>JANIJI010000014.1:9515000-9625000 GCA_024500535.1 Leptonema lineaticorne | reverse complement strand
CACTAGATTTTCATTTATTTAATATTTTTTTTTACGCATTAAAACCTCATCAATATTATCAATAAACGACAAATAATATTGTCAATAATCGTCGATCGAACGGGAAAAAAACCTCCCTTATATAAACGTATCAAACGATCGTATATTATCGATCGTGTATTTTGTTTTTTTTTTCGGATAATGTAATCATAATAAGTTATTAACGAATCGTCAATACGCAATATTATAAGTTTTTTTATTATTTTGTTATAATAAACAACCTGAGAGATTTTTGTACTACACAGTATCTCCGTATATATATAATATATATATATTATATATATATTTATAATAAATTGGGGAATTAAACTTTTCCGATTTTTTTTTCACTACGTTTATAAAAGAAAAGTTGAAATACATTATTATTTTTATTTCTTACACTTTTTCTTTTTTTACTATTTGCGAAAATTCAACAACTCAAAAGACACCAAAATCGAAATCAAAATTTTTCCACACTTTTCTCACATATACATATATAATATACTTCTTTTTTCGTTATGTATAAATATTAAAAATATCTTTAAAAAATCGAGCTTTTTTTGTTGTTATTGTTGTTATTTTTTAAATTCATCTTTGATAGGGCGAAATTTGATAAATTACACTTTTGGCCCTATACACGTGTTTTTATATGTATGTGTGTGTGTGTGTGTTTTTGTTCTATTTATTCTCCAATTAATTAATTATAGTTAATTAATTAAGTACAAAAAGGATCACTTACTATATATACTATTTAATAAATTTAAAATATAACACAACGCTGTGAGAGATTAATAATCATCGTGTATATATATTATTTATAATATTAAACGATCGTCACTATATATAATTAAAATTATATATATATATATATATATATATATATATATATATATATATATATATATATATATATATATGAATGTGGCTTTTTTTTCTTTTAGTGTGTCGAACGTTAATAACCAGTTCATAATATATATTTCGTGTGTTTTGTTTTTTTGTTTGTTATTTACCGCAAAAAATGCTTGTTTTTCACGTTTTCTTGTCGTTTAGGCGATTTTTTGCCATTTCGTCCATTTCAGTCGCCGCCTGCATGAAGTTCTGATTGGCCCTGAAACAAAACAAAATATTCAAAATTAAATATAAATTATTAAATAATAAATAATATTAAAAAATCATAAATATAATATAATATATTTTTTCAATATAATAAATCTGTATTCATAATTAAATTTATTTTTTGATAAAATTCTATAAAATTTCGATATTATAATTTGTAAATAATTAAATGAATATAAAAGTTAACCGCTGAATCGTCATAAAATAACTATCATGTGACGAATATAAATAAATCGTGATATATCGGATATTAATAATTTATATTTTATGGCAATAGTAGTAAATGTTGTATACGAGTCTCTAGCTCAACAGCCAAATTGATCAATTCCATTTGCAGAAATTGACACTAAAATATGATACTTTGAAATAAAGTATTTTATTATAGAAGAAGAGAAAAAAAGTTACGAATTTATTACATACTATGTTGTAAAGAAAAAATAATAAAAATAAAATTTTATTTTAAGACAAAAATAAATTAATGCGTAAAATAAATATGTATTAAAAATAAAATTATATAGCTCATGAAATTTAAATTTCTTTATAATTTTATAAAATATAATATAATTAAGAATCAATGTATTATATTTTTATTTTATTTTATAATGATAATGATTTTGATGACCGTAAATTAAACTGATTTATTAATACTACTCACATCAATCATCATCATTATCATTTTCCTAACCCCCCACAGATATGTGCAATTTCTAGAAATTTGACATATATTAACTATTGTTTTTTTTTTCATAATATGAAAATAATACAATATTAGACTATTATAATCATATTAAATAAATAAAATTAAAATATTATATATTATATATTATATCAAGAAAAATATAGATAAAGATAAAGAGCAAAACTTATACGCAAACTTCAAAAATACGTCTGGCAGATATGAAAAACAAAGAAAACTTCCGACCGCCGAACGGCATAAAGAAAATCGGAAAATTAAAATCGGACAGAGATAAAAGTTTCGAACAGATAGTTGAAAGGTCGAATCAAAACATCCCATTTGCCATCCGACTGTACAACGATCGGAAAATACCTGAGATTACGCAAAACGACAGTTTGATCGACGATAAGGGCGGAAAATATCGAAGAGAAAAATATATATCCGAACGACGGCACGAATCGACTTATCGAAAATAACGGGGAAGTTGCGGAAAAACCTTTTTCGTCGTGAAGATTTTTCCAATTATCGTTCACCCTCGTAAAGTTCGATATATTTTACCTATCAATTTTTTTTTCATGCGATGAAATTGCGCTATGAAATAATTAAATTCGATACGGGAGCGAATTTTTTTCTTTTTTTTTTCATTCGACATCCGTATTGTAAATTACGAGCGTTAACGCTTCTTCGTATGAATTAAATCGATGGCAAATATTTATTTAGGGACAGATCTCGAAAGCAAATAAGTCGTAGCGAGCACAAAAACTGGGTCACGATCCATTATATACGAGGAACTTAACTAATGAAGCACGTACAACCGCCGCCCGCTGAATATTGCTCTCGAAAACACACACACGCCATATTACAGGAAATAGTATTATATTATGTCGCACATGACAAATATGCTAGTAATCATTGTGTATTGATTACCTATTTAGTTATTCGTTATGTGAATTTATATATTAAGATAATAGCATTTTATATAAAAATATATAAATAGTAACGTTTTACTTGTATATGATTTCCAGTATGTGGCTACATTTATTACTTAGGAGGAAGTCCAATTTCCGTATTGTATGACGTTTCTGACGACGCCTATTAACCTTTAAAGTAAAATCGGTGCACAATCGATCCATGGCTATTCGAGAATTAATTGCTCTGATGAACAATTAATTATGTCGATCGTAAAATGTAGGAATATCGCTGTGAGTTTCTCGAACTGAACTACGGTTTTATAAAAAAAATGCACAATTTGAAAATGACATATCAAACTAAATATTAAAAAGTATTGTTACCAAAAAACAATAGGTAGAATTTGTTTACTTTATTTATAATTATTATTAATGTATTTTTAAAAAAACGTAAATATGAATATAGGTAATTGTAAATGTAGTGGAATGATAAATAATAATTTTAATATTATACAAAGAAAAAATACATAATATATTCTGGCACAATAAAAAATATGTCTTGTTCCTCGAATATGCGGTCGAATACAAAAAAAAGAAGAAGAAAAAAACAACAAAAATGTATGGAACAAGACAAATGATGACAAAAAGCATGAAGCCTCCCGACTATCCGAACACAATGAGGAGGAAAAAAAATATGGTCGACCCTCGAAACGAGAGTAAAATCGTAAGATTGAAACGTTGCGAAAAACGTACACCGAAGGCGAAATTGAAATGAAAAAGTCAGGAGGGTAGGAAACAAATGATAGATCACCGACGGATTCGAGTAACACGTGTAACTGTCAAAATTGAAATAATAATAATAATATAAAAATGCTATTCGATTATATGAAATATATATATATATACCATAATATATAATGTTTGAAATGAATTTGCTCTTTGCAAGAGTTAAATAGTGCTTTTGAACGGATTAAAAGTTGAATAAAGCGCTTTCACGTGATTAATGTCGTATGTCGTAAAAATTATTAGTTCAAATTTTAGTTTCATATCTACTATATTATATAAATATATGATATAACACAAATCATATTTAAGTGCATTCATTTTAAATTAAATTCCAATCGTTCGTCATATTTTTATATTTTCAATTCAGCTTTTAATATTCACAGATTTATTGGACAATAAATAAAATATAATTCATTGATTTAAATGCGTAATAAGAAATGAAATTAAAACATTATTTTGATTAGATAATTATAAATAATGCAATATAAAAAAATATCTAAATTTGTCCTATTATATAAACGTCGACTTCGGGAAATTACTATCACATATAATATAATTAAATTGCGAGGCCAATGACGATGACATGTTAAATTGATAGATTACTATCCAATAATCGATATAAAATATACGTAATATATATCCAACACATATTATAATAAATAATGATAACAATAGTAAATAGTAAAAATTATTTTAAAACAAATAAAAATTTATATTGGAATATTATATAATATGTGGCGTTTTAAACACATTAATTACAAGCGATCTTAATAAATATTATTGTTATTATTTAATTTGACATCATTAGTTGGATTATTTTAAAACGAATAAATCGATTAAAAACAATTTCTAAAATTAATGTATAAAAATATAACACAATTTCAGTGTAGAAAACCAATTTCCAACGGAAACAAAATCGCTTTCAGTATCAGATTATCGCTGCAGACAAACTTTTCACTAGCAAAGTATTCGAATGTGTATGCGAATTTACCTATATATACAAAAAAAAGGTGATAAAATAGAATTCACCCTTTTCACAGGTTCGAAAATACGTCGTTGGAAAACGAACGGACGTTTCGAAGCGTCGAAAAGGGGCAACATAAAAATTTCTAATTGAATTTTGGACGATACAAAAAAAAAAAATAAAATAAATAAATAAATAAATAAAAAGGCGGCTAAGAGCTTTGATTTATCCGAAAGCATTGCCCGACCTTTTCCGTACGTCGTTTTAGTTTCCTCTTATACTAGGAGATCCGCTCTCTTTTTGAAACACTTGTGAAAATATCGATTTTTTCGAGTGCCGCCCTCTCGATTCGAGATAGGGGTGTGTTTTCCGAGAATTGACAGCGCTTTAATGTCACTTTGTTTCGATATCAAGATTACGAAATCTAACTGAAGAAACTCTAGCCCGTATAAAATTACAAATGGGAAAAATGAGTTGAAGGGATGAAAATGTCAAGATTATAAAAAATATCGATAATTTTATTTTGATATATATATATATATATATATATATATATATATATATATATATATATATATATATATATATATATATATATATATATAAATATGAATATTATAAATTTAAATCAATGAACGGGATTCGATTTATAAAATTAAAACGACTAACCACAAAGGAGAAACTTTTTCCATTTCAATTAATCGAATGGTCCTCTGTTGAGTCAAGAAAAAGTTATCAAAAAAAAAAAAAAAAATATATATATATATATATATATATATATAGAAAAATATATATGGAAACAATCGTAAAAGGAAAGTAAGATTTTGTAGGCAAATGAACGAATCCAAATTTCGAAAGCTGGTATCGAGTGATAATAATCGCAGTTGACGCGAAACCCGCAATTGGTGAAATTTTCAGATGTCGCTCAGGTTTTCAGAGGCTGAAACAAGAAGGGAGGACCGAAAGAGACGATGGCGATTAAGGGCGTTTCGCGAAAAACCCCAAAGGATTAAGAAGTGGGTTTTAACACTGAGAAACGTAAAAGGAATAATAAAACAGAACGGTAACGAACGCCGACAGCTTTTATATGCGTTCGCTCTGAAAAGGGTTTTTTGAAATATCAAACGCCGCTCGCTACACCTCCGCCCTCCCCATACCCCCCCCCCTTTCAGCGGTACAATCACTGAACGGACGTTTTCCGGGGACGAGGCCTCGTTTTTCTTGTATCCAGTGTCGAATGAGTTTTTCGACGCTCTAACGCTAACCGAATTAGACTTTTGTGTGAATTTTATACGAGGGATGCGATGATGTGTCTCAATTTTACGTAACGAAGGCGGATAAGGGATGACCGCTGGAAATTCGACTCCGAAACGAGAATGTAATGAAAAAATAAATACGAGTAATTTAAAATTAGATTACATACACAACGCGTATTTCTAAATATTAATGGATAAGACATTGAATTTAATGTAAAAATAAATGAAAATATATTTAAAATCTAATTATCGTTTATATTAAATAAATGAGTATTATCTATAATTTTAGATAGATTCTAAAATATAATAAAAATATCGGCCGACAAACAAATCCCGGGAACAATTTCTAGGCGAATTGTCGGCGAGGCGCGCTTAGAATATCGAATTACTTTCGTCCACTTGTTCCCCTTGCGTTCATTAACACCCGAACAAATTAAGATGCGGCCCGCGAAACGACCGCTAAAACTGCGGCCCTTTGTCTTGCCAACTTTACGAAAGGTAAACGATTTGCCGCCGAACATTCGAAACGTAGTCGAATAATACAGCAAAAACACGCAAAATAGCGAAATCTTCCTGTGCGACTAAAAATCTTGTTAGTAATCAGATAGGAAGAATTGGGTGTGTTTAAGAGCAGGCGTTTCAAACCTTTTATAATAATAATAATTTACTTTTTATTATTTATTTATATCGAAATTCAAATAATTAAACTGATCTATTTTATTATCAAATAATTATTCTGTTACAATTAACATATGCAATATATATTTTGAAAGTGACGTATGTCCATTTATGTTCAAGCCGAGATATGGAAGTATTTGCGTTTGGTTAAATTTAAAAATATAGGTAACAGATGACACAATCGAATAATGTATTTGGGCTTCTAAAGGATTCAAATTTATTATCCCAAATAATATAATTAACATTATTTAATAAATAATATGTTTCTGATGACTTGTATGAACTTACGCCTTCAATTTATTCATAATATTTTATTTTGTCTTCATATGAAAATAATATAATATTATTTAAAAAATATTAAAAATAATAAGAAAAAAGTTTCTTATGAAAATATATTAAAAATATTCATATAAAATGATTAAAAAAATAAACAAGATAAAAAAAGTAAAAATTTCTGGAAGCATGTTTTTAAATCCTACGAAAAAAATAAAAACATTAAATTTCTTACCATTGGGATAAAACTTTATAAATCAATCTTGAAAACTTTTGAACACGGAAAAATATTTTAATAATATAATAATCCACCGTTTAAGTTTCCATTGCAAAAACGAGAATCGCGTACCGTACGCGAACCGCGAGTTTAACGCAGCTGCGCCACGTGAATAAAAGGAACGTTCCGTGCACAAAGTCCGTTCATAGCACAAAGTTGTACCGACGAAGATCGGATCGGATTTGAAACTGTGAGAATTAATTGCATCCTGTAAGTAATGAAGTTCGACAAAATCCAATTATAATTAGTCTCATAACCACGACGTAGAACTCGATAGGGCGGAAAACGCAACGGTGTTAGGGGTGAATTTGAGGAGAATGGGCGCCATGGAGAAAAATGGTCTAGCCGATAAAACCGACCGCCCACACTGCCCCATCGTAGCTCTCACTCATACCGTTAGCAATTTATGAAGGTTATAAACTCGAGTAGCCGATTACCACGGTCGCGATATCGAAACATTATTAAATCTCAGAATGTGCCATAAATTACGTCGCTTTTTTTTCGTGGGAGGGATGGGGGAGGAGAGGGTGAGCCGGTGAAAAATGGCGCTTTGTCGAAATGTGATAAATGAAATTGGTGATCCGAACGAAAAATATTCATTAAAAACCATATGAATAATAGTTTTAATTAATAATGTTTATATGTTAAATATATCACAATTGGAAACGATAAGTTATATAGGGTTAATATAATTGATCGATTAATTGATTCGTGTGTTGTCATCGAGAATGAGTAATTATGAAAAATTTTAACTCGATTCGATATTTGGAAGTGGTCTAAAAATCGAAATAATATATATAGAAATTTATTGAATTAAAATATAATTATGTATTTATAATAAAATCTATTTTAGCGACCACTAAAAATAAATGAAATATTTCAAATAATAAAGGACGAGTTTATTATATTCTTCGATATTGGAGAAACCTAGTGAGTCCTTTGTGGATTTAAGTCTGGCTTTTGAAATTCGTGGCACTAAACCATTCCATTATATTATCAAGCCTTCAATTATACACATATTTATAATATATATATATATATATATATATATATATATATATATATATATATATTTATATATATATATATATATATATATATATATATATATATATATATATATATATAAAGAAAATTCGCCATATTATAGCATTTTAATATTTTTTTATTCTGGAAATTTTAATCTAATATATTAAATATGCGAAAAATACACTATAAAATAAGATTTTTAAATATTTTAATTATATTGTATATATACATATTTATATATTGAATGATTTCAATGTAATCGAAAAAATATTTCATTTAAGGTCATCTAATATATAATACAATATATATATTATGACAATATTAACAAAATTTATATAGCTGATTAGTCCACAGGAGGTCGTGGTCCAAAGATAAAAATAAAAAAAAACACCTCACACATGTCAAATATTAATATCGTAGACTTTCCGATCGAATTACAATGATCGATCTGAATTCGGATTTGTATAAAAGAGAAGAAAAAATTATATATATATGGCAAATCGGAACAGAAGGACATTTCGCACAAAAATAATAAATGACACTTAATATTGAAAAAGACACGCGGACATAAATCAAAGACGGGGAACGCACCGGCCGAAAGCTTCGAGTGAAGCTTTCCCCTCCTCGTCTCCCGTCCCCCGTGATTACCGAGAAAATTGTCTTCGGTTCAACGTTTCCACGCCGAACAAAAGGTCCGTTTTGCCGCTCGATCATAGGACACATTTCTCTATTATTCCATTAGTTTTAGGGGTCCCCTTTGTAGTTGGTAGCCGTTTTCTCTAACGGGAAATTGGATACTCTTGGCGACACCGACTGAAAGATATAGCCTTACATAAACCGTACCGGTACGTCCAACCGACCAAGATTCGCTTTTCATTGTGTCACACTTGATAATTGATGAACGTCGAGAGTATTATAATTAACAATTAATAATAAAATTTAATTTTTCTTTTTAAGACATAATAATAATAGTAATAATAAAATAGAATATAAACGTGGAAAAAGCTAGCAAGTTAGGCACCAGATGTCCACGTGACGATCAACTAACCGTAAAAGAGCAGTTGTCACGAAGGTTCTACCTTCAATCTTTTTTCCATTCGACATTTTTTTTTTTTGAGGCATTTCTTTTCTATCGTTCGGCTATTTCTGGAGATTTTTCACGCGCTGTTGATTCGGTGCGAGAATCGAAAAGCGATATCTGCGAAATGGAACAAATAACAATTTGCGTCTGCGAATAACGTTTAAAATTCTCGAGTCGTTTCTCGCACGATCGAAAATAATTATTATTTGAAGCTTCGCGACGGTTGAAAGAATTCGAAAATTATCCGATTGCAACCCTCGGTGCCCTGCTCTAATGTAGAGTTGTCGAAATAGCGACATTATTGTCTCGTAACGCTCTTTAGTAACGAGTGCACATTAGTGAAAAGAAAATCGTTATTGCATTCGAATACTAAACACTTAATAAATATCAAATAAGTATTAGAAAGTCGATTATATCACTCTTTTTTAAAATAATAATATGAAATCTTATTTTATTTTATACGAGTATATAAATACATTTTGCATCCAATTATAATTAAAAATTTTGAAACATAATTTACAATACAATAAATAGACTTATTATTATATTAACAAGCATTGCTTAACGATAAATTTAATCCAATTAATTCGAAAAGTCTGAACACTTTTTATATATCGAGCTTTATATACAATTTGTAATTTCTTCAGTCGTTTGCTACAAAGTAAACCAGTATAATTTATATATCAAAGGATCATTAGAATGCGAAATCTACAAGTTAATCAGATATAACAACCGCAAGTCTATTATAAGCGGTATTAAAATATTAAAGCGTCCATAATTCCACTATGATTAACGTTTCACTACCATATTTATAACTTTCGAGTTCGAATTTTATCTCGAAGATATACCGACGAACTGTAAATCCAGACAGTATAAAATTTCACTTTTACTATCAAACATTTAAAAACGAGCGTAAAAACTCAAAAATATAACTGTTATATATATTTTATCCAATTTATATTCTGACGATGGTTGTATTATTTTTATTGAATATTTTTATTTATATTTATATATATAGTAAGTAAATCAAAATCTGCCTGTTTGTAAGCTAAGTAATAAAATATAAGACTTTCGCATTTTACTCAGAGTATTTTATGATTTAATAAAAGAGCAATGAAAATTTTAACTATACAAAATAATATATATATGAGAGAGCTTTCGCGATATTAAAAGTATCCATCAACATCGCAATTGAATCAAAAGCATTCCTGTTTGTCGTGCATCAAGTGGCGTATTTCGATTAAGTTTCAAACGGATCACTTCAACTTAAACCTTCTTGCGATCAAACGTTACTTTGAAACGACAAGAGCGAAACAACCAATAGACGGACGACTACGGGAAAAAGGAAGGGTGAAAATGAAACGATGGAAGGGGGGAATGAAAGAATGAGAACTAGGAAAATGTATATATATATATATATAAAATAGTGAGAAAAGCGCTGAAAATTACAAAATGTCCGAGGGTGTCGACGTGGAAAACGTAAGAGGAAAAACACGGACAAATCAAAACGTAAATACGAGAAAAACGCCCAACAGTTGGTTTGAAAATGAGACAGATAGACGGACAAGCGGTTTGATTGATGGACAAACGTGGGATATGAACCCAATGCGAACGAAATACCACTTACTATCTATCTATCGTGTTACGTCTCGCCGAACAAATATTCGAGAAAAAGTTCCTCGTCGGACTTTGTGAGCGCGACCGCACGGCTGCTATTGACTGATCTGGAACAAAAGAAGAAAATGCTCAACGTCGTCGACGTGATACGATATCAGTGTCGGATGTCGGTAAAGTGGAAAACGGCAACGGACATTATCCGATATCATCACTTGTACCGTGTATCGCAAAACTGGAAATAAAAATGAACGATTTTATTTATTATTATTTTTGAAACATCCTATATATATATACATACTTGAAATATGTCGATTTTGTTACAATAACGTTTAAAAAACACTGCATAAATTTATCTCAAATATATTTCGATGAAATATAAATATGTAGAAAAAAAATTCATTTTAAAAATAGTTTGGCAAGAACCTTTAAACTCTTAAACACAACTTATATTTTGTAAATCATGAAATCGAATTTAATGAAAAAAAATTCGATTTTTTTTCTCAATATATAAAAAAGTAAAAGGTTAATTAAAAATGGATTATAAAGAAAACTTGTAAAAATTTTCAACTTTCTTTTTGTAAAATAATTAAAATATTGGAGGTTTTTCTTGTTACTTATTTAAGGCATTTGTAGTATTTTAAATTTAGTATACAATTAAAAACTTGCTCTTTTCATAAATAGGTAAGAGGAAAATTAAATAATTTTCAATTTGAAAAAGAGGCGGTAAAATCTAAAAATATTGTACGTAAGCAAAGTTTATTGTTTTATTTTAAAACTATACATGACTTTTAAAGGTTAAAATGCAGTAATATGAATTACGAATCAATACAACACTTATAAAATATTTACGAATTTCATTTTATACACGATTCCATACAAACTCAAAATATACAAAACGTAAATAAAAGTGTAATGCATATTAAATAAATAAAAAAAGAACACTTTAGTGCGACAGTAAATGAAGGAAATAAAACGACGGTGTTGGCATATATAGAGGCAATACTAAAGTCAATCAATTTGTATTGGAAGTCGTGTTCCTGTCCCTAATACTCGTTTATTGTCCAATAAAACCCGATAACATTCGGGAGGGGGGGCAGGGTCGTCTTTTCGAAGTGTCTCCACCGCAACATACCCGAGAATAAAATACGAAATAAACCCGGCGAGCGGAAAAACTCTAGGAAAATTATCGTCACCGGGCGAGATCACTGTTCGATGTCGAAATTGATAATAAAATTTCCGTTTGAATATACGTATGCACATGTTTCCGTTGGCATTTTAAATTTGAATAAAAATATATAAAATTTTAATTATGTATATGTATTTATGCGACGCCACTGTTAACAACTTATGTCGGTTTAATGTAGCTTATCGCTTTTATCGAATGTAAAATAATAAACTAAATATAGAAATATTCGTTAAAGTAATTTTATATAATCGGAATATCTAAATTGTCAAAAGTTATGATGATGAACAGAATCGAAAAGGTTTGATCCCGAAGGCTTTCAGAAAGTTATAAACTATTCGATAGAACATACAAATCTTGAAAATTATTAATTTAAACTATTACTATATGAACTGTATTAAACTATTAATTCAATTTTATTTAATTTAAAAACTACTAATAATTTAAATAAAATCTTCATAAAAAAATAAATTTAACTTACAAGTTGAAATTTAATAAATGAAAAATGCCTAAATTTTTAATACAGTATATACTTGATAAATTAAAATACTTTATATATCATTTAAAATTATTTATATATTAAATTTTCAATAAACGTAATTTAAAAACAGAAGTAAAAGTAAAATCAAATAGTTAACGGTACATTTTTTTTCAACATTTAATTAAAAAATATATTCATTAAATATCGCACAAGTAAAACGAAAACATTTTTTCTAATAGTGAATATAAATATAATGCAATATTCTAAACATAAAATTGAACTTCAGTAAAATAATTGGTTGCCTAATATCAAGTAAAAATTTCAAAATGTAAATACACGTCTCAAATTTTCATATAAATGACGTCATTATGTCAAAAATATATGATAAAATATAAAAAGGAAACATTCTAAATATAAAAATATAATTGAATATACTGACGAACTTGAAATATTATTGTCATTTGTGACACCGTACAAGTCTTGCGATCAAAAATACCTCAAAACAAAAATACATTTTTTATTCCACATATTTTATTAGATACACGTGAAAAAAATCAACAGAAGTGAAGTACAGGAGTAGAAAAAAAATGAAAGAAAAGTCACATTTTCGAAGAAGAAATAGAATGTATTTTTATCATATCCAAAGCCGGGAGCGCAACGAATTTTCTCGCACAAATTCTCTTTCACAAATATGAAAATTCGTCTGATTGACGTTTGCGAAAATACCGAAGGGCTCTTTTTCAGATTTCGGTATCTCGAATATCCGCAAAACCGAGAACAAATGATGTTTGTAGAGACCCTCGAGATATGAAAAAAAAATATATACATACATGCGTGACCGAAAATACCGGACGAATCTTCCATCGTAACATGGTCGAATTAAAAGTACGCTTGCATATAAAAAAGTACTACCATCGTATGGGAAAATTAATTTGTACTTATTTCTAGAAAAATATCTTATTTCAGAAAATCTCGATTTATCTGAATGAACATTTTTTATCGTGAGAAAATGTTTCCGGGAAAAATTTGCATCAATGGTTTTTTTTTCAATATTGAAAAATAAATTTGTAATGTTTAATTTTACAATGATAGAATAATAATCAATGATCAGTGACAAAATAACAAATGCTTATATTCAATAATCAATATAAAATTTCTAAAAATCTATATATTATATAGTATATCAATATCAAGCGTATATTTTTATAGAGAAAATAAATTATATTAATAAAAAGTTTTTGTATTGAAAATTTTGTAACAATACTCATACCTAAAATAGATCTTAAAAAAACATACACTATTGATATATTAAAAAATATTCATCAATAATCAAATGTGAATGTTGTAAATTTGACACACATAATAATTACAGAAATTAAAATACTGCGGCTCGAATACCGCATGGGGTTTTCAAATATTTATAATATTTAATATATAAAAAATGAAAACAATCCAGAGACCAATAATAAAAAATTATTATCAAAGAATATTAACCAAATAAAATAAACGAATTTATGTCCCACAAGGATCGCAATTTAGTTACTTCATTTTTTTATTTTGGATATATATATATATATATATATATATATATATATATATTAAATACACTTATTAAACGATAAAAACTTTTCAAAAATTTCGCATATAAATCACAAAAACGTCTTAAAAGTCGCCTAATCTCAGCTGAAAATCGACGCACCCCTCATAAGTACCGGCCTGGGAACATTTTAACGTCTCGAGGGACAGTTTTCGCGATAAGATATCTTTAACAGTGCCGTTTTATTAAATACTACCCAAACGAAGAACAAAAGCAAGAATGAAATAATAACAACAGTTGCACGCACAAAAGAAAAGCGTCCAGACATAGCATACCCAGCCCCAACCCCTAAAAAAAAATTAAAATAAAATAAAATAAACGATCCTTGAGAATATAAACAAAAGGCGCAAAATTAAAACGTCCTATTTAATCCGGTCGCTTCTTTTCGTATTGCAGACATTTTATTGTTATTATTATTTTTTTTAATGTCGACAGATAAATGTTAGTAGTTAAATATTACAAAATAAAAACAATACGTATAAATATTGCGCAAATAAAAAAATATTAAGCTATCTAACATATATCACCCTGAAATTATGAATATAAAATAATTTAAATTATTCATATTCAAGATTGATGATGTGGTAAAAATCAGAAAAATGCTTGTAAAATATTTTCAATTTTAAATAATTAAATTAAATAAAAAATAATATTTACTATATTTAGAAAACTTTGAAAATAAGAAAAAAAAAGAAAAATTGATATGATTATATAAAATATCCTACTTTAGCTGGAAGATTCGCTTCTTTTACTCGTATGGAAGAAAATGAGAACATCGATTAATTGCTTGTGTGGAGAAGTATTGGGTTAAAAATTTGAAAACCTGTAATATAAAAATAGATAAATCGACCTTTTCAACAAATATTAATATAAAAAGGCAAGCGAATAATTATTACATAAGTAAAAATAATATCAGGTTAAATATTAATTAGTGCCACAATTGTTCAGATTGTTAACATTTTCAGTGTGAAATTGTAGACCATTAGGTGAAACATAATTACAAAAAATATATATAAAAGTTAAGCCACATTAAGAATGCGCGGTAAACATAGACGCCTTTTATAGCATAACCGACGCGAATGTCTTCGCAAAACATTCGATTTAATTAACAAAACTGTAATTGAACATCAAAATGTTGAACAATATAGCGGCTTAAACGATTAAAAACTTGCTGAAAGTTTCGAATATAAACAAACAAACAAACAAAACAAACGCAAGGAATCAAAACGGCGAAACAGCACAAAAACCGTATATACCTTTTACCGAAGTAATATTCAAATACTACAAACACATATTAAAGTTTTAGCAAAAGCTACATTAAGCTCCGAAATATATAATACATTTTGCGAAAATGCCATTTAAAAATGGCACACGGGCATCGGCGGTGGACCGCGGACCCATTTTATTAAGGTCTGATGTGTAACAGTTAGTCCCCTGGGGTCCGTCGGGAATTCTCAACATTTTGACCGAGGTACAGAAATATTACTGTACAAGAGTAACGTCTAATGAGAACATAAATGTACACATCTACATGTATGCTATTATTATATTATATACAAGTATAAAATGGTACATTAGTTTGCAAATTGTTACACTATATGACTCCTCTCAGGATGGACGTCAAGGGTTACCCGATAATAGGATACGGACCATAGACTACTGTGAATTTGGAAATGATCTTTGAGAAACATTGATTTATATTATAATTATTAAAATGAAATATTTTTATATTTTAAAATTATCGTATGTAAATATTTAAATCATATAATATTGTTGTAGAATTTATATATAAAAAAATAAATCAATTCATACTGACAAAAATCAAAAATCCTAAGTTACATAGGATACGTCCTATGAATAAACTAATCGTATCCTATATTAAATTGGATTACTTTTTAATCTTTCATTTATTACATATTAATTTCGATTTGTAAATTCAAATAAAATATTAATATCATTATTTCCTACTTTTAAGCACCATAAGAAGAAAAAATAAATGAGAAAAGTAACCAAAAACAAAATATTATAGAATTAGGTACTCTAAATACTAGAGAATCTATAGAATAATATGTTCAGGAATTTTACTGCTTCCGTTGCAGTTTTTAAATATATCATTAAAAATAAATCATAAAATAATTAAATTTCTAAATAGTAAATTCGAAGAAATATAAAAGTATATGTAAATATGAGTTATAACTTCCTTCTTAAAATAATTAAAAATAAAACACTGTTAATATAAAAAATAGATTTGCTTATGAGGATACGAATTAAAAATTAATATTAGAAATTATATAAAAATAATCATATACTATCATCATAATATTATAGAATTTATTTGTGCATTACTAATAATGCGACGAGATAACAAAACCACGAAAATTGTAGTGTAATATAAAAAGTCCACAGTATAGAATATCTCAAGTTATATTAGAGAATAGCAACTTTGCTAAAGTAATACCTATGCTCATATGAAATATTTACATATATTATACTATAAAAATATATATAATAATAGTATGAAATCGTTTCTTTCCATCAAAAGAAGAATAAAACCTTAGTGAAATGGTTAAAAGACGAATGGCGCAAGTTTGTCACCACTATTTCGAAGAGTAAAACGCTGTACTAAAAACCGCATAATATATAATAATGTAATAAAATTTACAATGCCACCGAAAGATATATAACAAACTTCGTGAACTTAGTTACCGTTACAGAGTGTGTAAAAACTTCTTAATATCCATACCCCACCCACCCATTCCCCGCAAAACAATGGAGTTTAAAGATGGAAAATTAGTAGAATAATTTACAATGCGATTCGTGTATAGAGTGAAAAGTCGAGAAAGTTTATAATATACAATAATCATTTTTCTAGTATGTGTTATAGGATATTATTATGAATATATAGGTATGAAGAATTTGACATACCTGATTTGATTGCCTGGGTTCATGTATTGCGAACTGTCCCCTGGACACTGTGACCTTTGGGGGGCAACCACTGGCAGCTGGGCCACCTGCCTCTCTCTTGCGGCTCGCTCGCTCTGTAATCTGAAATATTCATATATATATTAGAGACAAAAATGTATAAAAATATATAAAAAACATTTATATAAACATAATAAATCATATAAATTTATAAATTCAAAATTGTTTGGATGTGTATGTAAATTAAACACCATTTAACATACTTACATGTATTCCAAATCCTTCTTCCCAAGAACTATGTATGCATAAACAAAAACATTCAATTGATTATACATACTCTAATACCGTAAAATAATTATAAAGATGTGTTTAATTCCATTCGTAATTTATATAAAATTGAAATTAGTTTTGTCGAAAAATATATTATCTGAATAACTAAGCAATTAACATTTTATAAATTAAACATAATTTTTGTTTCTCTTTATATTTTAATAGTTATATTATCTTTTAAAATTAATGTTATTATATGAAATAACTGATTTTTGTTCCGTTTTATAATCATAGAAAGGACTAAAAACTCGCATATCTTGAGATAATTAAATAGTTTTAGAATTATATAAAAAATAGGTCTAATGACATTATCATAGAATTAAATTTATAATGCAATATTTATAAAATAATCGACATACTTATTTTTCGATTGACGCATGAATTGTTGTATTTTTCTAGCGGCTTGGTGTTGCCTTCTTTGTGAATATGTCCTTCTATAAAATACAATAAAAATATGTATCTTTCACGTTGCAACAACAAATAAAAATAAATATATTATAAATAATACTAACTTTAAACTGCTGGGACTGCCTTTACCACTATCTCTAGTAACTCGAGGCAAAATACCAGAATTATTCATGCCACTTCCGTTACTGGAAGGGTTTTGGCTGGCGTCCTGCAGTCCCTTTTTGAATCTCTTATGTGCACAATAAGATCGATATCCGTGTTGAATAACCATGGCTGCATGAGTTACTTGCTTGAAATATGCATACTGTAAAAATTCATATATGTTTAATAAATCATACGTTCAAAAAATATTATATTAAATAAAAATATATACTTGTTTATAACGTCTATAATAGTTCTGTATACATATTGCAGCAGCTCTTTCTTTATCTTGCTCTTCTAATTTTTGTCGTCCTTTATATGATCGATATGCTTTTTGAATAATCTTAGCAGCCTCGTATAATTCTCTTTGTTCTCGATCTAAAAATAATTGAAATAAGTAATGATTCAATAATTATTACAACTATTATATAGAAATATTACCTGATAAAGTCAAATTGTTGAAGTCCCTCTCGCACAGATTAGCAGATGCTTGCAAAAATTCGCAAAAATCCGCAGTAGTCGGTGGCGGAGAAGGTGAATCCGCCAAAGGCAATGATCTTGGAGATGGTAAGCATGATGAAGACGCTGGAGATAAACTCGAACAAGGAGTGCCAGCGTCATAATATCTGAAATATTCATTTTATTAATTAACATTTCACACATACAAAATATTTAGATAAAGACTATTTCATTTTCGTTTTATATTAATTGATGTCATATAGGACTTACCTATAATTATGATCTGAAAATTCAAAGTTAAACTCGGTGGATTCAAAATTAACACTAGTCGGCAGATCTAAAAGTGGCTCCATCAAACAATCACTGGGAGCACCAGTGTCCACAACTCCTGGACTACCTTCAACTACCATGTCCTCACTTTCATTCTAAAAAAAATATAGAATATGTGATTAACGTAAATAAGAATCAAATTACTATATATATATATATATATATATATATATATATATATATATATATATATATATATATATATATATATATATATATATATATATATATATAGTAATTTGATATATATATATGGTATATATATATATATATATATATATATATGCAAATATATATATATATATATATATATATATATTAAATATTCTCACTTTAATTCTGTCCGGCATTGCAGCTATTATTTGTTCTGCTAGGGTAAAAACTCTAACATCTTGCTCCCCTGAAAAACATAATGAAATTAATATTACTCTGAAGAAACAACTCGATATAAACCATCAACTAAAGTTGCATCTAAACATTGAACATTGATAGCAAAACTTGGAGAACACAAAATAATCTAAACCACGATAACTCAAAAAATACACATCAGATTATTAATACAACAATAGTAAAAAAAGACATTAATTTTACTGGTGTTATAACATATACAACATAACTAATGTATTTCACATTTCCATCCGAAAATCACATTAAACGGCATATTCAATGTATATTTTCAGATATATATAATAAAACTGTAAATATTTTTTTTTCCATAATGATGACTTTAGATTTTTATTATAAAAAATCTACATACATATCAATATATAACATTTCATGAAGTGTCCATATGTATAAATCGTATGCCTAAAATTGTTAGTTATTTTCCTCTTACCTTTTTTTTAAATACAAGCATAAAGTAGCAAAATTATTTAAGCTAAATTTTAAGCATCTAAAAAGCAACTACACAATCTTTTCAGAAATTTATTAATTTCTATTGTATTAAACACTGCAGTTCTCTTTTTTATTATTCGTAAAATTACATGCATTATATCTTGTAATATAATTTAAATAAATAAATCATAAAGGCATTATTCATAATACTAATAAAATAGAGAAAATATTGGAGGAAAAAATATATACATACAATTCTTTTGATAGTTTTTATTTATTTTATAATGATTAAAATTGATTGTAAATTATTACTGAAATCTATTACTAAATTACTGAAATATATATATTCAATATTTTTCTAAAGCAAAATAATTCTCCAATATTTACAATAATTATTAAATCTGTGTATAAAAAAGAACTGCAGTAAACTTTTATAATTGTAACTAAATGAATATTATAAAAATGTATGAAATGTAATCACACAACTTTTAAAATAAAACAATATAATAAAGCGATGTTAGTTGTAAATACACAAAAATAATATATAAAGCGTATGAATGTTAAAAAAAACAATGTACGAATATATATAAAAGTTAAATTTAACATGCTCAGTTTAATTAAACGTTTATATATTTTTATGTTAAACTTGTTAAATACAGCTTCCAATATCCAAGAATAAACAAAATACAAAACAAACACAAAACATAAAAATCGTCGAAACAAAAATCAGAAAAATAAACCAATTCATGTAGAATACATAATATAGAAGAAAAAATAGAAGATAGCGACAATGAGTTAACACCATGTTGAAAGAGACAAAAATCTCGATAGAAATATCTGATATTCGATTAAAATTGTAAATATATATATATATTTTTTAGTAATAGTAATAGTAATAGTTATAAACTATGTTCATAATGTGTTAAATGAGATCTGTAATGATTTGTAATGAATATACACACAGAGATACAAAAAAAGAAAACACTATATATATATATATATATATATATATATATATAATATACACATAAAATGTAATAACGATGACTACCAGAATAAAACAGTTTAAATAGCACAACACTAATATTAGAATTATTTACAAAGGATTATTGTATTGAAAAGAAAAATTCGACAGTAGTATTAACAGCCCCAGCTTTTACGGACCAAGCTTTTACAACGATGCGAATTATTAATAAACATATAAATAAATAAATTAAAATATTTAAATTTATTTTACGAGTTGGTAATCTTTATCGTGATGTAATTCTAAAGGGGATTTAAAAAATACTATTTACAATAGTAGATAATTTAAATAATATTATATTATATTATAGTTTTTCAGTCAAAAATGTTCTAAAATTTTATATATAGGAATATAGAAAGATATAATTAAATTATAATTTAAAAATTGTATACAATCAATAAGTTGTTTAAGACAAATCAACTTTTTATATAAGATAATAGTATTTTTTCTATAAGGTCTAACCTGAAATATGTTTAATCCCTTGTGAAAAGTTAAATATTTAGTTTGATAATTATATAATAAACATGTTAACTGAACGCTCTAATCTTTAAAATGATAAAATGCATATATTTTAATTTACATTCAAAAGTACAATATTAATTTCGAGAACGTTTATATACGTCCAAGCCATGGAAGATGCCGTTTACCTTTGACGTATATATACGTCCTGCTCGGTTAGCAGATTGGTTAATGATGATATTTTTTTCAAAAATTACAAATATTTTATATGAAATATTATATATCAATACAAAATTATATATTTTGTAATATTATATCACAATCTCATAAACAAAATTATTTATTTAACTGAATGAATTTAAACACAAGAACTCATAACACATTTTACCAACAATTGTATAGTATAAAAATCAATTATCAAGACTTCATACCAAATGATTATATTATAATAGGAAATAATAATATCCATCACAAAAAGTACCATCAAGACTTGGGGAAAACAAAATATAAAAACAATCATTTTAATATTTAAAAGCATCGTAATGTTGTAAAGGCTTGTTCTTTATCGCATATTCCGTTCCCTCTAGCATTGACTGACCTACAACAGCCGTCTGCTCTTTGTTAATCTGTTCGGTATCCTCATCGGACATTGCTTCAACGTCGATCAACGGACTGTCGGAGCGGGGCCCTCCTGCTACCTCGCCTACAATGGCATTAAGTATAAAAACCCAACGCAAAAAATAAAACGAAACAAATAAATAAATATATATATAAATATATATATATATATATATATATATATATATATATATATATATATATATGTATATATATATATTCACTGAAGAATTAAAAAACGAAAAATAAAAATAATCGTAAATCAAAGTGAAAAAAAAACACACACATAAGCGTTACGTTATAATAATTTGACAGCTTTCACTTTATACAATATAAAAAATTATGTATTATAAAATTAAAATCGGAGCTTATCGATTAATAATGCAATTTTCATATCGAGAATTAAAAATTTTATCTTAATAAATCAAAATTATTTTATCATTTTTAATATGACTATATATATTTGTATAAAATAATATCATCATAATATAAAAAAAATAGAATAATATTCACAAAAATCCTCCTTTTTAGTGTAACATCTTCTAAATCAAAATCATATTTCATTAAAACATAAAGAATCCTCATATATAAAATAAACAAACTGATAAAAAATATAAACAATATAGTACTATAATAAATAACATATTTATAAATAAAATATAGTGGATATATTTTATGCTTTTCATTATTTAAATAATATTTTAAGGAAGGATTTAGATTATTCAATTATAGTTAATTAGATTCATATTAACTATCTAAAATAAATCTCAATATAAATATAACGTTAAACAGATCATTATACAATATAAAAATATAAAATTAAACATAAATTCTAAAAAATAAAGTAATCAGTAATTGAAATCAAACTTTTATAGTATATTTTTTAATTTCAATATTATTGTTCTTAATAAATTTATCAATTATAAATCAGAATTATCATTCCATTCAAGAAATATATACTTCCGTTAGTACATCGATGAACATCAACATGAAAAAAGATATCATGCAATCAAGAATGATGCTTGAACATATACAAAAATACACAGATCAAAATTTACGAGAAAAAAAACAATACATTGATAATTTGATAAAAGATAAAATTTTTAATAACTCGACAGCCCCAATTATATATATATATAAAAAACATACCGAAGTCGAAAATATATAATATATAATAAATAAAGGCTCACTATTCTTTATATATATAAATAAATATTATCGATATTTAATGATTAATTTACAATTTGTGAATTTTACATGTGGTGCAAATAAGCTAAGTCTTCTAATACTTTACAAAATGTGAAGCTTAAGTCATCAAAAATGAAATGAAAATAATAAATAAATAATGTATTCGATTCGACAACGTGTAATCGAAAAAATGTATCGAATAATCAAAAAAATAATAATAATGATGATTTATTATAATTTATTTTCACGTTTGTTTTAGTAATAAATGGCAATCAATCATATTTAATATATATCTATTTATTAAATGAAAGTGGAAGGAAAAACATTTTAATGCACACATACATTTTTTTCAGTATAGAAGAAATTTATGAAGCAAATGAAAAAGGATTTTCATTATTGAAATAAAACATGCTTTTGGATAGGAAAAATATACATATAAATATATTCTTGCAAAATTGCATTCTACGATCGTCAAATTAATATTTCGAATTGTCCTTCCACATTCATCAGATCAAATACTACGCCAAAAAAAGGCAAAATATTCAAAGCAAAAATCGATTAAAAATACAGCAGAACTCATATTTTTTTATGACAGCCGATGAGCAATTGATTTGAAAGTCAATAAATAAAAAAAATAATATCAATATTAATAGTATTTAAAAAAAATAAAAATGATAAAAATTAAAATAGAACGCAAAATGCCTATTCTAAAATTCGATGAAATTTCATAATGCAATAATAATAAACTTTTACGAGTTTTCCTTTTAAATAACATGATGCATAAAACATAATCGTCAGCTATGTAACTTTATCAGTTTTTTTTCTTAATCTTAGAAAAACAAGAAACGTATGTATAAAAAATAGTACGAAATATGAAATGAAAATGCGTTAGAAGGGTTGTAAAAGAGAAAGAAAAGTGAGGATTGGGATTGTAAAAACTTACATAGGGCATAGTCCATCCTACGAGAT
This sequence comes from Leptonema lineaticorne, assembly GCA_024500535.1. NCBI lineage: Eukaryota > Metazoa > Arthropoda > Insecta > Trichoptera > Hydropsychidae > Leptonema > Leptonema lineaticorne. Next base: position 9,601,378 of record JANIJI010000014.1, on the reverse strand, counting down.
ATTAACTGTCTGGTTCCGTTGTCTATGCTATTTTGATATGACAAATCGACCGAGCTAAACGACGATAATGGCAATGACATGCTTCTGTCAAATCTGAAATATTGTGAAAATTCATTTTAAAAAGATTTTCATATATTATGAATACAATATGATAAAGTAAAAATGGCAAATTCGACAATAAACATATTTTTAAAAAGAAAATTTTTTAACCTTTTCTATAAAATAAATTCTACAATATTCATGATGTTAAATACAATTTAAAAATTTCTTCAATTATCTGTCCTACAAAATTGAGTTACTTATTATATAATATATTATTAAATATAAAAAAAAGAGTTTAGGAAAATATGTTTTACATGTTCACTATTTAATTTTTAAATATATAAATAACTAACCTTGACAACTTAGAATTTTCTTTGCCGTTATTTTTATTTCTAGATCTAAGGGACGGTAAGCTATCTGAAGATTGAACAGAAGTCATGTTTATTCCACTATCAACTGACGACCTTTTAACTAACTTTTGCGTTAGAGATAATTCACTTCTCAAACTTCTATTGGGACTTGGACTTCCACCAACGTCCATTGGAATGCATATGTCTTTTTCGAGCGTTTGTTTACCACCATCTGAGGTTAAATTAGGAATGTTAACTAGTAGCGTTTTACATTTTTGAGACTCACTTCTGTAAAATAAAAAAGAAAGAAAAAATGATATTATTTAGTCATAGCATGTAATGCTTGAAAGAAGACAAAGGCTACCTGGTCACAGCTCCTGGTTTTAAAAAGACGCCATCCTGTAATTTACTTGACGATGCTATGGATGAAAGAGACGATACGGATGTAGCAGGTGAAATGCTTGCTGAAAAGTGCGACGCCCCATTTTCAGCCTTGATTGTTAAACAATTATCGTACGGTGCTCCGCCTCCACAGTCTGTAATTTCTCGTTTGGATTCCAGCCTTTTAATCTCTTTTACTAAACTATCGTGCTGATGAATAATTGCGCAATCCAAAGCGGTTTGGGAAGCTTTGTTGCGAACGTTGAGAGCCGTATGATTCCATCTATATAAAACCAAAGCGGTTTCACTATGACCCCTCGAACAAGCCCACATCTGAAAACAACAAAATTCTCTATAGTATTAAAAGAATTTTAAGATATATTATTAAATTTATGATGAAATTCGTAGCATTTTATTCATAAGTTTCCTTCAAATCCATGAATTTTTAAATCAATTCTATTCTTAAACTAGAGTCAAGAAAATACAACCTTAACTTAATTGGTCAGAGATGTATAAATATTTCTTTATTTAATATTTTAATAAATAAAATATTTTTAAATACCAAAGGTGTATATCCATCATCGTCCTGTCTCAAAGCATCGACTTCAGTTTCCAGAAGCATAGACGAGTTCTCGGCTTTCCAATGCAACATTGTACAAACGAGACGAGAATAACCCAATGAAGCAGCCAAATGTAACAAAGTCATTCCACGATGATTCCCATAGCCCATTTGATGATTTTCTTCAGTGGCCAACTTCCAGGGTCGTCCAATTCGCGCTTGACAAAATGTCACAAGACGATCTTCAAAATTTGCCTGAGTGAACAAATTGGAATCCTCGACCTTAAACAATATTATACTTATTTAAATAACCCACGTCAATAATATATATTTAAGATAATAAAAATTATACTAACCGCATCTAAAACATCAGGTTCTTGTTTGATTTTGAATTTTTCATCCATTGATTCCAGTCTGTGTAAAAGTGTGAATTTGAGTAAACCTTCACTTGCAGGTTCAATTTTTGGTTCTGATGCCAAAACTCTTTCATCTCGCGGTGGTAATTTATATTCAAACATAACGGCATTTGATATTACAAATCCATCACAAGCAACTTGTAATGTAGCTAAACCTGCTTCGTGTGCTGTAATTTGTAATAAAAAATATTTATTAAAATAATTATGAAAGAATTTAAAAGTAATTTTAACGACTATTACCTGGACAATAACACCTTAAAACTCCACTTTGAACCAGTGTAGTTGGTACGGGATATGTATCGAATAATACTGTGTAAGATGAGGCTGTAGAATGCCAAGGTCCGGTGACGAGAACCTTTACACCGCCTTCAGGATATGCCCATTCAGGTGAAAAATCTGTTATGCTTGCCGTTGGTTGACCATCCGATTGTGAACCTGATGGTGGACTGTTGGATTCATTCTTTTGAAACACACTATCAAATTGATTACTAGAGCTTTTGCCCTCGATCTGTTTAAAAAGATAGTACTATAAATAATACGCGTGTAATTATTAAAATAAATATTTCCAGGCAGCGTTTCCCAAAATTTATTTCATAAATTAAAAAATATTTTTTAAATGTATGTTACAGAATAAAAATTGAGAAACGTTGCTATCTAAAGTATGTAATACTACAGTACCTGTAATAAACTATGATTGGAAACGGTGCTTGGATCAAGAGCTTCCAATTCAGGGAAGTCTCCCAACATATCAAAAGCATCCAAATTTACAAAAACATCATCATCTACAACATGCGTGGGAGAAACTACTACATCACAATTTTCAATAAAGTCCATAGGATTTATCTCAGAAACTATAACATCGTTCGGAGACAACTCCTCCCCGGGTACTTGTACAGTATCAGTATTTATAACTACATTACTTGATTGTATTATAGAATTATTAGATGTTAATTGATCTAAATCTGATGAACACAAAGGCATATTGGCTGAAAGAGTCTTTTGAATATCTTCGTGCGAAAGATCCAGGGTTTCGTTGAAAAATGTTCCGTTCACAACCGATGAACTGTCGCTCTGGCTTATGAGTGATCCACCCGATTCCGTACCAAATAAAACCAACGTATCGCTATAAATATTCTTGGGTTTCTTTTCTGATCTTTCTTCATTCTGATCCACGTATTTCGAAGGCGTCGCGGGTGCACTGCATGCCATATTCATTCTGTTGTTCTGATTGACTTTTGGTGAACTTCTCTCTTTGCGACCATTGGTTAGTGTTTCGTACAAAACGTTAGATACACTATCTTTAGTATCATCAGAATTTGAAATTCTATTCACGACTTTCACGTTTGTTGTCGTTCTCGTGTTGCTATTGCTGGTATAGCTGGAATCGGAATTATGACGACACGCTGATGGTGAGTTTGTTTCCATCACTTCCTGTTTCAATACCAAAGTTCCACCTTTGTACTGTGCTGTTTCTTTAGGCCTAGATATATTATTTTTATTATTATCACTAGTGTTACAAACGAAAGACGTAACAGCCAACGGGGAAACTAATGATTGTTGTACGACAGAATTGGTTGTTGTATTACTAGCTGAACTATTAAATATAAGAAGACCACCTCCACCTTGAATCTGCGATAAACTAAGAACTAGAGGTGGAGACGTTGTCGTCGGATTCGAAGTAGGAATATTGCCATTCGTAGTATGTGCAACTAAATTGGAATGAGAATGATGAACCAAACGGGACTCTCTTGAGTACACTCTGGGTGGATGACTGTTGGTTGTTAGAAGTATGCTTCCAGTGCCTGTAGTCGACGACACCTGATTGTTATTATCAGATTGTTGCCTGGTACTGGTGCTGGCAATGGAAGCCGCCGTATTATTCGACTGATCCAGAGGTTTGGCTGATGTTATCCTTCGCATCGAATGGGAACATGGCTTTCCGCCGGCACAATTTGCCTCTGGACAACCACATTCTAGCTGTTTTACTAAAGCCGCCTGTCGAGCTAATCGCTGTTTTTCCATCAGCTGGCCAACGATAGCTTCAACCGTTTCAGCCGTCTAAAAATATTAAAACTATTTTCAGCGCATTCATAAAGTCAATTTAATTTCATAAACGACGAAAAAAATGATTTCACAGGTTAATCAAAAAATCAGCGTCATCACGAGTGATTTATATTGGATAAAATAAAAATGTACTTTTAATACAACTATGTATTTATAATAACATCCTATTTACACTTGTTTGAGTAACTTTTAGCATATAAGTTAAAGCTAAACCTCTTAAATTTAAGATCACAAATCCTTAGAGAATAGTATAAAGGTTATCAAAGGTTGAAGGTAACATTAAAAATGTATATAAATTTCAGAGAATTTCGGCACACTTAGAATCCTTTTCTTTAAATTAAGATACCTGAGATAACTTAGTTAAAAGAAAACTTATCAATTACATAGATTTTTCTAGCTTTAAATTAAAACTTTTATCAAAAGATTCAAACTTTTCGCTCATAAAATAATCATTTAATAAAATAAATTCTAGTTATTTATTCCTTTTATTTATCTTTCTTTTATACATTTAATACAAAAGTGATTTCAATGGATGTTAAATATAAAAAGTTTAATTCAAAATAAAAATTTCATATTAAGTAATAATATGAAATTTTTATTTCATATTATTACTTAATATGAAATAAAAATTTCTAAATGCTCTAAATTCAAAAAAAATATATTATGAATATTTAGAAGACACTGATTCAATTTTACAAAAGTGAATTAGTGCCAAGAAATTCAAAACCAGATATCCACATCCAGAAAAATCAGTATATTACTAATTTAACGATTTTTCAATTTTTCCATGATTCATAACATTTATTAAAATTTATTTTGCTAAATCCAAAATATAATTGAAAAAACTAAATATAATAAGAAAACTTACCGATATTTCAAGTTCATTATTGACATCAGGTTCATCTTCACTAAAAACTGAAAATACATAAAAAAAATATATTAATATTTAATATACTTTATATTGTATTTTTTTTGCGGAATACTAACACATAGGCTTAAGCTGACTAACTAATTCTTCTTTTGTCCATTCTTTCTTATCTCCCCATAATGCTAAACTTGGTGTGATAACAGCCAGTTTGTTGTCATCAGGATAAGGAACGTTCAAATAGTGAACTAATACTATATCTGGATTCTGAAAATGATATACATAAATAAATAAACTAACGTTAAACTCGCATCATAATATTATCGAGAAAACTTTATAATATGGGTAAATAAAAAATAAAAATAAAAAATATGACAACAACTTTCTTCGGTTGTAAATTTATTGAACACAAAACACGCGGTGACAGTTTAATGGTTTCATAATGATAGGCTTCAGCGCCAAAAACGGCAACCTTCAGAGCTTTCGAACAAACAGGATGACGGTGGAAAGGGTGTGTTGGATGGAAGACGAGGAGGTTCCGTAATGAAATTTTACATTGACGACCGCGTGGTTATTATAACTTTTTGCAGAAATTTACAGAAAAACTTTTTAATTTCGCGAAAGTTTCTCGACCAATTTGTAATATGAAAGAGAATGAACCGAAAAAAAGATGACAGATTTTCTTTATTTTTTTGTTTTTTAGTGGTTTATGGGGATGTTATGCGATAACTTACTTGTAAAAGCCAATAGCACCGCCTGTGGAAAGTTGGTAAAATTGCAGAATGCACATAACAACCGTAGATGCACTGAAAATCGCATGAAAAAGCATTGCATTAATTCAAATACTGGAAAAACATAAATCATAACTTTATACTGAAAATAAGTTTCTGAAATACGGTGACATTACAATTCAAGAAGAGTTTCGATATATATTTTCAACTATTTATATAATATTTTGTTATCGTATAAATAACGTTTTATTGTATGATCTTTGAAAGTTTAACTGGTTTTTTGAATCAATTAATATTTATCTACTGATAAATAATATTATAATATAATAAATAATAATAATACCAATTTTTATGTAATATTTATTATCTTCACATACTCTTTATTTCTCAATGAAAGGATAATCTAGATTTATATTCATTATAACTACATTTTTTGTTGAATTAGATCTGATAATTGTTTTTGACTAAATTTTAGCATCTGAATCCAAAAATGCTCTTGCTTTCTTTATCTAAAAGATCTTACAAACAAACAGCAATTTTAAATTTTATAATAATAGAAGAATAAAAACACAAGAAATTATATATAAAAACCAAACCAATTTCCAGATCGACAAATTTATTTCTAAATGAAGACTTCTATCATATTTTAACAGAAATATATTGGATTAAATATATAGTTTGATGTTGAGACTGTAAACGACAGGACTAATAATGTCACCTAATAACGACACATATAATGATAAAATATGAATCAAACTCACTTCTGTACCCTGCACTTTCAACTTCATGTGATCCTCGCGCGTAGTTTTCCCATCTTTTCTCTTTTTCCAACAGTAGCCATCTCTTCTGTATCTAACCTTTTTCCTGCTGTACAGCAGCATGGATCCGCTCTTGGGTCTGAAACAATGCGTTAATAATTAATTACATTTGAACAGGACTTAAACCGCTTAACTAATAAAGCCAAATTGCAAATTAAACAATACCGACCGAACCGAGCCAGCGCCGCAACTAGGCAACACCGTAATTATACACACGTCACAATTACACGCGATTAATAAACTCAAAAAAAAATTAGCAATAATAACGAAAAAATAAAATAGATAAATAAATAAATAAAAATAACAGGAACGTTTATAATTACGATACGCGGCGCATATAACCGTATTTAAACGGAGTAATGCAGTTAGTGTCGACCGTTATTTGTCTTCTATTATGCAACACAAACAAAATTACCGAAGGCTTTTACGGTTAACCGGCTTATAAAATTGTAAAGTTAGTTTTCGGCTTTGTCTTTTTTTTTATTTCATTCTATTTCTCTATCTCTGTTATTTTTGTTGTTTTTTTTTCGTTTTGTAGGCCGTTTTCGAGAGAACTAATCATAAAAGTTAAGCCTGACTTCTCTTGTTGATTAGTCTTCGAGTAAAATTTCATTATGAAACGGAATATTAGTTTTTTTCCGGTGGAAAGCGGAAACGAAACTTGAAAATGCAAAATCCAATTAATTTTGATTATGATAATATAGTACACAAATATATTTTTTTAATATATAAAAAATAAAGAATACTATCTTAATATATAACAATTAAATAAATATGAATAATTATACGATACTTAAATATAATATAAATATTGCAATCCGACAAAAATCGATAATATATCTAAATTTACGAAAAAAAATTGTAAAACAAATTTAACTTTCTATTTCACATATTTTATTTATTTCAAAGTTTAATATAAAATATAAGCATGTGAATTTAATACATATAAAATCAAATTCAAAGCGTGAAACGTTAAATTTGCATATAGAAAAGGGTAATTTTTTATTTCAAAAAATTACCCTGAATAAAATAGAATGAAAAATTATATCATAAATAAAATTGATATAATCAATTTTAAATCTATATTTATTAAATATTACTATGATCATTCAAAAAATAAAACCTAATATATTATAACTCTTCAAATTAATTGATATACTACAGCAATATATATATATATATATATATATATATATATATATATATATATATATATATATATATATATATATATATATATATATATATATAACCTAATTATGTGTATTGAATAGTGTAGTGTTGTAATAAAAACGTATTTTCATTTACAACCATTGTACTAAATATTGAACGTAATCGCTCTTTATATATAATATAAATTAAGACAATTAATCACAAACGAGAAAACTGAATCATCCCTTATACTATATAATTATTATTATTTAATAAATAATTATAACGGCATCATTAAGACGTTTTATGTACAAAAAAAAAGACAAATCGAACAGAAATAAAACGCCTGCTAAAAATTGAAACAAAACACAGAACAATGGCAATAGTGATGAAATTAAATAAAACATCCCCCAAACTCATTTTTGCACGCAAAATAAAAATATAAAAATAGACGAGCGCCAAAAAAAAGTATTCGAATAAATCGGCGTTCAAACGGATTACGACCACTTGAATAGCCCGCGAATAATGCTTATTTATTAGGCTAGACAGGTGAATGAGCAAAAAAAAACATTTATATATATATATATATATATATATATATATATATATATATATATATATGAAAATAAAAAAATGTTTTCAACGCCTGGCGGGCTTATGGCCAAAAACGCCAGTACGTGAAAATTTGCCCGCCATAAATTTCGGTCTCAAATTCAGACCTCGTTTAATTTTCAGCTATATATATATATATATATATATATATACATAGTCTGAAAAAACAAGTATACTAAAAAGTGATAATGACTTAATATATTACGCAAATTATCTGATATATACAGGACTTATGTGATAATTTGATACCATATATATATATATATATATATATATATATATATATATATATATATATATATGTGTGTGTGTGTGTGTGTGTGTGTGTGTGTGTGTGTGTGTGTGTGTGTGTGTGTGTGATTTCTAAAACTGGACAATACCCACGATATATATATATATATATTATATGTTAATGATCAATAGATGGCGTTGCATAGTCTCTAAATAAATGAAATTCTTTCGAAAACAAATGAAAATTTTGGTAACTTCAAAAATCGTATACATATTTAAAATACTTTTCATATTGAAACTGTATGAAATTACAAATATTTTTTTTTAAAGTAGAGAAATATTTTTAATAAACATAATTAAAATAGTAATTATAATATAATAGAAAGTCACATTACTTGCTTCCCTAAATTTAAAACTATTTCATTACGATATGATTATAAAGCAAATGCAACCCTATAAAACATTTTTTTCTGTCTTTAAACAAAGTTTTTGGTATATATTTGATCAAATTTGTAAACTTTCAAAATCTAATTTAAAAAATATGAAAAATCTTATATATAATTATTTCATAATGTTGTTGAAAATTTATCGTATCCAAAAACTTATAGATTTCAACATAAAATATAAATAAAGATTTTTAAATCAATATCAAAAAATAAAGCAACACACAAAACTCTGAAATTGCGTCCATTTTTCCAAGCTCGCCCCTCAATACAAAATGAACACGTTTCAAAGGCATTTTGGACAAACTTTACAAAGGGTGCCAACGGCATCCCCGTCGGTCCAAAATTGTAGTTAAACTGAACAAATATTTGGGTCATATATCATGCGTATACATCAGCATTCTGGTGCCTAGCTAAAGCTCGTTAGTCGAAACGGTGCGAAACTCGAAGACAAAGTTCCAAGCGATTCTTCAGGCCTTGAATGTGTGTCTGTCTGCATATATATATGTATATATGTATACACTCGCAAACTCGTTCAGTCACTTTGTAAACTTTCAAACTTGATCTGCTTAACCCATTCTTCGTGCTGAAATTTCCCTCTGGTGAAGAAAAAAAAATAGCCTAGCCTTCGGAGATCTCTCGTGACACTTCTCAATCTCCGCAAAAAGAACATCGAAGTTTCTATCCATTTTCCGTCAAAAGCATAACGTAATAAAAAAACTTTCGTCAAGATCAAACCTATCATCGTCTTTGTATATTTGCAAAATCGTGTCGGAAGCTTTTTATTGAAAGAAAAAATCAAATTAACCGACGTTTAGAGTAAAAAATCTTTTAAAATTATCCGAGTTTCATATATATAAATATATGATCGTTTTGTTGCACAATAAAATTTTATATAAAACGAGTTGAAAACTTTCGCATATTAACAGAAATGGAAAAGCGTACATTTTCCGCGCGTCTAAAAGACTTTATGCGCATTGTTGGAAAACAAGTAGCAGAGGAACGAAGAAAAAAAAGAAATAGAAAATGAAAACAGACTCGTATAAGAAAACCGATATGAAAAACTTTCAATAGCAAAAACAAAAGCTATCAATACGGAGAGTTGAAAGTGTTTCGATAAATGGAAAATTCGAAATATATACCATACATACTATGATTATTAAATATTGTGACTAATTTTATTGAGAAAAAAATAAATAAATTATTGAAAAAAATTATATTTATCTGCTGAAAAAAATATATCTAATTTTATTAAAAACTAATCATTAATCTTTTTGTACTTTACAAATAGTAATTAAAAAAATTATAATGATCTTAAAAATTTTATAAAATATTTTTACTATATTAAGCCAAAATATAAAAAACACATTTAAATAAATGACTCGAATTAAATTATTTTATTCTCTGAAAATCTTTAGGTTACTTTTATAAAAAAAAACTCGTAATAATATAGTATTTATAATACAGTATAATAAATTATAAAGATAATCAATCAATAGCGATAATTTCTAAACACACATCGAGCTTAATTAAAATTAATATTGTAAAATATATACGTCAATATTTTCACGGAAAATCGGTCGCATTATTCAATAATAACACCCCGTTTATATTCGCAATACGCGTGATAAATATGCGAAATATAAACTTCGAAACGGAATAAATCGTGAATAATTGCAACAATAACGATAATCGTTAAATATAATAGTCATATCCGTTGTGACGGATGTTCATAAAATTAAATTAAAAAACTTTTTTTCGTAATATTTTTTTTAAAAGTGAAAAAAAATCACCGCGAAATAATAAAAAAAATATGAACGTTTAACTTAATGCCGGTCAATTCCACGCAAATTGCCCCCGTTTTTTCTTTATTTTTCTGATTTTTTTTATCTTTTGTTTTTTCGTACCCCCTTCTGTGAAGTGAAGTCAATAGAGGGGATGAAAATGAAAGAAACAAAATAAAAAGCTGAAAATAAATTAAAAGTCGCCACGAATGAAATTCAGAGGCAGAAAGTAATCAACGCGAGAAAATTAATAACGTCTGAGTAATGAGGAAGTCCTGTCGTGAAGACGACGATGTCAACCCTGTTACTTTATTCGGAAATTTGTTCCTATTAAAAATATATAGACCCCTATATATGTATCTATAAAAGTATTGCTCATCAGAAAAATAAATATGTAAAATTATAAATATATAATATTTTAACCTTATGTTTCGTGGAAAATATTCCATATAATAACTTTTATTCGAGTAATTCCTAATACTAAATTGATACGTTTCATATTAAAAATATAATAAGAAAAATGCAGAGAGTATAACAAAAAAAATCTAATTTATAATCGTAAAATATAAATTAAAATTAAAAAAATAAATATAAAACGGACCTAAACTAAAATTAAATTAAAAATATTTTGATCATATTATAATAATAAAAATATATAAGGTGTTAAAATAATCATATCGATATATTCTAAAAAAAATATTAATTAAAACAATTTTATTAAAACCTGTCTCAAAATTATAATCATACGACTATTTTAAATTTTTAGAAAAAAAAACTTATTCTACGTCAAACTTTAAATATTGTTTTTATTTAAATTATTCCATCAAATTTCATAATGTATTTTAAGTTAAAAGAAATTATATATAATAAAATAAGTAAATTTTAAAAAATACCAACGATCAAACTTGAATATTGAATAATCAGAAATATTTTTAAATAAAAAAATTAATAAATTAATAATAATTGTTTATATGTATATGTAAAAAAAAATATTAAGATAAAAATAATAGTGATAAAAGTCGATCACAATAAAAACAAAATAAATTTATAGCGAATTATCGTTGACACGTTAAATATCGTTCCGGTGTCTATTTGGAGCATCGACACATTGAGTGCCCTCTCGCAATTCTATTGTCACAATAGGGGCGTCGAAAACGAAGGGTTTTTTTCTTCCTTTAACGCCGACTAGTAGGTAGGAATGAAGAAAAGGGTATACGGTCGTGTTAAAAAGGTAAAAACGACGCACCTTTTTTCTCTAGAATTTTCACCGGTTGACTTTGATAGATAACGTTTCGCTAACAACGAAACATTAAAAGGACATCCATTCTCCGGATAAAAGATGTGCACGAACGAGGAAAATTCGCATTTTTTAAACATTTTCGTATACGTCCACTTTTATACGGCGCAGGGTGAACAAAAAAATAAAATAAAATAAAATAAAAAAATCGAACAGAAAACGAAACGGAAAAGAGGAAATATCGAAACGTTAAAGCTTTATATTGAATATTTGAAACGTTCGTTTCGTCGATTTAATTTCAAGTATTTTCTTTTTAAATATATATATATATATATATATATATATATATATATATATATATATATATATATATATAATATTTTTATAATGAAATATAAATTTAGTACGTTTAACTTAGCATTGTAAGATTCATCACGTAATCACTAAATTATGAAACGAACTCATCTATAAAATATACAGCATGATCAAAAAAATATATCATACTTAATAAATTAATATTTTGATTAAAAATATAAGAAAAATTTGTATCTAATCGATTATTATTAATCACATTAATTTACATTTTTAATATAATATGTAGAATAAATAAAACTAAAGGAATAAACACGTTGAAACTATCAATAAAATCTTGACAAATAATAAAATATACATAGTAATAAATAAAACGATAAAAATAAAAATTGATATACATATTTTTATTGTATACTGTATATGAAATTAAATTTATATAAATATATACATCTCGAAAGGACAAAGTTTTTGTTGTAGATTAATAAGGCAATTACAACAAAACACGAAAGTTATATTAACGAGATACGTGACACGGTTACGCCTTAAACTTACCGACCATATTTAAGCTGATATCTCACTAAATTCGCACAAATATAAGAAAATGTGCCCCCCTCTTATTCCAGCCTGCCCCTCCCCCCGTCTTCCATTCTCGGCGGTTGTAAATGTAAGGAATATAAATTGACTACGACATAAAATATGCTCGAATTCGCGTCGTATATAATAATAATAATAATAATAATATAAATTTATATGCGTATTTTGTGTGCAATGTTTTCGATTGAATTAACGCAAAAATAAAATCGCTAAATTTATGTTTTTGTGTGTGTATGTTAATATAAATATAAATTCATTAATGTAAACTTCTCTATAAAATTCGATTATTTTTTTCCTATAGATTGGACATTTTCAACATGTTTTTTTTTAATGAATCGTTAATTAATCAGAAATTTTATATAAAATTACTTATGTATGCAAAAATGATTAAAATGAATTTAAAATTGGGAAAAAATTAACCATTTGTTATTATAATATTTTTAATAATATTATCACATAAAATAATTATCTTAATTGACTTGTATATTTTTATACGACATATTTTAATAATAGTTATATATTGTTATAACACAAAAAAATCTAATATTTTTAAGTAACAAAAATAATAATGCTTATCTTAAAAAAAAGAATAACAACTAAATTATTACAATTAATTTTTAAATAATAACGAAATATGTACATCTTTTCAGAGAATTCACTATTTTATGCTTTAAACTCTATAATTGCCATTGTTTTTTTATTTTTTTAATTTATTATGTAATATAAAAATTTTAATATTAATATATATGATTACAGATTTAACATAAATAAATATATTATTAATAAATAAATAAATCATATTACATTAATATCACAATAATAAGTGATATCAACATAATCATATTAAATTGATATCACTTTATATTATGCATAATATCATAATAATTTTCATAGATTTTCCAAATATAAATAAAAATGAAACATTCTTTGCTGTCCGTTTTTGAATTCAAGGTGAAAAAAAACATAAGGAAAACATCTATTTTTTTTTAACCCTCTACAAAAATTTAAAAATAATTCCAGATAATGTATGCGATATCGTGATTCTATATACGGCTTCGAACTTAAAATTTACTTTGGCCGAACTAAAAAAAATAAAATAAAATAAAAATAGAGAGAAAAAAGAAAAATTCCAAGCACGATCGCGTATTAAAGTACTCGAGTGGGAATTTATTCTGTATTATGTGTAATCACGCCATTTCGCGCACATCAAATGATATATACGTGTATTTTTTTTCCCACCCTATACTACTCCTTCGAAGCTTCAACAGCATAATAGGGTACGAAAAAAAAAGTAGGGTGGTTAAAAATGCTTTCGAATACCCGTACTTATCGATAATGATCTCGGTATAATAAATAAACAAATCGATTTGCGATTCTTGATCAAGATTGATTATCAATCTCATTATTTGTTCGACGCTTGTTGCCGTTATTATAAATATATTATATTTATTTTATTACGCGGAAAAACTTGTAAAATACGACGATTATTCGATTTTATTAATTAAAAGTTCTAGGCTTATTGACGCGTTGACGTGAATAAGTAATTTTTATTATTAAATAATCGGCATAATATAAAATTATTACAATGTAAATTCAGAAAAAATATATGATTATTTACTATTATAAAAAACATTTAGTGATTATTACTTAAAATAATACAATTATTTATTAAAAAATATTATTTTATTATAAAAACAATTATTTAAAAAAAATTAAAATTTATCTCTGATTCAATCATTCTCGGCAAACATTGAATCAAACTATAATCATTCTACGCTAAAATATAAATAAAAACATAAGGAAATTTCATATATAATTATAATATTGAAATAAAATTACAAATTAAACAAATCTAATTCAATATTTACAATAATAATATACATTTATATCAAACAAACATCCAAATATTTGCTATATAAAAACCGCTAAATATATGTATAATGTGTTATTTCAGTCGTTTGATATCATTAAATATATTATATACAACACAAAAAAAACCACAAAACAATTTATAAAACAAAAATGAAATAAATATAGAAATATTTCACTAATATTCATGAAAATTTAACAGGAGAGGGGAGGAATATGAAAAAGCGAAAAGCAGTCGCTCAGAACACGTTGAAATTTACGTAACAGTTACAAATTTTACGAAGATATACCCTTCGTGCCCTCCAGCCTCATATATTATTTATAGAATACTATAAAATCCACTAAATTTATACGTGCATATTTAATGCCTGAAAGCCTATATAGGCGAACACACAAGACATCGCCGAACGCACAGAGAGATATAAATTATAACTTTCTAAAGCGAAAAAAATAATATATATATATATATGTATACATATATATATATATATATATATATATATATATATATATATATATATATATATATATAATATATAAATAACACGCGCAAAATAATTTCATGCAAAATACTCTTTTTCGTAAATTTGAATTACGACCATAATAATAATAATATATAAAACGCTTTGACAAAAATAGATATGTGTTTTAATTAACAGAAAGCAGAAGCTTTTGAAAGCAATCGGCCGAACGTCATTGTCAATAAATTAACGCGTTTGATAAGCGAAAACAGATTCAGAAACGAATTTAATCAGTGGAAAACGTCCAACGAAAAACGACGGAAAAACTCCATAAATAATTATATCATAAAGTGAAAATAGACAAATTTGTTTTTGTTTTTTTTTTAAAGATATTAATTAAATCGCAATTTGCGGTGGAAAACTTTGGATAATTGCATTAACTCTAAGAATATTCGAAATATAATTTATTTGGATATGATAATTTTGACTGAATATTGAAAATATGATAATTTTAAGAGTAGGCGTAAAAGTTGACGACTCGATCATATAAAAAACAATAACACGACAAAATTAAAAAAAATATGTATAAATTCATTTAAAATTATTATAATGTCGATTTTTATACTTCAAAATATAGAATGCAGAATTTTTAATAAAACAGATTTTAAATAAAATTATAATTTAAAACCTAATCTATAAATTATACTGTTTAACAACATAAAAAAGTCAAAATAAATAATATAGGTATATTGATATTTGGAAAAATATATTTTAATGTCAAAAATCTCCACAAAAACTAAACTACACTTAGAATCCTCAACTTTAAAAAAAATAGCGCTATGAAACATAAAACAGAAGCCGCTTTCAAGTCACGAATGTGAAAAAAAATAAAATCCAGCGCACTTTCATCCTTCTTTATTCATATACAAACTTCATAGCACATCAAGTGATGTGTCCACAAAAAGTGAAATCGCAAAGTGAAAGAATTTCAGTTACGTTTTATCTTTACAGTTACTCAAAAACACACCGTCAAACTTATCATATAAAAGTCCACTAAAAAAATATTTGAGATTAATTATAGATATTTATTTATTTTTATTCAAATCATTATATGAAAATATAAATATAAAAACCATCGTTTTTACTCGACATATACATTATATAAATATATATAGCGTAAAACTTAATTGCTGTAAGAGCTTTATGGAAATAGAATAAGGGTGCATCAGCTGGTCAACACCGGTCACACTATTAAGTGGCCTCTATTAAATCTTTCCTAGAAAGTGCCAACGCCGTTATACCAGTGCATGCATAAATATCCTCGGGGCATTCTAATTACAATGTCCTGAAAGGCGTGAAATCCCCAACGGCTGTACTGTACTCTATACACAACGGTCTTGCTCCATATCCTACAATGGTTAAGACTAAACTACGTCCAGTGGTGGGCTTTTGTTCTCGCAAACAACCTCAGTTTACGACTCTTTATCAGTTGAAGAACCGTATCGACCGCGACCACGGAGAGGCTTTTACGTTTCGCAAACTTGACTGTGAACACGGATGCTATCCTCGAAATTTGATATATATATATATATATATATATATATATATATATACCGTATCGCGAGATAAAAGTAAACGTTAGAGCGTCTTAAGTAGCAAAATTGTACGAATAAAAAGACAATGTTTCGGTATATAAAAGTCTACTTTCAGATTTAACGATATCATTGAAATCTTTATATACATATTATTTTCGGTTTATATATTGTGTAGAATATATAATTTAAAAAAAAATGTGTTGATATGTCAATTTTTTCGATAAGAAATAATATGTGAAGGTCGAACGTAGAATTGGCGGCTCAAGTAAACTTTCAGAAAAATGAATCGGGGTCAAGTATTTTCAAAGAAATTTTCATTCAAAAATATGCTTTATAAATTCAAATGAATATTTTTAATACAATTGATAATATAAAATACAAATATTTTATTACATGAAACAATTTCTAAATATGTATGAATTTAAATTGTTAGTAAAGTTTGAATTCGCGTATAATAATTTGCATATAAATAGAGCATTAAAAAACTCAAAGCGAATTTTCATCGAAAATAATATAAATTAATAAAAGTGTAAAGTTTGAGAGGCGCTGACACGTGACATTTATGCGTCTTTTTATGTGCTCTAATAGCAATACAGTATATCAAACCGTAGACCTTGTAGCATCTATCGTGTTTTCACTCAACTTTATTCATACGAATTTTCATACGGGTTAACTTTATATTTTCACAGCAAAATTTTAATATTTTCCCAAATTCACACACACATATTCCTTATGTTTTAACCGACTTAATTAAAATACAAAATTTGATACGGCCACAAATAAAGTTTTTCCAACAAAAACAAATTCTTCTCGTTATATAATATATGTATTTCGTTTTGTATATATATATATATATATATATATATATATATATATATATATATATATATATATATATAATAAGATTTTATATATAATTTTTATTAAAATAAATTTAAAATATCCTGAATTGCTCGCTCACGACTGATGGCTGTGATCATCAAAAGTGAGCTCATATATTGCATATATATATATATATATATATATATATATATATATATATATATATATGAGGTCAATATTGTCTGTATATATCGATAAATATGCGCTCCATTTTATAACCGCGTATAATATAAAAGAAAAGAAGGCCATCCAGTATCAAATTCGCCCTGTATATACGAGTATATAAAATATACGCAGCTTTCGTTTTACATTTTCGCTTTCCGCAGAACTCTACTGAATCGAGTATAAAATGAAAGATGACGTAAATGGATAAAGATTGATGACTGGCTCAATACGCGTCTTCTAATATTTTCAGTATGTCACAGTAAAATGTCAGACATGTCATACACACAGATAAAAACCGCATCGTATCTTTTTACTATTATTATTTTTTATTTATTTTTTTTCAACGATAATGAAAAAAAAATATTCGAAAATAACAATTAGGTAAATGTACAGATTATAGATCTTGGATATTTCGGGATCTTTTATCCAGATTAACGAGCGCAGGTTTATCATAAAAGGGGATACGGGATAATGAAAGTTCATTATTATAGAAGCTTTGTCCGGGCAAAGTAACACTTGCCGAACGTCGAATATAGAATTTACGACGTTCGATAACCGATGTGTAATCGCAAAAACGGCATATAGTAAACCTTAATGAAAGCGGCAGATGGGATTAACGGGTTCAAATTATAACCGCGAACCGTTTATAAAGGAATATAATGGGAGAGGAAAAAAAATATGAAATAAAACGGAACGCATTTTCTTTAGCCGTCGGAAGTAGAAAATCCTCACCATGTATGGCGATAAAATGTCCAAGGCGAGAATGAAAAATATGTTTATATGAAAATTCTCTATTTTATGATCGCTGCGATATTCTATGAAAATCCGGGAAGATCTTTTCGTTAACTTTTCGGAGTTTGTGTTCGTTTGGTAAATATTTAACGTATGACCCCGTTTTAAAACGGATAACGAATAGTTAATTTAAATACTTAACAAGGTAACAAGATGTAAGAGACTAATGACTATTTTCTTAATTATATATATATATATATATATATATATATATATATATATATATATATATATATATATATATATTATATAAGCTTTTAGATAGCAAATTGCGAATTTATGATGTTGCTAAATAGTAATTGTATAACAGCTATAATGGGGTCACTAATGTACAATACAAATAAATAATAAGGGTTGATAGGAAACGAAAACCGAAATGAATCAATGATTTATGGTTCACATTTAAATTTTTTATCGACATTTCGCTCTTCTTTCAAAATACATATAATAAAAAAAATGAGTAATCAAATATACTTTATTCTTAATTTTGTCGTAAATTTAACTTAATTTTCAATAAAAAATTAATAGTGATGTATGTATAAAATTATACAAAAATAGAACCGTTATTTAAAAACTTAAATATTCTAAAATAGTTTTTTTATAACATTGTAGAAATAGATTTCGGTAATTCAAATTAATTTTTAGTATATAAAAATCGATTTTATATATTTATATATTTTATATCAATGAAATATAAAAAAAAATAAATTAATTAAAGAAATATATTTTAATAATAAAAGTTTAAAATTGATATATAAAGGTAATTATTCATAATAATATTGTATATATAATATAAATAAAAATATTTAAAATGTACTGAAAAATATGCTATATAATTTAGACGGTAAATTAAATATTATTAATAAAAATCGTATTTAAAATATAAATCATTCAAATTATTTCATCAAACATATATTTAAAAAAATGAATTCATAACGTGAGTTGCTGTAAAAATAACAACGACTTCAATAATAAATAAAGTTTAAAATATCAAGATTGATCGTTCTCAGCAGGAAATGAACTTAAAAAAAATATAGGCAACATATATGAAACGACATTTATATTTTAACAAAAAAAAAATCAAAGTAAGTTAAGCGAATGAACACGTTAAGGTCGGGGGGGGGGGTTTGGGGTGGATATAAGTACGTGCAAGTGGGAAATAAGAGTTTGTCGTGAAATAAATATAAGCCTTCGAGAGGGAGTCGCGTGGGTCTCAAGCCTACCATTGCGATTCATATCTAATTAAACTTAGGAAAAGTAACGTTATCCACCGTAGCCGTCTGAGAAACTTTGCATGTTCAACAGGACAAAATAAAGACACTCGGTGAACAAGACGAAAAAAAATAAAAAAAAAGATTATAAGACAAAAGTGGAAGAAGGCTAAGTATATAAAACGAAATATAAAAAAAATATCGGAGTGAGGGGTTCTTGGACGAGAGTGAAAAAAAAATATGATGCAGAGGAGACCTCATACTCTACTAGAAAAAACTTTAGATAGTTACTCCCCCCCTTCTTTCCCACAAAGTTGTCGACGAAAGTACGGAAGGCGAACGAAAAAAAAAAGGGGGGGGTGCAAAGTGAAATTTTTCTAAATTACACCGGAACGAAATAAATTTCTCAAGTTCTCTGTACCCCCGCCAACCTAAAACCCATCGGTAAACGTCAAAGTTAAAATAATAAAATAAAATTTAATAGAATTTTCCCGGTTGCGACAAGATTTTTACCCTTCCGTGAAAAGCTTCAAAAATTATTATATTATACATATTACAATTTCGTTCGATCGATATATATATATATATATATATATATATATATATATATATATATATATATATATATGTGTGTGTGTGTGTGTTTATATGTGTGCAGTTTAATTTCCTGAAAGCTATCGCTCGTATTTTCAGCGTCTCTTAATAATCTAATGAAAAATCGATAAGTAATAACGTAATAAATTCGCATTAAAATAATGTTAAATTTAAACGTCCATCAACGAGATTACACCATAAGTTTTGGGGTTGTTCTATAAAGATAATCATGAATATACACAAGATCATCTTACTTCAATATTGTATAATATCACTCCGATAAATTAATGGATTTTCTTAATAATAAAAATAAATTTAGCTCTATATAAATTTATACGCATTTAAATCTATATAAATTTATCTATATAAATTTATACCATTTTACGAATCAAAATTCGTAAAATGGTTTTTATTAAATGTCAATATTATGCTATTGACCTAATTTCAGATAAACTTTACATAGTTCAAAAACATGTTGAACTTACTGAAAACATATATTATTAATGGAAAATTGATCGGTGATTCTAATAGCATATCAATTAAGTACGAAGTATATCTAAGTACTTGAAGTTGTTTGGTTAATAGTAAATATTTCGTATTTAACATTTTGAATTAAATTCTATGAAAATCTTAAAATTTTGAGAGATACTGAATAGAAAAGTCAAAGTAATTGAAAAATATACATATTTATATGTATAAAAGGAATGGTAGGTGTTCGGCTCACGAAAATTTGATTACTTAGGGCATCCCTTAAAGTTTATCAAAGTGAGCCCAAGTGCACAACAATGCCGAAAAATGTAGGCCGAAACACGCGCATCAGCCGTAGGCAGTGGAAAAGTTTTCTTTTCGCATCGATGAGAACGAAGAAGAAAAAAAAGAAAAACAAGATGGAAAATTTCCCTCACTTGGCTTTTCGCGGCGGCGCCGATAAGTTTACGGATTAAATATTTATGTTACCGCATTAACGGACCGCCTCGAAAACGAGTCGTTATCCCGAAAAATCCGACTTGTGAAAAGAGTGATTCAAACCTTTCAACGTAAGCTCTATCAATGAATAATTCTATTATAGGTTTTCAAAACTCTATTATACTATTTACTATAAATATATATGGTATTTGAAAATAATAAAAATATTTCATACAAAAATATACTAATATGTATCATAAAATTGAATAAAAATATGATCTAATATTATTTTATTGTATTCTAAAAAAAGGTATTATATTTAATATAATAAAAATACAAGAAAAATGTTTACAATTATATTTATATTTTTAAAAATTAAATGAGTCTTGTAATATAATTTACAAGAAAATCAGAAATAATAAAAAGGAGAAAAACGTACGAAAAAAAAAATATATAACATGTGTACATAACAAAATGTACATTTTCATTCAAATTAACTTTCTTCTTTGAAAATCTTTCTTAAATATATCCCGAGGCTAAAAAATTTAGAAGCTTATTAAATTTTCATTGCGAATTATCTAACGGAAAACATTCAAAATATTATACAAACAATATAAGCCCTCTAATAATAAAGCTTTTTTTCGACTGCAAAATAATAAGCCGAATATATTTTAAGAAATGATGAAAAAAATTGCAAAACGTACAATCTTTCAAGTACATCGTCCTTTTTTTTCGAATCGTTAAAATATAATTTTAACATAAAATTAAATAATTTGTGAGCGGTTCAAGATTTTTAAAGAATTTTTTTCGTACGACGTTAAGAAACAATCTAAATTTAAGATTACGATGATTCAAAGAATATATATATATATATATATATATATATATATATATATATATATATATATATATATATATATATAACTGCTTAGGACTCGCGTGAAAATTTCAAAAGGTTCTTCTAAAGCAAAGCCACTAAAAAAGAGCTCAAAAGTGTGCTTGCAAAATTATACATGAAGGTCGAAAGTTAACGTAAAATAAAAAGTTAAAAATACATTATAGCAAACTGTACTCGGTTTTAACGGACGAATATGAATAGTCCATTAAATTGAATGCCGGAAGATTTCTTCCTCGTAAAGTCAAATTTAGAAAAATAAGTTATTAAGTATGTAGTTAAAAGATTATTATAAATAGATTTCAACTTATGAAATTACGGTTGAAGTTTTGATATAATCAAATTATATTAAATTACTGATTACTAAAAAACATCTATAGACTAACAATATTATTTCAATAATATTTTTTTCATAACATAAATATAGAACTTATAGATTAAAATATATATTAAAATACGATATTATTAAAAAAAATGATTCAAATATTTATAACAATAAATTATTTTTAATTGCAAATATGAAATATAAATATAGAAAAGCTTTATAATTAAGGTTTCACATTTACTCAATACAGACGAAAATATATATATATAAGAATATCTATATATGAGAATTTAAAACCACAGACATGTACGTGTATTTTGGTATCAACATGAAAAATTTTCCAACATTTTCCCATTGTACAAGTGACTAGCTTACATTGTAAAACGAAAAAAAATCTTTCGCCTTGTACTTTTTTTAGGAGGTAGAAAAAAAAGCGCGCGTGTCGGAAAAGTTTTACAAAACTCTGTCTGTAAACACCTGAAAGCTATTAGTAACAAAGCTTAATTAGAAAAGACACGTTCGCATTCGTCATTTGGTTAAATTATACATCCAACTACTGGATACTGTTAAAAGTTAATACCGTTAAAAAAAATATCGTAAAGTTAATTCAGAAAACAAATACGATTTTTTATATATACATGTGCGCTATAAACTGTAAAAAGAGGTGATTTTTCCATCGAACCCTTATAAAAATATGTGGATATCGTGCGAGTTAATCAAGATTTTCCATCTTCATATACACGTGTTCGAAGAAGAAACGGCAAAAAAACGAAAGAGAAAAAAGGAAAAAACCGGTCATAAAGCTAAAGTCTAATAAAAATTTAGTGGAAAATTTTTCTGGGAAAATCTCACTCGAAGAAAATTCACGTCCGCAAAAGTACAGTTTTAAGGCCATAAGTACCGTTTAGATTTTAATAAAGGTTCTCGTGATAGAATATAGTTAAATTCCGGATCAAAACGTTAGGGATTAAGTTGTAAATTTAGAAACGTGGCGCATAAAGAATATTCTAAATTCATGATCGACACAAATAGGAAATTTATTCAGGGGAAAAACAACGATTTTCCTAGGTGAAAAACCGTGAATAATTAATAATACACGCATTCTATGTATTTAATCGAAACATAATATTATATTATATATAATAGGGCAAAGTATAATAAAAATCGACAATAAATAATTTGAAAATTGGCGAGGGAAAAATATTAAGATGTATTTTCATATACAGGCTGATTCAAAATATATATAAATACGAAAAAAAATATTTATATTGTATACGTAGTAGAAAAATCGTTATGAGAATCGACCTTTTCTAAAATCGAGATCATTTAGATAGTGGAAAAAAAATACGAAAATAATTACCAGCTCATTGAACCAATGTGCACTATATCTAAAAATACACATAAATATTACATTACGTGTAAAATACAAAAAAATATCACAAAAAGGTCAAAACACACCCGTATCCCCCCATCTATAACGACGCGCTTCTAGAAAAAAAAAGGTCACGGCTAATGGGTATTAAAATCATAAATTAAAAGGGCTCACTTTGACTATAATATATAAAAAATATTTATTTATTTATATATACCGTGATAGGTAGGTATGTTTTGATAAAACTCAGCCGCTTTTTAAAATCAAAATAATAATAATAATAATAATAATTGGGTATGGGAAGGGTGAGGGGGGGGGAATGAAAATACACATACTTTACGCTGGACGTTCGTGTGTAAAATAAAGTGCAAACAATTCCACGTGCGGGACACGTCTGAAATAATCCGCGGAGCACACAACGAATGTACGGGAGAAAAACAAATAAATAAATAAAATCGCGGCCACGTTTTCATGAAATGTACCGTTCGTCGAGAATGAAAATTGTATTATATACGTCACCGTGAAAATCGCGAAAATTTTCCGATGGAAAATCGTGTACAAAGCGATCTTTTCTCGTCGGCGGCGAAATTCGACTTTTTCGCTCATCATGGCGTATTATATAAAAAATTATATTCGTATAAAAAACAAATGAAAAATATTTCTATTTTTATTTATACACTTATTTTTACATCAAATTTTAATATTAAAAAAAAATTAAAAAAACTATTATATCGTCTGAAACACTAATAATTATTCCATCAATTAATAAAATGCCCTTAAAAGTAAATTAAATTACAACTGATTAAAAACAAATCAATTATAGAATAACTTAAATATGTTAATTTTTTAATACAAATTTAAAATATCTAAAATTATTAAAATAATACAAATAAAATGTTGAGTTACATATTATATAAAAAAAATAAGTGATTTCATATTTAAAAAAATTTTACAAACCATTTATTGCTTTTCAGAATATTTTAGTTATGTTTTAATATATTTAAAACTAATAAATGTATGTCATGTAAAGTAATTCTTCGTTTAAAAACAGATAATAATTCAAAAAGTTTATAAATATTTTATCACAAAAGCTGTATTATCACAAGTTATACAAAAGTAATAATATTGTCTTTTAATATTTTATAAAACTTTCCGCTTTAGTCCCTTTTATAATCTAATTTAAGTTTAAAGTCATTCATAGAACTGAACAAAATTATGACAACGGTCGCTGTGCTCGAAAATTTCATTTATTTAATTGAATATTACCGCTATAGATATTTCAATGACTTAAAAAAATATCATATCGAAATTTAATTTAATGTATATACTGATGTTATATATAAATAAAACTAGATAAAAAATAATAATAAAACACACTGAACAAAATTCAATACATACAAAACAGTTCGCGCTCGCCCTTATACAGAAAAGGACGAAATGTCCTTTTTTTTTAAAAAAAAAAGGCGACTTTGGCCTATAAAACCTAACGAAATAACCGAAAAATGGAGTTTGAGGGGAGTCAAAGCGGAGAATGAGGGGCGAGTTGGAGTAGAAACCATTAAACCGGCCGAGGACACAATTTGTACATCTGCTACGGTTTTATGAACAGTAAAAATGTTCGTAAAATAACTCGCGCTTGTGCACGTCACGCGCGAGCCACGGGATCATTCCTGCGAATACGCAACCAGTAAAAACTGAAAAGGACCGGAGAATTAAAACGATAACGGAAAACGACCGAGAGGCCTTCGAATGAAAATACATGCTCAAAAAAAATTTTTTTTTTTTTTGAAGGACTCTATAGATATTTTCAGTGTGGAAATAATGGACTCTAACGGTTGATAGTTTTTGATATGACGCCGCTTTGGATATTATCATTTATGAGGTTTATTTTTATATAAATATAAATATATACGTGAATATAACAATATGATGCAACTTTTTTTTCAACTATATAAAGTTAATTTCAATACAAAAATTAAATTTTTTTCTAGTTAAAATTTACGTATATATGATATATACTGAAGAAAGCTCATTTTATCGCATGCATAAATTTAGAATACAATATTTACATAATATAAAAATGTGATTTTTTTCGACAAATGATGTTAATTCAGACATCATTCGCGATGTGAATGAAAAGTAAACAAAGAAAGTTGACATAGAGAACGACCGAATATAAAATGTAAAGCATGCACACCATCATCGAATACAACAACGACAACGACGACCGAAAAAAAAAGAGAACATCACAAATCAAATAAAAATGTCAAGAGTTTCACTTTTGCGGCCTTGAATAACCAATCGTATCAGGTATCCAAGGTTTAACCCAAAAATGTACAATTCGCATACACAATATATATTTATATATATGAACGATGTCATTTTTGTATGTATTGTATACGTGTATATCAATTCGATACAAGATGGGGTTTGCATGATGAAAATCAATGTTTGGAAAGCCGAAAAACCGGGTCTATATTTATTGAGGGATGGCTTTTCGTGCAAAGGTCGTCGATTCGAAATGTGTCTGATCGCTTTTCCGGATGGAAAAGCGGAATTTTCCCCGAAATAAACCGCGATTTTTACGATAAAAACAAAAGAGACGAAAAATACAAAAAAAATGGTGAGAGGGAGTGGAAGGTATCAATGAAAAATAGCGGAGATTTGACGCTTTCGTGCGTATTGAATTTTGAATAACTCGCTTCGTTTGTTAGCTAAAATGATTGAGAGACTTAGATTAGCGGTTTGGTCTGAAAAAAATATTTGTGACGATTTTCCGATATTTTCTTTTCATAAGAAATAGTGATATTTGTTCACAGTAATAAATGTTACATTATAAAAAATCTATAATAAATGAGTAATTAAGTCTACTTAATATAGAAAAATAATAGACGGTAAATATTATTTATGAATAGGAAATTATTTGTTATATGAAAATATACAATTTAACTCCGGATATTAAATACAAAAATATATTATAAACAATTAAATAATGAATTCGACTCGAATTCGTAAATATTTTTTACGGGTATTATTTAATTTTTGCTATACATCAAAAAATTAGATTAAACTATACATTTAATGTAAGATATCCAACAAAATTATAACTATAATTCAGACCATCTGATATTATATATATCACTAACTGACGAAAATTAATATATTTTAAATGTATTAAAAGTAAAATAATAAAAATAAATATATTTATTTTAAAATAGAGAAAAAAAATAAATTTATTAAGCATAGCCGGATACATCAAAAATAAAACCAAAGCTATGTAAAAAGTATAATATCGCTGATTTATATATTTACTTTTAAAAACAATAACGGTCTCCAACCACAAAATATAAAAGGTTTAACCTCGCTTCCTTATTTTTCCCCTGTCCGTCGAAAGTTAAGGGCGCCATTATTTTGAATAATATTCGCCAAGTTTCCAAAGGGTCGCATTAAAATTTATCAAAAGAGCGAAATTTTCCGAAACGAAACCGAGCAATGAGAGAGAAGGCCACGTTTAATTCGATAACGTTACCGGGCCAAAAATGTGGAAAACTTTCGAAATTTTCCGATGATAATATGCAATGCCGAAAAGCGACCACGGTTTCGCGGCATCAATTTTTCAAAAACGAGCGTCGGAAAAAGAATAATTAAATTACGAGCGTCCGACGTAACTTGAAACGGATCATTCTCGCCGAACTCACAACCACCCCCCAAAAGCCTTATGACGTCAAGAGTGAAGGTTATATCCGAGTCCTTCTTGGCAAATCATATCGAGAATATCATTTAGAATTGTCGAGATATAGATATTTGGCAGTTAATATTAGTACTGATCTCACTACTAATTGGTTAAATCTATGCAAAGCCTCGTAATCTCCTTGGATCGACCAAGTGGTGTGTTCGAATACGTATAATTTTAGTACAAAAACCAACCCTTATAATTGTATTACGTAATGTTATACGAATTTTATTATTAAAATACGAATTCTTTGTAAACTAAAATAATTAAATTAACGATCGAGAAAACAGAAAATTGACATAAAACTTCTTTATACAAATTTTTTTTAATTAATATTACTACATTTTATACAATAAAATGTTTAATAATATTCAATAAAATTAGCCGTTCTTTCGAGTTCTTGGTAATTTTTCATGTATTAGATCAAGTAAAAATAAAAATTTATATATTTTTTTCATTTTAACCCAATATATATTGAACAATAACTAAAATTCTACAAAATAAATATTATATATTTACTTAATAATACTTTGCTATAAAAAGAATTCCATCAAATTTTCCCACAAAGATAATACATATAAAATAAATATTTACCTTATTTTCACCTCCTTTGATTGCCATTCTGAATGCCTATCAAAACTTATTAGGATAGCAGCAATCTCCTGTAACAAAAATAAATAAAATATATTGTGTATATATATATAATTTAGAAAAAAAAATAAAAATAAAAATAAACCTATCAATTTATCTCCAAAAAAAAGACAAATAAATTTTATAATTCATAATAACGACGCAATTACCGTAAAGAGCGAAAAATATTATATTCAACGGTAAACCAATTAATTAAAAATTAAATACAAACATTATTTAACGAGAATCGTGTATTAATTAATATGAAAACAACAGCGGCAACAAAAAAAACATATATAAATATAAAAAAATAATGTATTTTTAATTACTAAATGTACCCAAATAGAACGTCTAGATGTATTTTTTTTTCATATAATATAACTTTATACTTTTGATATTACACGAATGTATAATGGCGTGCAACTTCCGCGCTTATTAAGCTCAAAGTACGCTTTCAATGGTCGAAAATTGTTATGTGCCTTAAAAAGCGAGTCTTTTTTTTTGTTTTTCATCTGAAAAGTTTTCACGAACGTTCGTTTCGGGGAGGAAAAAAAAGAGAGCGCGGTAATCCTTTTCGCGGCCGTTTATATTGTATGGCTAGGGGTGTATTCATGAAAAGAAATAAACGAGCGAGGGTTGCTGAAATAATATTTACGGATACATTAGCGTGTTTGGCATAGTGATTCGAAATAAAATGTGTGTAGTTTAAAATGATAAATAGGAAGAAAAAATATCTTAGATCTCTTATGAATAAATGATTTTTTTTTGAATCTCCAAATATGCGAAATTAAAAAAAATGGACTTGTAAAATATTATGCAAAATATGAATGAATTTTAGAAGTCTGATTTAACAGTAAAATTTTCAGAATTTCTATGCTATATGTATATATTGAATAATCAAAAAATCTAAGCACATATATCAAATTATATATGTCACATATAATAAGAAATTTAATTTTATTATTAAACTGGAAACCCAGTTGGAACGTTCTCAACATTTCGATAATGTAATACGCTAATATAAAGTTGTCAGTAACACACATATATAAATATATATATATATATATATATATATATATATATATTTTAGTTTACATCGCGTTTCTGTTTAGTATTTCGCAACTTTTTTTATATATTGTTTCATTCAATAAAATTCGAAAATTCTTAACACGTTACACCACATTCACAAGTGACACGAACAATATTTTCGACGATAAAAATAAGCACACTTTCAGATAGAAAAGCGTCTAGACGATGTCGGTGAAAATAACAGTGAGAATTTTCCGCACATAAAAAAAGTGAAGAAAAACAGACGAGAACTATTTAGAAAAAAAAATTAATACGACGTTATAAAAAACAGATCCATTTTTGAGAGAGAGAGAAAGAGAAAAATCTAAATAAATAAAAACGACTCAATTATACTGAAATATTCTGAAATGGAAATATGCTTAAAATATACGAGCTCTTCAATTAATTCCGTGTGCATACAAAGAAAAGCCTCGATTATCCGAAATCGATTACTTTGCACGAAACTGACTATGCAAAGTATGCAGATAAGCGACGTTAATTCGAATCGAAATACTCGTATTAAAATTAAACGTCTTTTAAATACATACTATTATATATATATATATATATATATATATATATATATATATATATATATATATATATATATATATATATATATATATATATATATATAAATAATAATAAAAAACGATGAAATTCTATCGTTTGAGAGAAAACTACCAATTAGATTAATAATGTTCACAAACGACAAAACTTTATTAGTTATATAATATTGAAATAAAAATCGAAATTGTATTATATATATATATATATATATATATATATATATATAATTTTCAAAAATACATAGTATAAAAGATAAAATAGGCAGATGCAATTTAAGCGAAAATTTTTTATTGTACGCATTTTTTACAACACGAGTTTGGAGTTTTTTATTGATATAAAGAAAACTTACTTTGAAGTTGTTTTAAGCGCTTTTCCTGCTATTTTCATTTTTCTTTTTTATATTATACATATTTATAAAGCAATATAGAACGAACGTCGTTCGAGATAGTTTTTATATCAACCCTTTATTATATAACAATAAAAATACTACAAATATATTTAGAAAAATCGGCTGAAATAATTTCATGAAAAAAAATCAGTACTATTTTCGAACATAATATATTATATAATATTTATAGATTGAATAAAATAAAAATGTTCTGCACAATTCACGTTCGATTAATATTTAATATACTCAAAGATCGTGAATACACCTTTTGTGTTTTTCGCTTGAGTTGTTTGACAACAAAATTCCGACCACAACCCCCCATAGAGGAGCTCATATTTTTTTCAAAAAACGAAAACCGCCGATACACCCTTTGTGCTTCCCGCCATCGTGTATGATATATTAAACAAAGGGGTTGGATGTACACAAGTTTCCGAAGGCAATAATGGAGTTATGCATTTTTCTTCACTTGCATGGTGGAGGCAATGTGCATTGTTTCCAACTGGGTGACCGATATAACGAGAAAAGTGCACGTAACGACTTTGAGTGCACATTCATATGTAAACATATGTACATACATTTGTACAGGCTGCGTCGAAAATTTCTGTCATCATGTTAAAATTAAATTAATAGTACAGTAACATTCATTATTCATACAAATTTAAACTTTTTACGTTCATTATATATTTTATAAAGAATTGAATATCGACACCCAGTAATATATGAACGCCATCCTTAAAGTGATTTACAAAATAAATAAATAACCTTCATTATTGAGCTATCTAAAATCTTCTTTCTTTACGTTTATTCCACAACATTCCGGGTCTTCCATATGAATGCAATATTATTTGTCTAAACTATCTATTTCGTGTCATTATGAATTTATTTTAAATACTAAATTATCTAAAATCAATTCACGGTAAATATATATATATATATATATATATATATATATATATATATATATATATATATATATATATATATAAATGACAATATTTAAAATCATTACTATACAATTAATGGTTATAAATTTAGTATAGTAAAATATTTTATAAAATAATAAATAGCATGAAATAAAAATGCATCATTTTCTAAACACCGTATACATTGAAAACGTATGAAGTAAACACGCGCACGTACTCACGTGATGTTTCGTGCACTCGTCACGCAATAAACGACTCGAAAACGGAACAGAGCACACAGGGCACATGTGCAAGTGTGAAATTGTACCGGTGAACGACCGATCACGGGTTTTCATACTATTGGAAAATGCATAAGCGGAAATGCAAGAAAGGCGCGCAAAAAGCATTCAAAGACAAACCTATCGGTCGTGAGACGAAAGATACCAGATGCGCGCTCGGTTTTTCCGATGGAAAATTGAAGACTTGTATAGTAAAACGGGAGAAGGGAAGGGTAAGTGATAGCCTGAAGTCGTTTTTTTATTTTATTTTTTTAAATTCAAAATATAATCCCGCCGCCGCCCGATGGTCTATTCCCATGTTTCGCATAAAGGACAACTTTATTTTGGCTTCGCACCGCGGAATGTTTACGGTTCGATTGGCTTTCATGAGACCACATGTAGGAAAAATGCACGTGCCGCTCGCAAATCGCATGCTACAACTCCCTTTTTTTCCTTTACCAGAGACCATGTTCCAGTTTTTCAGTGTATACTTTATAATATATAACCACTTAAAGATTGCTTAATATCCTATTTATACTTATATGGAAACCGTTCCTTATATAATATATAATCAGTCCACGTTAGAAAATTTGTATACACACCATTTTAAAATTTCATAAATAAAAAATGAATCGTACTTAAAAATTGATAATGTATAACAGCATATATAAATAATAAAATATATATATATATATATATATATATATATACATACTTTTAAAAAATCAAAATTATAATTAATCCAATTTATAATAATATTAATTTATAATTTAGTACAATAAATTGATTACAAATATGTATAGGATAAAAACAGTTAAAATTTGAACGCCACTGAAAAGACAGTCTTAGATTAATAAATTATAATATATGGAATTCAACATGTATTAAATTAATTAATAACGATTAAATTAACTGATAATAATATTTCAAAAGCAAAATGAACTCGCATACGATACTTTATTATTGATTCGTGCATTAAAATTCTGTATGTACATAAAAACTAATATATATTTTATAACATAATATTGACATGGCTAACATTTATTTTCTATATATATATATATTTTATATATAATAACATCAATTTCAATCTATATAGAAAAACAAAGACTTGCCTTTGAAATCCTAAAGGAATTTATAATGTACAAATAGTGCTCGTATAATTACATCACTATTGAGTAACAAAATACGATATTCTTTCTTTCAAAATCAATAATAAAACGTATATCGAAAGAATAAATATATAAAAATAGAAACCTTAAAATCTAAATTTTCCATAAAATATACTTTATATATACATACGACATGGCGAATATACGAAATGAAATATTTATGACCGGTTTTGTAAACAAAACATACACCGAGTCCTCTATTTATACGGGACGTGTAAATACAATGTAACGATATTTTATTTGTAAATAGTAAATACGAGACACACATCTAATATTTGAAATTATAAATAAGACAATATTTTATCATAATTCATACTTTAATTTTAAAATCTGTAAAGTAAATAAAGATTCGATTTATATAGAATAATATAAATTATATAAAATAAAATAAAGTACGATATTTTCGTTACGATACTGAATCAAATCATTGATTAAAAGCTAATTTTTTAACAATAACAGAAAAACAAACAATATAATGACATCACAGTATCAAACCCTCGTTTCGAAGTTTATCTAACAAATTAACGTTATTTTCACAAAAGATATTTCTCTCAATGTATATATATATATATATATATATATATATATATATATATATATATATAAGGCAATTTAATCCGTGAAAGAAAAACGGGGTGGCAATCAACGTTAGCCCACCCTTCGAAAAGTATCGGTGTAATTGAGAATAATTCGAAACTGACTCGTTAATTCGACAACAATTACGATAGTAATTTCGTCGGATTAACGCACGAAGCCTTCCTTTTGAGATGTTATCTTTTCTATGGGGGAGAATAGGGCAATTAAAAACAAACCCCGATCTTCAAATTACGCCACGTCACCGACGATAAAAGGCTTTCATTCAATGAGAGCAAAATTTGATTACACAACACGTGTACGATGATGTCTCATATTATATATATATATATATATATATATATATATATATATATATATATATATATATATGTATGTATGTATGTATATTTCTGGAAAATTTGTAATCGGTTAAATGTAAAATGTAAGGAGAAAATTAGTTTATTAACTACGATATTAATTAAATAACTCATCGAAATACATATAAGGCATAATATAAATAATTATGATACTTAACACATAATAAATCATATTCTAATAGTAAAATTAAGTTTTAGTTTGTGTAATAGTATTGAAATACAATAATATTGAATTAAATTTTGAGTAGATATCTATGGACAATTTTTTTTACAAAATTTTTATTTTGTAAAAAAAATTTTTTTTACAAAATTTTAAAAATGGAACCTATAAATAATCCTTTTTATCTTTTTAAAATCTATATAATCTCGAATGATAATTGCAACAAAATTAAATTACAAATATAAATTT
The DNA here is from genome assembly GCA_024500535.1 of Leptonema lineaticorne. Lineage (NCBI taxonomy): Eukaryota > Metazoa > Arthropoda > Insecta > Trichoptera > Hydropsychidae > Leptonema > Leptonema lineaticorne. The sequence goes on along the minus strand of JANIJI010000014.1, from coordinate 9,567,617 downwards.
ATATATAATACATATATACAATAGATTATTATATATCTGAAACAAAACACAATAAACGTCCAAAATGTCTAAAAACAAAAAAAAACTGTCCTAACTTTTTGCGAGCACTCTGATCACAATTGCTGATTTTTCCTCCTACGTAATACCTTTCGCCTAGCCGCCATAAAAGAATCTCGTAAGGGAAATAGTTTGTAAATTTCCTCTAGGTCGACACGCGTAGGACAAAAGTGGACGCGCAAAAATGGAACAAAGTTTCACGAGGACGATCCGTGACCCGAATGGTCGACAAGTTGACAAAAGAAAAACCCCGAGTCGTCGACGTCCTTAACTCGTCAAATCTGCTATTCAGCTGCGCACCCCAGAAATAATTTAGCATTACTTCGCGCGAACAAAATTTCCACCCCCTCAATGAAAACGTGAAAAAGCATGGGGCAAGAAATGATTCGGATCCAAACGACGATTTGTACGCGGTTCGTGTCAAGTCTCGAAAAACAAATCAAATTTATACTCGATTCATTCTATCCCATCCCATTTCTAAATCTAACGAAACCTCCTCTATTGTCGTTTCCGCTCGATGACAAAAGTAAGCGTTAAGGACACAATAGGACTTTGCTGCTAATCGGTGGCTTCGCGAATGAAAAGCTTCCATTACGCTCTGATGATGCAACACATTGTGCTGAATGAATATGGCACTTATTATGGAAAATTACTGCTATATAATTATAGTACATATAAATTATTACAAAATTTACTTCAAGTAGAAAATGTATGAAATAATTCACATATGTAATATCTGTATTATCTCAGTACTTCATTCATATTATCGTAAATTACATATAATAATTGGATATAAAGTTGATATCCAATAATTAAAAAAAATATATTTCTATAATCATATTTTTCGATTAATTTGAAAATATATAACATGATATAATATTTTTTAAAAAAATTAATAATGCTTCAATACTAAAAATGGTCTAACATGAAATCTTATATATAAATAGAACACTTTTAAGGTATTTATGTATTTCGGAAAAAAAATGTATATATTTTAGTACTTCTGAACGAAATTTGAGCTAAATCGATAACAGCTATTCATCGTATCTAATAATAGTTTTATAATACCTTTTAAGACGAAATTGTGTATACAAAAATAAATATTGAATATATTGATATCTTAGACATAAATAATAATCGTTTTATTTTTGTGAACTGATATAAAAATTACGTAAAATGATATAGAATTTTCGTAATCTATTTGAAATATTTAAAAATTATAATCCATATTATACATAAGGAATAAATTAAAATATACAAATGATTTTGTCGATAACGACAGTTTTGACAGCGTAAAGCGGAAAATCGCGACGTTCTCGAATGATTCGCTGACGGGTGCGATGAAAATTTCGCACACCGTTAAAAAATTTTCATATTCCATAAGAGAACAACCCTATTTTTCCGAGTTCCGATCGTCAGTTGCATTCGTTGCAAACACACCAGACCGTGTAAGTGAGATACGGGAATATTATATTACGAACGGTATGCAAATGGAACACTTTCCGGGGACCGTTTGCATGTTTCGAATGCATCCCGCATACATTATTTGCATTTCACACGGCCATTATATATATATATATATATATATATATATATATATATATATGTATGTATGTATGTATGTATGTAGAAAAACACTTTTAAAAATATGTGAGCATATATAGTCCTATTTCTTTGCTCGTGAATTGTGAAAAACGATTTTTTCCCTTATTATTCCACAAGTTAAACCCGTCCAAAACATTCCTCATAGGGAAATTATTGCGAATTCCCGACGCTTGTCCACCCTTCTTCCGTGTGAAGATAGAAAGGAATCCGCGCACATTTATATATATATATATATATATATATATATATATATATAAATGTGAGTGTGTGTATATTTCCCGATATTCGTTTTTTTTATTATTATTTTCGCACTGCGTGTAAATATAAATATTTTTATTTTTTAACCGTTATATTCTCTCTTTTTTCTTTTCGTCTTTTTTTTGAACGATTTTTCCGGATGTGCGGAAAAAAGGCGTACGCTTATTCCATTAACCCACATTTCATATTCAATACGCGAAAATTTATATCATCAAAAAGGCATTATATCTCATTGTGTTTAGAATAATAATTTACGACGAATAGAGGAAAAAGAATCTCGCTTGAATCTATAATTCTTATCTTTTTCTTGATATTGATTCACAAAAAAAAATTTACAATTTTATAAAAATAACGTTGAAACAAAAATAAAAAAACAATATATTATAATTTATATAAAATGGAATAAATTACATAAGAAATTATATATAATACCAAAATAATATTAATGTATAGATTCTAAAAAAAAATTAATACATACATTTTATCTCTTGATACATAAAAATTCATTTTGAAAATCAAATATTTGTGAAATAAAAAGTTAGATTCAAAGGATAAAAGAGAAAAAACTACAATATACATATCAAGGAAATCGATATAAAATTCCAAGTAAACCTTTTAATTTATTTGCTTTTTTCATGAAATATATATAAATAAGTCTTATACAAGAACTCGTATACAAGTTTACTTAAAACAAGATATCCGAATGGCTATTGCATATTCAATCAAAATCACATATACAAAAAAATAACAAATAAAATTCACTATTACTTAAGTTTCAAATATCAAATATGTCAAATAAATGTAACAAAATAAATTATATTTTTACAGCTAACATGTAATTATGATCAATTAATAACATAAACGCGTCTGACGGTCGACAAAAAAAAAGGCGATTTTCACTAATTTCAAAATATTATAAAGACTATCAATCATCCGTTTTAAAGGTCATTTCATCTTAAACCTATTATGTTCGATCTATTATAAAACACATAATATATATATTTTTATACATATATATATATATATATATATATATATATACATGAATAAACCTTCATTATGCCTTTATGACTGCATATTTTCATCATACGAAAAAAAATCGCTTCACGACTATAAACCAATCCGAACAAAATTTTCGCGAAACGATTTTCCGTGCAAAAAAAACGCTCGTAAAAAAGCGCTAAAGAACACCCATCAATTCCGATTTGGAGAAAATTACCGGTAAAAATTACTCCGTACCGAGGATATATATATGAAAGTGTCAATTCGTAAATTATTATCACATACGTACACACATACACACACAATTCAATGATACACGAATAAAAAAACTTTATATATATATATATATATATATATATATTCCAAAAAAACGATCCAATCTAAAGATAGAGCCTTCACGCTCAACCTGACCTTTTGAGCCGACGTAGACGTTATCGATAAAATTTCCCGTAAATTCGTGTAACAAATGCGAAATCAATAATTCCGACGGATTATATTGTTCGATAGAAAAAAAGGTGGTGGAAAAACAAAAAAAAATATAATAATAAAAACACGACACAGAAGAAGTTAAAGGGGGGAGGGGGTTGGAAAAAAAAGAAAAAACACACCGTTTCGAATGTTCCCTTTTAAAAAGCATTCCATTTTTTTAAATACAGCCTTATTTATTATACGTGTATTTATTTATGTATGTATTTACGATGGATATTTTCCATTAAGTACAAAACTCAGCCAAATCTACCGGTAAATGTTCAATAATAATATTTTGTTCCAGTTTTTGAACGGAGCGAAACTTCTTATCGACTTCGACGATTAACTTTTATTTATACATTTTATGGAAGGGTTGTTTTTCGTTGTACAGTTGAAATTGTAGCGAAGTATTATTGCCATGTCGCTCTTTTTATTTCAAATATAAAATAAGTCAAAATTTTAATATAAAAAAAATTAAGTAAATAATACATAATTTTTTGAATCTGTTCTATATAATTGTGATCTGATTATTAAACAAAAATAATACCTATATTATACAAACTTAATATAAATAGAAAATAATGAAAATAAAAGGTAATAATTATTAAAAAAAAAACATTAAATATATCTATATTTTACTCAATATAAATATCGACTTATGAAAAAAAATCCCGGATATAATCATCGAAATTTTTATTACAATGTAAAAAATTGCAATTTTACTTATATGCAAATATTACGATATTTTCGTAAATAATAATTAGAATATAATAATTATATAATTAAAAACAATATTTAAATTCTATTAATTTAAAGCATTTCACAATATGCTTGATTGTAGAGAAACTGAAATTAAATAAATTTATATCCAAAAATGAATACGAAAAAGTTTTACAAAATTATCTCAGTTATAAATATAATAGATATTTTATATAATGTATAAATATTATGATATAATAAATAATATTATGACCCAACATATAAAGTCAATACTAAAATCAAAGCTCTTCAAAAACGACAAAATTCCAAAAATATTGAATCGTAAAATTACAAAAAAAAGGAAACGTAATAAGCATCTAAAATCGACAAATACGTAAAGCCAAATAAACAATAAATCAATCGTCCGAACAAACTTAATAAAGTGGAAACAAAGTTTTGAAGACCACCATCGAGAAATACGGTCATAAAAAGGGGTGGCGCGGCACCGAGCGAAAGAAAATTTATATTATTTATATAAATGCGAAGCATCAGCAAAAACCACCTACGAATACGAAATCGGTCGAATATAACACAACCAACCACCAAAAACCCCTATCGATCGTAAACGTTTCGCATCCCTCTCGCGCATTATTCCATTTAATATAGGAGCGAACGGGACGAAAACGTCGCGCCTTTCAACTTGGTCCAGTTGATTGCTGACGTCACTACTGACCAAACTACCCTGACCTCTTGATACATTAACACCTTCGAGCGCTTTTTGGCACGAAACATGCGGAGCTTTTATTGTTTGTTTAGTGTTGCCCCCTCCACCCCTCTCCCACTTGCCTGCCGTAAAAAAAGCGGATGCTGTCTATTAAAATGGTAAAAAGTTTACGACTTTGTTGCGATAAATTCGACTTTCGTATTCGCGAGCTTGCGATCGAAGACGGATAATACGTATGTTCGTCGGTTTGTGCTTATTTTTTTTATGACGTAACTATTATAACATATTCTTCGATTTTAATTAAATATTTAAAACTCATTTTCTCTATAAATCCATAATTATATATTTTTACATATCAAATTTATATTTAAATAAATATAATTACCTGTTCATATAATATACCTTAAATTTAACTTTTTAATAATCAAATTTGTCTTTAATGTTTAATGTTAAATACTTATAAAAGTTTTGCCAATTATATTTCCATGATTGCTGAAAATATTTGAAATGCAAATGGATAAACTTAATGAGAAAAATATAAATTCTTTTGAAGATGAAATTAATTAAAAAATATATTACAAATATAAATTTAAAAAATAATATTATAATAAAATATTGAAATTCAATGTAAATAATAAAAAGCATAATGAAATTTAAATACCTATTTTGTATTTTTTTTTACTTTTCAAAAAAATATTATTTTATAATATGAAGCAATTACCTCTGGGTTCAACATATTCAATAATTAAATACGAAATCAAACGTTTTTAGAATAATTTAATACAATATAAATAATAATACATCTCTTCTAAAGAAAAAACAATGTTACTTATTAAAAAGATTTTCGTTATAAAAGAAAACGAAAGGGGATTGAACTTTTTTCATCTGACGAAAACGTAAAAACGCTTCCACTTTTCCGGCTTTCCCACGAGGGGAACGCGATCGCGGAAAAGCGGCTCGAAAAAAACGTCGATTTAAACGCGTCCTAAAAACTTTTCTTCACACACATACACACGTGTAAGTGGTGAAAAAAAAAAGAAAGACGCGTCGAAAGTAAAAAGAACCGATTTCATTTTTTATTCAAACACATTCGCGGCTAAAAGTTCGTTAATGCGACCGAAGAAAAAGAGGAAAATGAGACTAGGGGGGGAGGAGGCACGAAGGAAATAAGGAAAAAAATACAACGGATCTGTTTCGGTCGCGGATATTTTATTCTTCAGCATCGTTACGAAGGGAGGCAGGGGGTCGGTCGTGGAGAGGGGTGAAAAGTGCGTAATAACCGTGATACTTTTTTCCTGTTTTTTTTTTTTTTTGATTCTGAATAGCTGGTCGTTTTTTTCGACGTTACGATCGACGATAACGTGCGACATGAAGGCGATTTTTCGAAAGAAAAAAAAACTGTAACCGGATGTGTAAGTATAATGTAATGGGCGCAACTTTCACGAATTCGATTCGCGATAATAGGACAATTTTACGTTGTTAATCGTTTAAACGATTTGGTATTTTTACGATAATATACATATATTAATACTTCTTTATATCGATGTTAAAATAATATTTTTTCTATAAATAACTGAAAAGCGATAAATATTTTTTTACGATTTTTTTTCTATACGTAATTAATTTACAAGTTCTGTATAATTCATACTAGTTGGACTGTTTATTTATTTATTTGTGGAGAAACTTTCTCCGATAGTTTATATAAATAATGGCGAAAACCTTCAAAAACTTATTTAGATACAGTGGAATAACATAAACGATCTTTAATTACGTAAACTAAAATAATAAAAAATGATATTTTTTTATTGGATTTTAAATAGAACGACAATACTTTTTTGAAACAATTTTTTTTCATATTTCATCCGTTTTTACTTTTTTTATAAAAATGTTTTTTTTTTTTCGATTAAAAAATTCGATGACGATTATTTTCAAAAATAAGATCAGCATTATTAATAATAAATCCCATTATTGATAATTAATGACGGATTAAAATAAAAAAAATATAAAATTAATAGTTAAGCACAAGTATAAATATTGAATTAAATTATATAGACTTCATTAAAGTTCTTCAAAAATATAAACCTTAAATATTAAATCTATAATGAAATCTAGTTAAAATACTCCCTAAACATATATCGATAAAATCTAAACATTACTGTATCGAATTTATCGCATTATATACGAAATACGCCGTTACGCATTCAAAAATATACAAGTGTATTTATAAACACCCCCGATAATAAAATTATTTTATAGGTCGAGAATATATCAAAAGACGTGCATATATTTGCGTAATTTTTCATTTCGAAATGCTGAAACCGAAAAAGGAAAATAAAACAAAAACACGACATGAACAGTTGCTGTTGTTGTTGTTGTTACAGCGGCTCGAACCATTTCGGCGACAAAATATATTTTTACGATCGAATAATAAATGTCAAAAGTGCAATTGTACAAAGAAAATGACATAATAGAGGGAGGGACGGGGGGCAGTAAGGAAAATGGGGTGAGAAAAAAAAGAAAATTTAATACAATTTTTCAGCGGGATTATGTAGAACAGTACCGACGACCCTTACATTTATAAGGATACATACGATACGAAAGGTTTCAGAATAAGCGAAATATACAGGTCGAACATCCTTTTCAAACAAGCTGACAGCGAATAGGGTCAAAAGTATATCTACAGATATTTCTAAGGGTCTTATTATTATAAAACTGTATATGATATAAAAATATTACATTTTAACTATACAATTACAATGATATTTAGTTCTATATATACTAAGTATATATATATATATATATATATATATATATATATATATATATATATATATATATATATATATTTAAAATGAACTTAATTCAAATTTTCATCAATATATAGATGAAACTTTATATTACACAAATATTTCAACATAATCCAGGAATATAAATTATTTCTATATTAGCACGGACATAAAACAGAAAATTGGTATAGGAAATATTGGACGTAATATAAGATTTATATTTAGTTCTGTCACAGCAACTATATCCTGGCCATATTACAGAACGTGTGATATAACATTTCAGCCTTAAAACAGAAATGAAAGAGTATATATTTCAGAACGGAATCGAAAATATACCTATAATAAAAATATAAATTACCTATCTGAAAAATAGTTTATTACGAAATGGTACGAAATAAATATGAAACGATGAAAACAAATTTCATGTATATATATATATATATATATATATATATATATATATATATATATATATATATATATATATATATATATATATATATATATATATATATACTCGTATAATATAGTTTTATATGAGAAATAAGTATTTAAATATTAACTTTACATGTTTCACGAGCATGTAATGCAAGATTATATAAATATTTATTTACATTATTTATATGTGATAATCATAACATGTTCTAGATAATTTTATTACTTAATATGTTTTTAAAATAACGTATATTTGAATTATGGTTCATTTAACAACAACGAACGTTTATTTTTCTTCATTTTATTCAACTAAATCACAAATAAAAAACATATAAATTTATTTTTCAATAAAATATAATTTATATGAAACAAGGTTCTCATAATAATTTTAATTACTTTTCTAATGAATGGCTAGATTTTTCTGCTGAAAAACGTTAGCATTTTATTAAAAATTATTATATACTTATTGAAAAAAATCTGTAATACCTAAAAATGTTCTCAAATATTAATAAACGATTTAGTATAAATGTATGAAATTTATATTAAAATTTCTTGATAATATTCTACTGTTCAACGAAATATAAATTAACATTTTAAATAAAAATTTAAAAAGAAAACTATGAATACGGAATAAGATTTTCTAAAACTATCTACCGTTTCTATCCTATCTACCCAGCATTAAATATAAATAAAATTTTAATAAAAAGGGAAAATATCGTATCGATGGACCGGAAATGTCGCCGATTTCGTTCAAGTTGATATTTTACAAATTCATGTCGTTCGCGCAGTATAATAATAATAATAATAATAATAATAACGTGCTGAAAACAAACAGGAAATGTGAAAAAAAAATACAACGATACTTTCCACTTTCGACCCTCACAGCTCACCCTTCGGTATCCATCAAGGAAAAACTGTAGGAAAAATGTTCAGATTATAAAACGACCCGCGAGAGCGTTAAATCACATATGATAATAATAAACGTTCGCATCGTTGGAAACTTAAGAAAATTTTCTCGATGAGGATGTGATATTTTATTATTATTATTATTATTATCATTATTATGTATGACGGCTATTTTGTGTTTATTTTCCAAAATAAAACACGTAAATATTTAAAAGAAAAAAAAACGCCACAACCGCATGAAGTATGAATGAACGCAACGGACTCTCTTTCGAGTCTCGCGGGGTGTATTTATTTTTCCGGAATTTTTAATACATTTTTCAAAAAGGTTGACTTGAATTTAAAAGCTATTGTATAACGACGATTTTACACATAAATAGAATTTATAGTGAAACGAAACTTTTCAAAATGGAATTTATGAATGCTATTATTATTATTTCGAATATCGTGTAAAATTATTATACATAATAAATGGAGCAAAAATATCAATAATTACCGTTGAATTTACGACATTTACACGAATATATCGATCGCAAAAACTAAAAAACGGTACCATCTTGTGTGAAGCTATTCTTGTTCTATAGACGAAATTAAAGAAACTTAAACGCTGTCACAAAACGAATATAGTAACAGGAAATGGAAAGATTCGATCTAATTATATTGTAATGAAACAAAATTATTACCGTTTTTCGTGTAGTTTAAATTTTAATCAATGAATATTAAAATTGTTAGTTTTGAAAGTTTATATACAAAATATGATAAATCTATTTTTTTAATATGAATTTGTATAAAAAAAGTAGTATTAAATACAATATAAAATTATATACGTACAAATATACAATAATCTCATAAAAAAGTAAATCAATACCGGGAAATTCTGAAAAGATGTATTGCCTTTAAATACTATTGTATTTTCACATTATTATCCTTAAAGAAAAAGTTAGAACAAAAATATATTATTAGTACAAGAAGATACAAAATTCATATCCATATTTAATTTTGTTATCATGAAATATATAAATAAAATAATTCACAATATTTATAAAATAGAATAAAATTAAATGCAGATCAATATAATTGATTTAAAAAAAAAGTATTTTACATGTGAAAAACTTCAGTAAATGATTTAAACTTCTTGATAAAAACTATTATTTTATTCTGTATGAATAAGCGTATCAATAGATAATATTACACAATATATAGAATATTCTAAATAGATAGAGTCAAAGCGATTTGAATACTTAATAAACGATGGAAAATTCAAGAAAATTTTCCGATCGATTTCGGAGCCGATATCGGCCGTGACACGAACGCTTTTCCCGGTAATTTTATATATGGCATTTCAATTACTTAACATCGTTAATTTGTCTTTGTACATTTCGGGATAGATAGCACGGTCAATTAGGCTAACGAATTGAAATGCGGCTTCAAATTTTAAATCAATTAAACATTCCCCCGGCGGTGTCGGCGGGTCATTAAGCCTACAATAACCCGTAGACGATACCGTCTAACTTTGCTAATTTTCTTGTAGACCACGGTCCAAATAATAATAATAATAATAGTAACGCGGAAATAAACCGAAAATTTTCCGACGACGGCGACGAAATGAAATTTTAAACGGTGCACCTAGTAACTGAAATGTGCTGAAAATCTAATTGTCTCCTTTCACACACGTGAAAGTGCTGCGAACGTCAAATTTTCAAAAGTGGACCATAAAAGTCGTTCAAAACAACGATATCGATTCATATTATTATTATATATACGGGAAATTGATTAAACATAGCTGAATATAAAAGGTTCGTATTAAATATTATCTGGAAACGTGAGCGAAGTAAAATAAAATAAGGGAGTTAAGAAATATCGATGTACAAATGTACGTAAATGTACATGAGGAAAATTTTCGTTTTATCTCATTCGGGAAAATTTTCTGGAAACCTTATGATCTGCTTCAGGCCACTTTGGGATTTATCCTTCGTGTTCGGATTTTAAATCGTCGTTTCGAGTCGCGACGTGAAAGATTTTCGCAAGAGTCCTAATTCGAACAAGGATTGTTCGTGATGCAAGAAAATTATTTTTGAATATATTTAATTTATGAAAAAAATTATGTGAAAATAAACAAACTATTATTTTATCACATTTCATATAACATATATAATTATTTTTCATTACATACTTAAATTATAGTTAAAAACGAAAATAATTTCAGCAGATACATAAATATTCATATTAATATAATTTTCCACTGACTTGGCAAAAAAAATTAGCCTGAAAAGCATTATTTTCTAGAAATAATCGTTTATATTTTCCAAGAATATACAAAAATACTACATTATTTCAAAAAAACAAATAAATTAAAAAGTAGAAAGCCATGAAATTGAGATGACAATAAATAAAGCGCGTATGGCAGAAAATGTGATGACATATAAAGCCGCGGGATTATTTTGAGAAGTGGTTGACAGGTTTCCAAAATAAGAGAAAATCTCTCAAAAGATACAGCGATTTCACATTACAATTCTGAAGAATTTAATTTTCATTTCATGAAAAGTGATATCATATTAATTTTGATTAATGTAAAAAATGTATATAAATAAAAATAATCATTCTTTTCTTATGTATAAAATTTTGATTTATTTATTAGAATATATATATTAGAAATCATCAAATATACCATATATATATATGGTATATTTGATGATTTCTAATATATATATTCTAATAAATAAATCAAAATTTTGATTTATTTATTTTGATTTATTTTCAAAATTTTGAAAATGACTGAATCGTTTTCGAAAAAAGAAATCAACCGTAAAAGTTCATCACATAAATAGAGTATAAATAAACTTCTATAATTCTTCATCGAAATTTTTACGATTAATAAGCGAAATCGGATCGAAAAGAAAAATTCCGTAATGGAAATCTGATTAAAAAGAAAAAATCCCGGATATCCGAAGCATTTTACATCCGCCGTATACATACACATGTATATATATACAAATATGTGTGTGTGTGAAGCCGCATATATATATATATATATATATATATATATATATACACGGCTAAATTTTCTCATCGAACCCATACAAAAGGACATAAAACCCAATCGGAAATTAATGGTGCGGATGAAAATCGAGTTAATATTTTCTTATCTACCTTTTCCGGGATTTTCTGCATTTCGCCGTGGAAAAACCTCACCTACGCGATACGGGAAAATTTTCGAAGATAGACCCGATCGATTTTATTATATCCGGTATGTATAAGCAACGATATTTATAAGAACATAAACACACATGTAAACGACTGCACAAAGGTGGGAAAAAAAAGGATCACGCCAACAAAAAAAAAGCCGAAGGATGAACGAAGCTATACGATATCCTCTTTGATATAATAAAAATAATAAACAAGAAAATAACTTTTCTATTTATATTGAGATAAAAAAAGAGAGATGAAATGGATAAGGTAATTTTTCTTAGCGAATTAATAATATTCTATTGGGGGGGGGAGTTCAAATATAAACATTTTTATATTTCAATCGTTCCACAGTAAAGTTTTTGGAACTCGTTCCCGAGTTACTACTGTGTAAATTTCCCGCTAAATAACGGGCATAAATCACCAAAGTTCTTTTATTTCGATTCGTATCCTCTCTAAATACGGCTGTATTATTCCCGATTTTTTGATTTATGAACAAAAGCGTAGATTTTGACGCGATATGCAAAACTCAAAATATTTACATCACATCAATTGTAAAATAAAAAAAAAACCATTGTATTTATGTAAGTTACAGAACCATAAACTAATCATAAATAAATATACAAATTGATGTTGTATTTATCTATGATTAATTGATCGCATTGTCTTTGCATATTACTTAATAAAATGATATTATCAAGTTAAAAATTTGAATTTTAACAAATCCTATAAAACACGAATAATATATACGAAATTTAAATAAGGAACTGGGGACTCAAATATGTAAAAAATATATTAGCGTTTTGTATCTCTAAAAAGAAACCTAGACCCAACTAAAGTTTTTACGCTCTTAATTTAATTTTAATTTTATTATACACTTAGACATCTGTGACAGTTTAGTTATTAAGTATATTTACTATATTTTTTAAATTAATTAATTCATAATAAATATCAAATAAAATATTAATTGATTCTACTAGATTTACACTAAAATATTAAAAAAACCAAAATCTCTAAGTAAAAAAATATATCAAAATATTTGATGAATTAATTCCGATCAGAAGAGATCAATAAGTAATTTCTCTTATAAATTTGAAAAACAATATCTTTAAATACTATTATAAAAGATGTGTATCTTTAATCTACCAATTTTTATATCAAAACATTTAAAATGATTTATTTTATTCACATGTTCTTAAAAAAGTATGTATAAAATTTTGCAAAAAAAAGTCACTGACTTATGACGACAAAAATTTAAAAAACATTAATAAAAATATTAAAAAAAACTGTTAACGCTATCGCATTAAAATCAGTCACAAACACACGACAAAGCCAAAGATAATCCGTCTAACAAGTTCGACTTTGAATAGTATATGTGAAAAACGAAAAAAATAAAATAAAATAAAACAACACGAAAGCGTTAAATTAGTTTAACGGACGGGTTAAAAATACGGCCGCGTTAAATGAAAACGTGTTAAATAAAATTAACAATCCCGTAAGGCATAAAACGTGTAAGAGGCGAAGGTTGCGTGTTGTACGCGAAAAAAAAAACACATATATTTTTTACTATATATATATATATATATATATATATATATATATATTTATATATATATATATATATATCATCATATATATATATATATATATATATATATATATATATATATATATATATAAAAGTAAACGTTCAAATTGCAAAATACTGTTTACGCTTAATATTAAAAAGAAAAACTCGAATAAATACGCTCTCGAGATAATAAATCATGCGTCGAACGAGGGGTGAGGAGTGAAGGAAAGGAAAATTGTCCATGTATTACAAATAAATATTTCGTGAAGGTTATCTATTTATCGTATGAAAATTTTTATATTCACCTTCGAGAAAATTTTTATTATATGCACAATATCAAAAGATTAAACTATGATATATCAATGTCATTTTTTTGTCTAAAAATATTTATGATTAAAATTAAAATAATTAATTTAATATTCATAAAAAAACGATATAAAATCAATTATTTTGATAAAGTATTTTCTTGAATTTTCCAAGAAAATGATAAAAAGCATTCAAAATATAATATCAATGACATTCGCAATAAAATTGTTTTGTACATTAATTAATATTAAAATAAATACGGAGATTATTTGACTTACGTACAATAATTATAATGTAAAATGGAACTCAATGAAAATATATTTCGATTAAATTTCGAAAGTATTAAATGGCATTGTTTACTGTTTTCAATAATAATTAATTTAAACAAATATGTAAAATCCAATTATTTTATATTATTATTATCATTATGGCAATTATTATTGTGAATTATCAACATCTATTCCTAACCACAATAACCAATTTCGTTAAATAAATTAACAAGTTTCTGCTTATTCTATATAGCGAATTATGCCGGTATTTCTCAACAGATTGTCCGTGACCCGTTTATAACAAATATAATTAATTTCAAATAATTATGTTAACAAAATTTGATATTAAGATATTTTTATTTATATAGAAATCAAATTTTAAATTATCTATTTTTTTTACTATTATAATTTATGATATTTTTATACATGTACATAAAAATAAATATAGTGAATTTGACCGAAAAAAATAAGAAGCACTAATTTATAGTAATTTTACTAAATGATAGTATGCCAAGTAGCACAATAAAATTATTATAATGTGACGTCGTAACAAGCATACTTTGTAGAGAAAATTTATACATCAAAAAAATCGAATACGTTATATGAAAGGTTGTAAATATCGTATGATGAAACATAAATCCGCTAACGTAATAATATTTCGTGACCCTAGCGACGGGCGCGGTGTATCGAAAAATAAAACAGTTACGACACATCAAAAACTACCCCTAGAAAACTAGGGGACGGCCGAAACCGATTCGCGGATAAAGATCGAAGATAACAGGTAAATCCAATTTGTTAAGTTTTCGGGGTTAAACGCAGAACCATATCCGGCGAACCTATCAAATTATCCTAATGACCGAGAATCTCATTTCTGAATTGCCGAGACGGCCATTTTGACGGACCAAAATTTTTGCGCGATCTTAACCGAAAAACGGATCATAATTAATTTTAATTGCAAATTGGTCGCCGATTTTCACGAAGCTAAGAGCACTTAGTAATATATATATATATATATATATATATATATATATATATATATATATATATATACATATAATAAAAAAGACCTATCGAATTTTTTTTAACACCTGTGTGCGCGGCGAAAAAAAATATAAATAATAATAATAAATAAACAAATAAATAAAATAAAAATGGCGGCGACGGCGCAATCATTATGGCGCTCACGTCACTTAGAAAATATGTGTCACAGTGAAATGAAAAAATAATGAAATTTCGCGAACAAAGCAAAGAGAGAGAAGTCACTCAGGCACAGTCGGAAACTAATTGAAAAATGTGGGAAAATGGAGTTTGAGCTTTTCTCTCTTTTTTTTTATTTTCGAGGGTTGAGAGGATTTTTCGACAGAAATAGAGGGAGATTTCTATATATAGGCGAACCGAAAAGAAGTTAAACTGTTCTGAATGGCGATAATTCTCGAAAAGGGACTTGATATTGAAAGTTTGGAAACTAGTTTGAATTTCTTTCGGAAGATATACACATAATTTTTTAGAAAATTAGCGATATCGCTTTTTTATAGAATATATATATGTTATTTCCATTTTTTTTAATAATAATTTTATTTTATATGAATTAACTATTATAATATTTATTTCTTATTTTATCTTTATAAATATATAGAGATAAAAAATTAAAATCATATTCTGAACTCCAATTTGAGTCTAAATATTACTAGGAACCTTTAAATATGAATTTTAAATATCAATAAATTAATATAAAATATATTTAATATATTTCAAATGTAAATATTTTTTTTTAATAACCATTTTTTAATAAGCAAATTAACCATTCAATTAATATAGACACAATATCACGAATATGTGTAATTATAATTGCAAAATAAAATATTTAAATATACTAAATATATCGGGACATGTATTTTAATCTACCCCATGAACATACATATATAGAAATAGGGAAGAAATCTGATAAAATCGTACTTCATAAGCGAATTATCTCTTCACTGAACTGATACGAGCGACTGCCATGTACCAATTGGGCCTAATTAAATCAGTCCAATTTTCAACAAAGGAATAAAAATTATCGCAATTTCATACGACAGACGCTTTTCAAAGTCGACTGACTGCACTGCACTGTTTTAAATGCGATATTTTTATGCATTTAGAGAAAAATAATAATAATAAAAAAATCAAAATAAAAGCGACCGCATTTATCATATTAACGGGTATCCAGAATCAATTATGTTACGAAAAAAACAAACCGGAAAACGTCGGAAAAATAAAAATGCCGCGGCGAACGATTTCGAACGAATATAATTGGATGAAAAGTCTCGACGAATGTATAATATGAAAGAAACATTTTTCGATTACACGCCGCCGTAGACAAATTATTAGAAGCAGCCGGAGCGAAATGCGGAGCCGAACCGAAAAGCGTTCACGATTCGATTCGAATCGAACGTCGGCAACTTAAAACAAATATATGCAAATTTGCGATATCTGAGATCGTATCGGCGATTTGCATAACATGATATTCCGTGAAATTTTTAGTATTATTATAATATTATTAAAAGGCGTCATCGATGTTGACTTTCGAGTTAAATTCTAATAATGATTTTATAATACATATATTATCTTTGAAATCAAGTCTATGAATGATAATAACAAACAAATTTTAAAATTAGAGAATCTTTAGAAGTATATTATTAATAGTTATGAACCATATAATTTTAGATTCTAAAAGCTATATTTATTCCTGATCAACATACTTATATTTATACAATGAAAAAACTACTATTATAACTATCTAGTATAAAAATTAAATTAAAATACCTTCAAATATTGATTCTTGAATATTTATTCTATTAAATTAAATGCTAACAAAATTGCGAATTGAAATCGAAATCTTCCAATTTAAATATATGTTATAAAATATAACCGTGTTTTTTTTTTATACAAGTTATATCAAATATAAATATTACTTTTCTATTCATCAAGTATTTTATACAAATCTTATATTTATAATAGTAACATTAAAACCCAACAACACTAAGAATATTATTAATATTTTAACAAATTTATTTAGATGAAATACAATAAAAATAAATTTATCATAATACAATAAAGTAACTCTATAAAAATGTTGTAATATTGTACTTCATTCTTTCATAAATGAGAGTGGTAAATTGCTACAATAATCGCATTATTACAGCGATCAATCATTTACAGCAGTAGCCAAAGGTGATTTTTCATCCTTCGTAATTTGAAATAATTTTATATGGCAATAAGACTTCATACATCGAGTACTGTTACATAAAAACGATATACGGAACACGTGTCGTACGAATAAACAATATATATATATATATATATATATATATATATATATATATATATATATATATATAAATAAATATATATATATATATATATATATATATATATATATATAAATATATATATATATATATATATATATATATATATATATATATTACACAACAAATCCAATATTTCAGTAAAACTATACGCGTCGCGAAAAATCGCTGAAATTCTGAAAATTGCCCGCATGAAAAAAGAATGAACCGCGTATAAAAATTCCAGTACCGAAACAACATATCGGATAAAAATAAAACTGTCGAGCTTTCTGAAGCTCGTGTATATATTCCTTTTGGCGTAAGTAAGATCGAGCACGTGCGCGAGTCGAAAACACGAAATCCCTTCAGACCGGTCCAATGCCAAAAAGCTCCGATCCCGCAGGATTAGTACGACGGAAGCTTTTTCGGCGAGCTTTCGAGTAGGAAACCATCGCCTACAGTTATCTTTCGGCGGTTAACTTCGGCTAGTTCAAAATGTTAAAAGGCTATCCGATCGAAATTTTCAATTTTGACTGATGTCAGAACCGTTCGATTCGAAATTGGGGAAATAAAATCTAAATTCGTAGTTATAAATATATATATGAAAAATCGAAAATAGATGAAAAACGTATATATTTTCACTGATAGAAGTCTGCACGTTTAATCCTGCTAATCCTCTAGAGTACAGATGCAATGCTACTTTCCAAATCGATGCATTCGCTTTCAAAGAATATAAAATCAAAGGTAGATTCTTCAATATATATATGTATATATTGAAGGACTGAATCAATTTCAACTTTTGATATCTTATCTATCTTTCTTTCTGATCTCATTTAACCGCTAATATCACGAATAATATATGTTATTATAAAATTGTATATATAATACATGTGAAAGAAATAGCGTGACGTTTAAAATTTCACATTTCATTTAATCAATTTCACGCTTAAATTTTTTTTTCATAGTAAATGAAAATTATTTTTCATATGTGTTGTGAAATGATTAAATCTAGTTCAATAACTAAAAAGCGAGGTACAATTTAATATGAAATATATGATTAGATAAACGATCAAGAATTCAGAAATAAATTTGTTGAATTTTATTCATAAAATTGTCAAAATACCATGTATTTAAGATTATTAATTCATATACCAGTTAATTATTTAATTGTTTTTTTTTCATTGCCGTTAATTATTTGCTGTCACTGATTGATAATAAATAACATAAAAAATAAATTAATTAAATCAGTATGTCACTAGAAAAAGTATTTTATTGAACTATGATAAAATATAATAATATTAATGAATCGATTCGCACATAACGTTACGTTTTTCAGCGGCGTCACGTGCGAATATGCGACGGCGTCCGGTTTTACGGCCGCCGTCGGAAAATCGGAAAATCGGAATATCGAAATGAACCGATCCGATCGATTGATACCGTGCACACGTCGCACGGTTGTAGTATTTTAACGGCGAAGACGGCGAACGTTCGGTAATCCGAAAGTGCCGGTGTAAAAAGTGTAAATAGCAAACGGTCACGCGTCGCTCGACAAACGGAATTTCGACGCGGTCAAAGAGAAACGTCCGAAAGTGCATCGGTCAATTTTATTATTCCATCTGGAAATATTAACGATTGCTCGAAATGTGATTTTTTTTTATTATTAACTCATTACGGTCCGCATAATTTCACATTTATATAGAAAATTTTCTAGGACAAAAAATAATATTTTATTATTTTATCACCAACTTTTGACACAATCAAAGAAAAATACAACATTTATATATCAAAAATCAAAAGACACATATATGTGCCAACAGATCCACAGAAGCACACAACCAAAGACACATTTTTGTATCAGCGGACTCTAATGAGTTAATATAATAATAAAATATATATTTGTTCGCATTCATCTAGTATTGAACTATAATACTTATTTTAAAAGAGTACGGAAATTTAATTATGAATTATATATTCGACATATAAAATGGGAAATAGTCATTTTTTTTTGATAAATAATATATATGGTAGTGATATTACCAACGTATTATCTTAAATAAACGGAAAAGCTTGAATAATAATTTTACAAAATTAATAAAATTACTATTCGAATAAAATAACTAACCCATCTGAAAAATTCAAAGGAATGGAGACTATATAAAAAAATATTTTTTAATAATGAATTCTAAACGTTATTAATTAGTGTGAACGTGAAAAACAGATAAAACAATCATCGGTTTATTTAAGAGAATTCGTTAATAATTCTAAAATATGTTGTTAATAAGAATATTCGCATTAAATTCCTCCTATTTACATAAAGTTTTATATAAAAATTAAGATAATTCAAGAGAAAAAAACGCTTTTATAAGCCAATAATATAAAAAGAATTAGGGAATAAAATAAAAAATAATCTAATAATTTCATGGGCATCATAAAAATAATTATATATATATATATAACTTGGTAATGTATTTCTATCATTGATAACAAAAAAGTATGTATGAAAAGAAAATAATTCAAAATATTCAACAAGAATAAAATGAACTTAAAAAAATCCTTCAGATATAAATTCATATATATATATATATATATATATATATATACATAAGCAAGAACACTGTCGATATTTATTTGCAATTTATAATTTTTTCCGTCTAGCTACGGAAAAACGACGCAAAAAAATGCGACACCGTATAAAATATTCTAATATAAATCCACGCTGAAAAATACGAAATAAAGTTCCGGTGTAGACAGACGACCGGTTTGAACAAAAAAAAAAGAAGAAGGCTAAGTGACAGGAAAAGAACTGTAATAAAAAGAAAATTAGAAAAACACTGACATATAACACGTAGAATGGCATGGAAAGACAGTGACGTTACGTCGGCGATAATGTATTATATGCAACTTATAACTGTCTACAACGACGCTTAATACGCACAAGAAAAAAAATAAAATAAAATAAAAAATCAGCACTCAAAGTTTTTTTTTATGTGATAGGTCATTTAGATATTTTTACTATACTTTTTGCGCGGACTTATATATTGAAATATATATTTTAATACTTTCATTTATGTATAAGTCTATCTTAAATAGATAGTTATTACTTTTTAAAATAATCTATAAAACCGTCAAACAATTCAATATAAATAGAAAATATTTTTTGTATATATATATATATATATATATATATATATATATATATATATATATATATATATATATATATAGATATATATATATATATATATATATATATATATATATATATATGAATTTAAGTTTTAAGATAATTTATATCAACTTTTTCAGTTTTAAAAGTAACTATTATTTTTAAAGAAAAAGAAAAGCAATTATAAAATATTCATACGATCTTAAAATCTGAGATAGATGAGCTAGTAATAGCAGTCTCAGTTCGAGCTTTAATAAATCACTGAAATTTTTAATTTTAATTTCTGAGAAATATCTTTTCAGATTACAATCGCTAAAAACGTATTTAAATCCTTATAAAATATTTAAAATTTAGACATAGACTTATATGTGAAATATTATATATCAGATCCACTCTATGTAATGATAAAATTAAATATTAAATTTAAAATAATCGAAAACTGATTTATACTAGAAATCCTATATATAATCGTAAAGTTTCGTCGTAAAATTGACCCTTTCGTAAAATTTCATACGCCGACCGCTAAAATCAAGGAAAAAGCAGCGCGATTAAATATTTAATCGATAGCGAATAAATTATCCGTCCTCAAACAAATAATAAAGAAAAATCGAACGTTTAAATAATGAACATTATTTTCAACGAACGACATTCTCAATAACGTATAAAATATTTAACAAAAATCACAAACGACGATTATATTACGACAATCGGTGGCATTATGAATTTTCTACGAATTATAAAATCGATTCAACATAAACAAAACGTGTCCAGAGTTAAAATTATTCCATTTTGATATAGAATAAAAAATCTATATATATATGATATATATTTTTTGGTATTAAAAAATAAAAGAAAATATGCGTATATTATATAAAAAGGAAAAAAACTAGAGGGATGGAAAACTCGCGCCGTTTTTCCATTGTTTATCCCGCGAACGAGATACGAGATATTTCGTAGTCGTCGGTGGCAGTTTGTCTCCACTATCTGTCTTAATCCCTGGTGTGGGGCTCGTTTCGGGCGGTTTCGAAGGTTCAAGTATTTCCCCTGAAAGCCTCCGACGTCAC
Organism: Leptonema lineaticorne; assembly: GCA_024500535.1. NCBI lineage: Eukaryota > Metazoa > Arthropoda > Insecta > Trichoptera > Hydropsychidae > Leptonema > Leptonema lineaticorne. Next base: position 9,545,790 of record JANIJI010000014.1, on the reverse strand, counting down.
GATCCTCCCTCATAAAGACATTCCGACGAGTAATTCTTGGATACTTTCCCGACTGAGGCGGTCGAAGCAATTCGCCGAAATCGAGATCAGAGTCCCGGAGAGCCGAGCGTTAATGAAATGCCGCTTACAATTTGGTTTTCTTTTTTTTTATTTTCTTTTTTTTTTTTGCTCTTCTTCTTCCTCGTTTTATTATTTTTCCGTTTGAAAGCGGGAACTTTTCAAAATTTCAAACGGGCGGCTTGTAATCGTTATTGTTATTGTTTTAATCTCCTTGACTGAGTTCGCGGTTTTTATGTTTCATTTATGGCGGACGCCCATTGATATTGCTCTTTTATATGGTAATAAAATTCGTTTACTATTCAAGATATTTAGAGTTTAATTGCAATACGGAATATAAACGTCTTGTAATAAGATAAAGTTTCAAAAATCGTACAAATATTTTCCTTTTTAAAGAAAAATCACACCAAATATTCAAAAAAAAATATTAAACCAGTAATTAGTTTCACAAGACATGTTACTCTAGAAATTATATACTACTTTCATTGTATTTTATAAATATATAATAAATATTCCCGATGACAAACGTACAAAAAAATAATAAAAAATTCGATAATAATCAGCGCAACAGAAGACATCGAATAATGAAAATAAAATATCATTAAATAAACACAAAAAGATCGACACAATATCGATTTTCAATTTTGATTTTTCCAATATCAATATTTAAATATTTATTCGGTACATTATTATTACAAGACGCTTTATTTATATTGAAATATCAAAACGAAAAAGAAATATTTCAAACGTTACATAAACGAATAAAGAATGAAACTGGAAATATTCGATATATAAAATATTTTCATCGCAAATTTTAAAATCACACAAAAAGACACAATAACAAATGTTTTAACGGTATAAATATATGTAAATATAAACAAGAAATATCGAATTTATGGAATGAAATGTTAATTTGTCGTATATCAAATAATATATAGAATATATATATATATATATATATATATATATATATATATTCTTTATCGAAAATCCATCGAAATCGTAATTCGGTAATTTGAAACGAAAATAAGCAGAACGTTAGCATAAAGCGGGCGAAATGAGTTTATAATAGAAAATCAATTACAAAATTTGATTATTATTCTGGAAACCGAATAATAATACGAATAAAAGGAAGCGAGGTTTGGAAAAAAATACGAATCTAATAGCCGCGAATTACATTACGAATTAAGATTAATATCATTCGGTTTGAAAAAAAAAATATATATATAAAACACCGTTAAATAAATAAAAATGAAAAAAAAACATTTAAACTCGTTTGCTAAATTTTTAATATAATAAATAACGATATTAAATTCTATTTAAGTTAAAAAGCTCCAACTATGTTTTTGTAGTTAAATGTTAAAAATAATTTGAAAAATTTCAAATATAATATAAATATAAAATCACAATTTCATCGATCAAAAATTCACTTAATGTTTTCTTAATATAATTGTAATTTAATATTAATTTAAAAATAATAAAAATATATTGTTCAAGCAAAAAAACAAGAAATCCGATTAATAATATAATATTACAGAATTTGAAAGGAAAATTTCCATATAAAAAAATAATAAAACAATTAATCTAATTTATATATATGTGTGTGTGTGTGTGTGTGTGTTTTCAATATCTCAATCAATCATCATACAAATAATTTTCAACCAGTATTTATATATAATAATTAAGAAAATCAAAATATATATAAATATTAGAGTGGAATAAAATGTAAAGAAAATGATTGAAACAAATTAATAATACACTCGTAATTTCAACAACACAAAAACTACATAACGAACTGACGATTTAGTTCATAAAGAATAACAGAAAATTATAGAAATAAAATAAAACCGAAAATATAGGTTACGTTGACTAATAGCCATAATTTCGACACTTTTATATAATAATACTATATCAAGATATTATACAACCGCACAAAAAAAAAACCTTACAAACCAATAATAGTAATAATAATAAACAATAACAGTCTAAAAGTGTAAATTGACACACTAAATACGAGAATTAAACTGTATTAACTGGTTAACTATCGCAAATTTGAGGTTAAAATAACCATCGTTTTCTTACTCGATACTAATATATAAACGATTAAACGTACGATAACCGAATTTTAATACTAAAAATATTTTATATGAATCCAAACCCAACCCCATGGACATCTAAATAAAAATGAAAAACCGGAAAAACGAAGACTAACCATTCTAAGTGGAAAAAAATTGCAAATATACAGATCGAAGAAAGAGAGAAATATTTTATACAATTTTATATTCGTTAAAAATATATAATATAATATATAAAACGCGTAAAATAATTAATTATTATCATATATAGTTATCTTGATATATTCCAAAGTACGATCAATTCAATTAACTGTCCGGTTAAACTCGGCGTATTGTCGTATATAGTAAGCAGTCAATTAAAACATAGACGGACTTGTACACGAGAGACCGATCCAGTTTCCAAATTGGATTATTAATATTCAACATTCAATACGGAATGAAATGCTTTATGTGTGCGCATTTATTTTATTTTATTATATTTATTTATTTTTTTGTACGGATTTTTGTCTGTACAAACTGAACGTATAACAAGTAATAAAAGAATATATTTGTATGTGTGTGTGTTTTGAACAGTTTTTGTACGAAATATATTCGTAAGACTTCGATCGTTATTTCAATCAAATTTTAAATTGAGTTATGACTATCAAAGGAGCTTTTCCAGTTTTTCTCCGTTTCAAATATACAGAGAACGTATTTATCGAACTATTTCGATCTCAAAAATGACGTCATAGTGTCATAATATATTTTATAAAATATTTTAAAATATAAAATAAAGTTTGATATAGTTTATCGATATATTTGTGGTAAATATTATATAATACAAATTTAAAAGTTGTATTAAAAAGTATGATAATTAAACGATAAATTATATAATCCATAAAAACGTCATAAAAATATTGATTTTTCTATCAAATCCGTTACTTCTATAAATCAAATTTGATCTTGAATACATGAAAATTTATCTCAACTAATAACTCATTTTTTTACATTTTAAACTTTACGAATTAAGTCTATATAAAGATGAATTTGCATAAAACAATAAAATTTAAAGTTTAAATATACCACAGATATACAGATAATTAACAGAAATGTTTGTTGAATAAAAATAGAATATTTTATTTCTGTTAATACTTCAAATGAATTATATAATCAAGAAGAAAAATATAAATATTTATATACTACTGATGTCATATTGAATAACGTAAAGAAGAATCGATTCATCTTCCGAAGAACGCTTTTACACCGCTCATTAATTACCAATTTAACTTTGAATATAATTAAACAAAAACAAGACAATACAAAGGCGGAAATAAAATAAAAATAGGCGGAAGAACGCCTTTCAAAAAAAATAATGAAATAAAATAAAATAAAAGGAAGAGAAGTCGTTTAGGCGAAACGGCCCAGTTTCGACGTATCGATTTCGACGTAAAAGGAACCCTAATTAAATTTGAATAACAATAGCCCAGGGACGAGATCGCAGACCCTAAAAACACGCACGCACACACGAGAACGCGTGAAAATTTCGCATGCAAAAAGCTTCGAATAAGTGCTATTACGTCTTCGGTGGAAAGTGGCAAAGTCGGCGGCATCATTGTTCAAGTGAGATATAAAGCCTCCGCGTCTCGCAAAAGTCCCATAAACTTTGCGAAAAGGCAAAGTCTGGAACCTCCGGTTAAATTGTTTGGCTTCTAGCAAAACTATCTCAATGCCAGTGTCCATTACAATATACAAATACATAACACTATGCGATACATTTAAATGAAAACGTGTTCCATATGCTGCTGCTGCTGGCTGCTTAGCACGAAAGCCTTCGCAATCTACTTACATATATAAAATATAATACACGGTCGTATATGATTAATTACGTTGTACGTTTAGCGTATTTATCAAATTTGACGTCATCGTTGCAAAAGTAAGGTTCAAAGCTAAAAAAAATATATGTATATATAACATATAATAAAACGACGTGATTTTGAATCGGGTCAATTCTTCATGTTGATACCTATATGAAAATTAATTTTTAAAACGTTACCTCAAATTAAAGTGAAATATATTTGATAATATATTAATTATTTTAATACTGACCAACTAAAAAATATATTAATCCCAGCTCATAATTCAACAACAAAATACATGAAATTCATTATACTCAACGGTGTCAAATAATTCATATTAATTAAATTATTTACATTATATGATTATATTAATGCGACGTTTCAAATATTTAACGCTCTCGTACAGAATTCGTTAAACTCGTGCGGAGAATTTATGGAATTGCATAAAATATTCACGAACAATAATTTTATGTAAGCGAAACGCGACCATAAAACGATAATAAATATTTACTTTACATTGTTGGCTCAAAAATCAATTCCGAAAGTCGCACACATGTTGATCGTCCGAAACTTATGCGGTTCAAAGCCAAAGCTTATAAAGTTAACAACCGTCGAGATAAAAGCTGCGTTAAGAGCGGCGAGGGGAGAGGGGAGTGGAGAAAAAAGCGGAAACATCAAATTAACTTAATGAAAAATATGTACAGCGTTGTTACTGTATTTTTTCGTTTTTTTTTTTGGAGAGCAATCCCGGAAAATTCTCGTTATTAAATTTGTTTTTCTTTTTCCATATTTTCTTTCGTTTGTTTGTTGTATTGAGGTTAACATCTTCAACTGAGTCTCGTTACAGTAAAATGTGTATATATTCGAGAAATAACTTATATATTATAATATTTACATAATATTCTAAAATAACCATTGTGTACTTAAAATGAATAATAACACTCAAGATAACAATTAGAACTTTATGAGCTTTACTTTCTAGTCGCTGAATATTTAAATGTTAATATTGGCGGTTTTAGACTTTGAAAACTTTTTTTTTTAAATAAATAATAATAATAAATTAAAACGCGAATCGCCGATTGAGAATCTTTTTAAATAAATACGCAATATCCATACAATATGAATAAACATTTGCGTCGGACTTTGAAGGGTTGTTAAGGGTGGCAAATTTTGCGATATTAACGCGGACGACCGAAGAGTCGTAAAACTTTTGCCACGTGAAAGTGCACAACAGAAATAACAACAACAACAACAAGCAAAAACCCAAAATTATTTACAAGCGACGTTAATGGCGAAACACACCGACGGTGTTGAAGCACAATAATATGTTAAAAACGAAGCAAAACAAAAAAAAATATGCGACAATAATAAAATAAATATATATATATATATATATATATATATATATATATATATATATATATATATATATATATATATTCAATATATATAAAAGTACGATTGTGGAAATTCTTCACAGGCCGAAAGTTATGCGACCGCTTCGAAGCGTTACAAGGCACCGAATATATAAAAAAAACCACCGCCGGTCCAAAATGCAACGTACGATTGCATAAAACATTCGCAATTGCACTTAAAACGCGGTACTACGGGTGTAAAATTAAAATAATGCCACATTACGGGTGTAAATTGCCATTCGGTCCATTTACGCTTTTGATTAAAACGCTTAATTTTATATACGAAATTACCGGTACAGAGTTTTCGCGTCGCCATATTTGGGCTTTGAACTCATAATATAACATATATATTATACATTAAAAAAATTTGCTCACAATGTATTTATTATTCTTAGAAAGTGACTAATAGTATATAAAATAAAATACTATTTTGATTGTATCTCGTTATAAATATAAAAATAATATCTGAAAGATTGTAGGGGATTTGAAGAATTTTCCAAATAAAAATAGAAACTCATTTTATATTATATTTTATATATAGAGACAATTTAGTCTATTCAAAATTATTCGCCCACGCTCATTATTTCATTTAATTTTCACAATAAGTTTTCGAGCTGTGTTTAAAATAATTTATATATTCTTTCGCTTTACAAAAGTGAAATTATACTAAAATAATACAAAAAGTCATTTTAATAAAGACAGTATTATTACTTTTACGACAGAAAATAACACGAAACCTACACAATATGGTAATTATAATCTAAAATAAATATCATAACATCTCTTGTGATTCATGATATTATATGATATGATATATAAAATATTATTTGATCACAGAATATAAAAAGAACTATTTTGACTAATATTTTAAATGAATTTAAAATGTATTCACATGTTTTAATACGAATCCTACATAGAATATAAAAAGTTAAAAAATTATAACCATCTTATATAAGAATAAATCTGAGTATTTTTATACTTATTATATATAAATAAGTATAAAAATAATTAAATACTATTTGGAAAAATATATTGAGAATGTTTAAAAGTTTTTCATACAATAATAAAATTGAAAGACCGCACACGATAAATTAAATAAATAACCATGGAAATGTTAATACTCTCAAGCCAGTTAAGTGGCTTCGGTGCACGGTTAACTTTTAAACAAAACGTTAACAGAGTTAACCGACGTAGGCGAATTATAACAACGAAACTCCGTATAATATTTAAGTTTCCTTTTAAGCTCGGCGATAGAGATTAATGCAGAAAAAGCTCGTCGCGAATCATAAATCAACCGGCGATTTTCCATCTAGACGATCGATCAAACGAAAACGGGACGACATAATTTTCAATCGGCGGAGGGGTGTAGCCGGAAAAATAATAAAATCCGAATTACGTAACCGTGGAAAATTGTTAACGTCTCTGGCGAAGAATTGGCTAACAAACCAGACGTCCAATTGAAATAAAATAAAATACAAAAAAAAAATGGCGAAAAAATACAGTCGACCATGCCGAAAGTCCATACTGTGAAGAATGCAACTTTCGTTGAACGTTCGTTGCACAGAACAGTGGAGAACAAAAATAAAAACAGAAACAAAGAAGGTTTTGATAACGAAAAAATTATAATAAAAAGTAAATTAATTTAAAATACTTATATATTACAATAAAATTTCTTTATATGAAATAAATAAAAAAAAATACTTAAATTTTTGTAAAAAATAAATAAAAATTGTAACAATAAAAATCACTTATAATAATCAATAGAGTAAAATTCTTGAAATAAAACGAAATAATACATTAAAATACTCGAAAAAAAATAGGGAAATAACAACCACAAAATGCGAAATAAAATATAATTAGATAAATAAAATATCAAATTCGCAGTTAAGCCGAACTACGCCGAGCATAAAAATTATGCAGCGAACAAAGTAAATTTTATTCAAGAATCAACTGCGAGAAACTGTACCATCGTCCGTTATATTACAAATTCAAGAGGCCGAAATAATAAAATTTTATACGACTACGGCATTACTTGTTATATAAGCCGAACACAGATATATCCGATGTTAATACGTGCGTATAATATTATACAATGTTATTAAGTCACTGAAAGCGGTTTCAGCTACAGATTTTTATATAGAACTTCGATATATTGTTTATCGACGGATAATAAACATATTTTCGCTAAGTATGAAATTATTTGTTTTGTAAGATATTGTGGAAATTTTAAATTAAAAATTGTGTAAAATCGCGGAAAATTGCGTGCCGTCAAAACGTTTCTCGTATATTTCGCGCCGAAGAAAAACCGAACGGCGGCGGATGAAAATCTAAACGGCGAGAGCTTTCGAGCGAACAAGTGCCCGAAAATTACATTGGGAAAACACGACAGCGACATTGATCCGATTTCTGAATACCCTATTTTGTTTTATTGAATCGATTCAAATACACGCACGCTTATATACATATACAATATATATATATATATATATATATATATATATATATATATATATATATATATATATATATATATATATATATATATATATATATATATATATATATATATATATATATATATATATAAGCCAAAGGGATGAATTGAAAAGCGAAAAATGCGATAAAAATTTTTTTTTTATTCGCGAAACCCGGTTACGTAAGATTCTAACGGATGACGGGCCATAAAGTCGGCGAAAGTCTTATTTTCGAACGGACTTCAAGGTCTAGGCACACAAAAGAAACAACTATCCCCCGATTTCGACCGACGGACGTATGTATAATATGAAGGGGGTTGGTTGAAAAAAGGATAAAAAAAAATAGTAGTAAGACTACACACTAAAACGTCCCCTAAATTTGCGCGCCAGACGACGGGAACGCGATCGTTAGAAACGACAACAAACAAATTTAACCCACATTTTAACCCTAGCACATATCGTAATAGTTATTTATAACTTTTTCAAATGTCTACTGCGAGTAATTAAATTCAATAGAGTTAAATACCCATAATATCATTAATAATATGATTATTCAAATATAACTAAAAATATTATCAATAATAATAATTATTATAAATTAATTATAAAATGCTATAAGAATCAAAAGAAAAAAAATATTTATTATATATATATATATATATATATATATATATATATATATATATATATATATATATATATAACTAAAACAAACTTTTTAATAATATTTCAATTTAATATACGGTCATTCTATATATATCAAAAGTGAATATAATATGCAAACAATATCACGGGTTCAAATCCGCGACATACTGATCATAAACAAACACATATGTATACCATTAAATCCTAAATAAACGCTGGATCAACGTTAAGCTACATCTACAATATTAAACTTTCATGTTTACCGTGTTCTGATTTTATTATTATATGATACCATATTTATAGCTAAGTTTTCTGTTATCGTTCCATTAAATCATTTAATAACATATTAAATATTTATATATACGGTATGACTACAATGCTACGACAAGAAACCCTCTTTTCCGTATCTAAAACATTAATTTAAAATTTTACAAGCATTCAAATTTCAATTTATTATCCTCTCTTAAAAATAAAAATTACTGCAATAACTATATATACACTAATGGTTCAAGTAATCAATCTCTTCTAACAATTTTATATAAAATAATTCTTATTTTAAAATGAGACAATTTTTAAAATTATTAATTTTTATAAACTATCTTCTATAATCAAATCAGTACAAATAATATTTTCTAATATAATTATTAATTAAATACATATATTTTAGTAATCATATATATATATATATATTTAAAATTAATGATAAAACTATCAAAGAAAATCACTCCAACGTCAAAAGTTATCAAAGTGAATGATCAATTTTCACGAGAAGCTTTTACTATCACCGCGAAATCGTTACAAAATTGTAACATTGCGAATTTTCACACGAACAAAAAAAAATACAAAAATAAAAAACACAATACATATAAACATCGACGTCAATCGCGACGTGCTGTTATTCTGTGGAAAATCGCGGAAAACTAGGCAAAAAGCAATATTTTCATGGCGTGCGTCGAAACCGTTCAAAACCGATTATATTTTAACGTCGAAAAACAAACCGCGTCAATTTCGTTAATTGGAACGAAATTCCGTTTTGCACAGGCGAAATCGGTCGATTTCGTTTTAAAATTCATTGTCGACGTGTGTTTTCACGATTTTCCTATTATATATATATATATATATATATATATATATATAAACGTATTTATATAGTGTTTCCAGTCGTAATTTATCGCTTTAAAAAAGAGTCCCGAAGAAAACTTTCAAGGTTCGCTATTGTGATGCGCGAAAAAAAATCATATTTTCCAACTAGCGGTTAGTCGAGCGATAAAAAAATTTAATTCGAATAATAATAGCGGTAGTTTTCTGAACTGAAAAAAAAACAAATATCGTTTATAATGGAAACTTCGGAATATTAAAAATGCCATATATAAAATAAAACTCGGTTAAAGTAAAAGATAGAAAAAAAAAAATAAAAGATAAACGAGAAAAAGACGGAATATAACTTTAGTCGATGTATTTCGTTTTAATTCTACTTCTTCCTGCTTTATATTGAAGATGATGAATTGCTACGTTTTATTCAATCCCACTGTGAGCTTTCTTGGAAAATTTTGCTACAGAGTGATTTTATTATTCTTATACAGGGAACGAATTTAATATGCGTTGAAATTGTTTTCTTTAAATAAACAAGTAAACATTTATTTATATGTCGATACTGTATGAATTATTAATTATATTTAAAATTATTTAACTTACTTTTTCCAAATGAATCATTATTAATCATAAAATTAATACTAAGTATCCTAAAATATTGACCTCAATATTAAAAAAAATATATTTGAATAAATAATTAATGTTGATAATATTCTGAAAATTTTGTAACTACTTTTATATACAAAACAATTTATAAATTTATAAAATATTTTTATAATTATATTTATATTAAAACTATTTATATCACCTACTATTAATCCATATTCCTAATAAATTAAATATATATACATACAAAAAAAAAACATCAAAATTGAAATTGTATATAATAGAATAGGAATACAGAAATCGCTGTAGTAATTAATACAAGATTTATTTCTCATGTAAATATAATATTACATTGTCAACGATAGACGTTCCATTTTAGAATAAATATATAGAAATATTATAAAGGCGAAAAAAAGGCTATCGCATTAATAAGATCTCCACGATTTCAATACAAATATCAACAAGGCTATTAATCAAATACGCAGTAATTCGACCGCAATTTAACAGATACTGAAAAAAAATACTTTTTCAATAAAAACATTAATTCATTATATACTATATTTTCTCGCATATATATATATATATATATATATATATATATATATGAATTTATGATTATTTTCTTCGTCGGAGGCCTCTCAGTCGCTCGTAAAGCAAAAAACTTTAACGCGGAAAAAGCTTGAAAACGCGCGCGAACGCCAAATGAGCGTATCGCGTGCGGACTATTTCAGCGTTTTTCAGTGTTTTTCAGTACTTTCGGCGTTTTCAGAATTTTCCGTATTTTCAGCATTTTCACTATTTTAACCGTGGCAACAACGGGATAGGAAGGCCGCTAGCAAACACCACAAATTCAACAGAAAAGTACACACACAAGACGTAGAGCTTTGAATACTTACAACCAGTGTAAACTAAATAAATTTTCATTATATAATATATTTTTGTCTATTTAATTAATTTATAAATATTGGACACATTATATATATATATATATATATATATATATATATATATATATATATATATATATATATATATATTTTACGTGATATAAGCGAATATAATCAGAATTGCGACCTACTTTACAGCAAATTCCGCTAACAATTCATATACAGTTTTATCTATTATGCATATCTACGAATTAGTGATAACATAGTTAAGATATCTGATTACCATACTATGAATACTAAATTCAAATCTCATTCTATATTATATGCCTACTTCGAAATTCTTCCATAATATTAACACAAATAAATATTATTAAAATATATTGTTATTTTTTATTAAATATCACTTACACTGAAAACAAATACTAAAAATAGAACAAATTATCTACATATAAAATTGTATAACCCATCAATTAACTCAACACAATTTTTCTTCAAATTTTATCAATCATTCAAAAGCCCAATACAAAACACAGTTCAAATAACCTTAATAAGACCTCAAAATTAATCACGCAATCTATAAAGCAACAACTGACTAAATATAAACAAAAACAATAATCACTCAAAAATCCTAATATCACCGGTATTTTTGTAAATAATCGATATAATAAAGAAAACGTTTACTCTGACATAATGGTCAAATATTAAAAATTAAACTATTACATATTTTTTTATTATATATATATATATATATATATAAATACACGTATATAGAAAAACGTATTGAGTTGTACTTGCGTGCACAAAAATATAGACATTTCGTGTCGTTAGTCGTCATGAAAATAGTAATATCCACACGATATCCTACAAAGTTTTTCTAATAGCAATAGCAAAAAAATAATATATGTATATCTAAATAAAAAGACAAAATCGTTATCTCTAATGGAGTGTATATTAAATAATAGCGTTCGATCGCATCGATACGAGAAAAAGAAAAACGAAAAAAAATAGAATAACGATCGAAAATTGAACTACGATTTAGATAATGAGGATAAAAAAAATCATACAATATATATACATTGTATATCGAGAGAAAAAAAAGATGAAAGCGTACCTTTATTTCGTCGTTAATTATAACGATTTTTTTTGTATTGCGTCGCCGAAATATGTATATATATATTGCGGTTTCGATAATTCGCCATGTTTGAAGCACAATGGCGGCTGCAGCAAAGTATCCTCGGATAGACGATCAGCCATAAATATGGACGACGGACAAAAGATCGGAGCACGACGATATCCGGGTATTCTTTACGGATGCCACGTCGAACGCAATGCATTGTGAGGAAAATTCGGTGAAATTCAATAAAAGGCGACTATGTATAGTAAAAAAAATGGAGATATCGTTCATATTAAACTGCTTTGAAATGTATGTGTGTGAGTGTGTTGATGTGTTTATATTTTGGTGGGTGAAAATATTGATTGATAATATAAACGAATTTTTATATTAATTAATATAGTAGAAACCGCTTATTAGAACCACCATAGGATACAGCTATGTCGTTCTGATTAAGCGAAATTAAAAAAAAATAATTGAGAAATGACTTGGAAATTTTCATCTTAGTCCTAATAAATATCTAATAAATATAATAACTTTATACATTGTATTATATATTATATCAATAATAAAAATATTAATTTAAAAATCATTTTTATCGTCTATAATATTTATCTATAATAAAAATTCGACGACGTTTCAAATATTTCAGAAAGGATTTATATGTCCGAAAATTGGACATAAAACTAGAGTTTCGACCCCGTAAACTATTAAATAAACGCTTCGAATCTCGAACGAGAGGCCTTGGCCCCCATAGGGCTGTCGCGCCAATAATTTAATTTTTATTATACTGAAATATAGTTATCTTCTAATAAATTTTCGTATGGACAACTAAATATATAAATTATAGAACAATATTGACGAAAACACCAATAAAATGATTAATTACATTTTTTTAAAGAAATGTTAATATATAAACAAGAAAAAAAATAAAATTTAATAATAACTTAAATGTAACCACGAAAAATATATTATTTATTCAGTAAAAATATAATAAAAAGATTTTTGTGCTTTTTATATAGCATGTATTACTAAATTTAGCGTTGAAAAAAATAATAAAACATACATACAAAAATAATATATATTTTGTTATTATTTCATGCTCTATAACAGAATATATTTTACATTATAAAAAAAATATTTTTTTTAATATTATATAATATAAAATATATAAGAAGAGATCCTAAGTCTGGTAAGCATGCCGCACGTTTTTAATAAAATTTCACAAATCCCACATCCCCCATCCCTTAGATCAGATGTTTATATTCAATTTAAAATTAATCTTCGTATAATACGGTAGTTCATTAAACGCATTACACGCACGAAATACATCAAGATTCTAATCGTGATATCACGTACGAGCTCTCGACTCAATTAAAAAGGTATTAACCGACAGAGTGTCGAATAACAAAAACCGCCTGCCCCCAATTAAAATTAAAATAATACGCGATTTAAATCGATAATCATCAATAAATTGATAGATGATCATTTAATACTAGTAAATATACGAAAAATAAATAAACGGTCGACTATTTGGATTTTTTTTCACTAAAATATTATTCAGTTCACAATGAAAACATCGACATAAAATATTATTGACATTTTTGTGAACATTACACGTACACAAACAGACTGACGGACACGCTAACGGTCGTTTCATATGGAGATAAATTACATAAAAACATATTATTCGAATCCATAATTCACCTGTTAGCTTTCATACTCTAAAGGTGAGATAATTTTATTTTATAAACCAGATATAATCAACCAATTTTATTGCCAGTAACGAGTTATCAATTTATTAATATTATATACGAAAGCTTTATTATATTTTAATTCAGAAATGAAATTTTTTATTTAAAATATATCATATATAAATTGGAATAAATAATTAAATACTATAAATATACATTATTTATTATCAATGAATATATTTCTAATTTTGAATAACAGAAAGTTATTAAATATTGAAAAATTCAATATCCAATTGATATTCGCGATATAAATCATTCATTCATATTTATTCACAGTTGTGCCAAAATTAATAATCGCTATCAGATCAGTACGAATTTTGCGCGCACGATCGTCAGGCATTATATAAAATCGCCGATAATTCAACGAGTGGAAATTTTGTAAACGAGCATAATTAAAATGTCGAACGTATAAAATTTATGATAATTTTCCACCGCGAAATTCGGAAAATTACGAATACACAGTATCGCGAATACGATTTTAGAAAATCGAACGAACGTATGAAATTCGAAAATTATCCATATATTATAATATTTTACACGCGCACCATGCATAATTCATCGGGTCTCGACGATTCGTTAATATAATATTAAACATATATATATATATATATATATATGTGTGTGTGTATTAAAAAAAACAAAGTAGGTCAACGTTTAATGTGACGATACACGCGAAGGACTCTCGCAGACCATTAGACAAAAGTCCATTGAGAATATCCGAGGAAGATGATGGCAGTAGTGGATTATAAAGGGAGCGGTATTCAGAATCAGGGATATGAATTTTCAGTAATATTTCTAGATGAGCTCATCTTCTTAATATTAATAGAATTCATTCAAATTGTAGAAATTATTGTTATTGGTCTATCTAATCCTTGATTTATCTAACTTATACAAAGTTGACTCTTTTATATATATAAGGGTGACGATTTATTTATTAATAATTTTCAAGCTGAATCAGAGGCATCCCTGATACAAACACTAGGAGGATGGATAATACAAAGGATGGAGAGTATTGTCATGGGACGACGATGCATTAGCACAAGATATCCCCATCGAGCAAAACTCGGCGCACGTTTAACGAGTTCAAAAACTACACTTGGTACGACACAACGACAGTTCAACAATAAAAAATGATGGCGAAGGCAATTTCTCGTTCGTTGTCGTCGTGGAAAAGCGCACCTACGTGTTATGGCCAAAATTTTCAAAGTTAAAGAAAAAAAAAATATCGTCAGTCGAACGGTGGGGAGGTTCGGCCAAGAGAAAAAGGCAAACATTCGAGAGCAATTTTTAAGTTTTTGGCGCACGAACAGAGAGAAAATAAGGAGAGTATCTTTTTTTTCTGTGTTTTGGAACGGTGTCTTTCTAAATTATGTTTCGGTTTAGAATGCTCTTTTTTTTCAAATATAGAATAAAATATTACATTTGCGTCTACTGATTCAATTTGTACGAAATATATTTTTATTTTATACAACAATATCTTATTGAAGAATTAATATCTAATAGATTTTCTAAATACTTATTAAAATAAACAGGAGTAAAAACGAAATTAATACGAATTTATTTAATCTTAAAATAACAATGAAATTTTCAATATATTCATTAAAATTTGAAAAAAAAATCAATAAATTAACATTATAATCGTAATACAGTGAATTCAAACAATTTTAAAATAATATCAACAAAAATAAAACATCTTATTAATTTATTCCAAATATTAAAGATTTATACTCTGATAGAAATATGTGAAATTTGAATCTAAAGCGTAAATTTAACGACTCAAATCATTAAACAACAAATCAATATAATTAAATTCAAAAGAGAAAATCAGACCTAAATTGTTTGATGTTTTTTTTTATTGCATAACGACAAAGTTTAACCGCCGATAATAATAATAATAATAATAAAGCGGAAAAAAATATATCGACGCGCTTTATTTTCGTTCCGAAAAATTCAGTTATATAAATTCCATATTATTTACAAAATTTCATGGACATTATATTATAACTTAATTTTGAAGCGAAACAAAAAAATGAGCGAAAAACGACAACACATAACCCTTGAAAATTCGCGACGACGGCTTTTCCGCTATTTTCATTCGAAAAACGTTTCGCATGCGATGCATTATTAAAATGCAAAAAATAAATAAATAATAACACACACACACGTACACACCGATATGCGCTTATATATAAATATTCGACCAAAATGAAAATTTCAATACTAAATAGTTGAAAAAATAAAATCCCGAGCGTGCGAGATTTCCGAATAAATTCCGACAAAACACACACAGGGTAATAAAATTCGAGGCCATCCGTGCAAAATAATTTTCACCTAAATAACAATTCTGATTTACGATCCGACACATATAATAATAAAATATTTATTTATTTTAATAACAAACGTGGTGAATAATGCCGCTCACGTGTATAAATCAGTTCAACACGCACGTAAAATACGATTCTTCTTCGTCTTGACTTTTTTTTTCAATCCCCCCATATATTATATTTTCATTCATGATTTTCGCGGCGACATTCGAATTTTCGTTAAGGTTGTGCATATTTGACGTTTTTATGTCGCTGTCAAAAATGCAACTATGACAGCTGGCAATTTAACTATGACAAATGTCAATTGACGTCGAAGAACGTTTATATATATATATATATATATATATATATATATATATATATATATATATATATATATATATATATCAAATTAACTTCGCTTCGAATAGCTTTAAAATATTGCAAACAGTGATAAACCTTGAAACTTTTTGAAGTTATTTTTGCAAAAATATGCAGATATATCATAACTATGATAGATTTATACAGTTAATAAATTATTATTTTAATACATTATTCGTTTAAATATTATTAAAAAAAATAAATTATAAAAAATCATAATAATGTCTTTCTTCGAATACTTATTTTATATTAAAATACGAGTAAAATAATAAATGAATGTATTTCTTCAATATTATTTCAAACGAAAGAGTGTTGTTTATTTTTGAAAATAATATATAGACATAATATTCAAAAGATTTGAACTCAGAATCCGCTATAAAGAAACCAAACGATTTACATATTCAAATTTTAAAACTCCTCTATTATAAACCTTAAACTATAGTTCATTCTAAAATTTACAATTCAATAAAATTCATGCAGTTTATCAAATAAAAAATAATATTAAATATTTATATATAAGATTTTCCTATTAAATTCGCCATTTTTCTGATCAATTTCAGCTTGTATTATATAAATATATTTTTAAACACTTTAAATATATCAATTCATTCACAAATTTTGTAATTGATATGAAATTAAATTATTAAAAAAATACGCGAGTGTGAATGTGATCAATACAAAAAAGATGAATATTTTAACTCGAAAATCATTCCAAAATTCGCCTAGGGGGTGAAAAAGTTTCTTGCGAACGTGCATTCATGTAGAAATATAAAAAAAAAGTTTTTCCTACGTTGGTCGCACAATGACGCACAGTTATTGGCCGTAGAACACGCGTACATAAAATATTAAGCTATATTAAGACGCAAAAAGAGGAGGGGAGGGGGGGAATGGGTAGAGAAAACGTCTCGGAAAAGCGTTCCAGACCCCCATGATGCTTGATTAAATTCATACTCATTCAAGGGGATGAATTGCACAGTTCGTCGTAATTAATTCCAACGCCCGACGAGAAAGAGAGACCTCGTAAAATGTACTGAAAACACGCACAAGAAACGCTGACAAAGTTGGCGTGTGTACGCCGAAATATATATATATATATATATATACCATTTTATTTTTTATTTTCATTCTCGTTTTGTGTGTACATTTTTTACTGGCGACCCTTATTTTGGATAAGACGCGATAAAGATGGGGTAGTACTCAAGGGAAAAAAATCAAGGACGACGTTTAATTATGTTGTCTTGCAAAAATATGTCGTCTACAAGAATTAATTAATTCGATTTTTCGCACTCATACATGTTGTACATATATGTAAGATGTTACAGAAATTAAGCGCATACGAAAAATCTATAATACAATTAATACAAAAATAAATCACCGATAACTCTGGAAAATTGAAATAATTAAAAATTATAATTTTCTTAATAAAATAAAATTTAATTAATAATTATTCAAAATGTTGCAAATATTTCTGAAACATCGTGTACTTATCCAAGAATTATGTACAGTAAAGGAAAATCCAGACGATTAAAGCGAAGTTTAAACGAGCGTTAGTTCAGTGGAAAGTCTGAAAACTAAATAAGTGCATAATAAGCATACTTAAGTGCTCCACTAAATATTTATTTTAATATAAATTAAAATATTTTAATGCTCATTCAATTAAGCGTATCGTTAATACTTTAAGGACTCGCCGGAGACCGTGACAAATTTTTGAGGTAAAATCCTGTGTTCTGCTCGTTTATCCTATTATTCCAGGTCAGCAAACCTAATCCTGGGTCTCTTAGATTTTTGATACTGAGAAGTTCCGGCTATTAACGTCGCAATAAAGTTACTCAAAGTTACGTACCAGATATGATTTAAATATACGATAATACGAGAATTTTATTATGAATTATTATTATTTGTAGTGTAATATGTGTTTTTTATTGACGTAATAAAAAACAAATTTAATATAGATATAAAAATTTATCCTAAAAATAATTAGAACTAAAATCTAGTGAAAAACATTTTTCTTGTTTTATTACAAGTGATATCGATATGTGAAATTCTTTTTTATTGATAAAAGTAAATTGTAATACTTTAACTATATTTCATAAAATATGTAAGATTCATAATTGATATAATAATTAATTAAAAACATAAACAAAAAATATATAATCAATCAAAACAAATCAACAAATATTTATAGATATCAAAAACACAGTTTCTACCTTTAATTAATAAAAAAATAAATTTCAAAAGAAACCTTTCAGTTTATAAAATAATTTTCTTTAACCTTACAAAAATTTCCACGAAAAGAATAAACGAAAGATGAAAACTCGATCCACGCGACTCGCGTTTCAAACGCAACATTTTCCTACGTAAAAAAAATAAATTTAACGAATTCGATACACGAAACGCCACTGGACAGTGGTTGAATTAAGCCCTTAAATAAGATGAACTTATTATTATTTACGCTTCATAAAACTACGTAACGTTTTTCATGCGTAATGAACGAAACTACGGTTGTACATTTACGCTGATATTGTCTGAAAACGAACTAGCAAACCGCAAACGCTGTTTAATTACGTGAAATAAATAACACATACTTACATTGATATTTATTCGGGAATGATGGGGTAATTTATTTTTTTATTTATTTTTTATTTCGATTTCTATAAAAAAATACTATTTGTTACGTTCTGGTTATTAGTGAATAACACATTGCTTTTATCACAATAAGATAAAAACTTTTTATATGTAATAAAAATATGAATAGATACATATTAATTTTATAATATATCTATATATTATTTTTTTACACATCAACATATATAGTAAAAATTGTTATACTGTGAACGAATGAAATAAAACATTTCTTACCAAAATATGAAGAGTTTTTCACGATTTTTTCGAACAAAAATATAAAAAAAGATATGAAAATTATTCATAGCATACATATATAATAAACATATCGACCACGATTCGAAGCTAAAATCGGTCATTTCCTTTCAATGGCGTCGCTTCCTGTAGATTTTAGCGCCTTGTACGGCTTCCATGGGTTGGCCTTTATAAAATTAAACCTTCAAAGGCTTACCATTCGCACAATCGTAGCCTTTTACGTGCGATTCAAGTGCAAAAACGAACACACACAAATATATATATATATATATATATATATATATACATATTAATTTTATATATATATATATATTAAAAAACAACAACGACGATAAGTTAACCCGAGTTGTTAGGTAATATTATAAGCGACGAGTTAACTGAAACAAGAACGAACCGGAGTCATTAAGGATTATACGCGACGCGATGAAACAATACCGACCACCCTGTATATAGAATATATATATATATATATATATATATATATATATATATATATATATATATATATATATATAAATCGTCAAAGGTTGTACCTTTGAAAAACATTACCAGTCTGAATTGAATTGTATTTTTTTTGTCTTTCATATGAATGAAAAAAAAATATATTTTAATTTAAAATTTCGTTACATTTTAGTTTAAAATATATGTATGAAACAGTAGAGGATAATAAATTAAATCGGCGCCGCATAATTTGAGAGAGAAATCTTGGCAATGATAGGATTGTGATATCGTCGATTTCTTTTTGTTAAAATGCTAGATGAAAATATAAAAGAACAACCACAAAATAAAAAATCGTTATTGAAAATTGGAGTTATCTTAACTCTCAAAAAAAAAATTCAAATTTTATCATCGTTATTTCTTTAAAAAAGTACTAGTTATTTTTTTTTAATACTTAGAATATTTTTAATGAATTAATTATGTACAGATTATGTTGATCATTATAACATCATAACAAGGTGATTATAATATATACGATAAAAAAAAGTGAACTCAACTTTGTCTATATGTATATAAATTTTAATTTAGCAAGAATACCCGTACGCAAGTGAATATTTTGCATATCGTACATAATCGTACCCCTTGCATAAACTCCGTACGATAGGTGAGGTGGGAGGAGGGCAAATCAGGCAATTCGTAGTCGCCCCCCGAACGAAATAGCCTTATCATGGGGTCCGGACCCCTCGGCCTCCATTATTTTTTACGTTACCTTTTGGCAACAACCAATTTAGCGACGTTTTGTCGAAAGAAGAGGCTGCGCTTCCTCACAACGGTGTGTATGGTGTACAAGAGCGCGTACCGCAGAACCAACGCCATTTGCATAAATTTTTGTACAAACTGCCCCTCCCCCCGTTCCCTTTCACTGTATGTCACATATGAAAAAAAAAGTAAATAAAAATAATAAAAACGGGTGAAGCAGCGCGACTGTGCATGCAATGAAATATTACGACTTATATTCTCCATATATTTAAGTGAACAGTTTTAATATTTTAAAAAATAATAATATATAATTGATCGTAAAAAATATTTTGAAATATGTTATCAAATTTTACTAATTGTAATCTAAAATACTTTTGTGTATGTGATTTAAAAATTTCTAAAGATCATATGTCAACTGTAGAAAATTAATTAAAAAAGCATTATTTCATGTATAAATTATGGAACAATATATGGGAATAACGGTGACTTGTAACTAAAAGGTGCTGAATGAAAATAGGGGAGAGATGAAAGATTTTATAGAACCTTTATATTTTTCACTCGCATTGTAATAAAGCAAGGGGATATTTTCTTTTCATTTTTGAAACATATATTCCTAGACAAACACTATAATAATCTTATTATAAGATTTGCTTTAAGAACCCCATTTTTAAAATCACATGAAAAAACATGTATATATAGAGGGATGTAAAAAAATGTTATCTAAAAGGGGAACATTGAATAAAAGAATTTAATAATGTTTTTTGCAGAACAAACTATTAAAAAAAATATTTATATAAAATCTATTTCAAATTCACACGAATGAATCTGTAACACAATAACATTTTCATATTATATATATATATATATATATATATATATATATATATATATATATATATATATATATATATATATATAAAATATCTAAATAATATAACGTAATACTAAAAAAATGACTAAGAATTTATGAAGTTTAGACTTCAACATTTTATAATTTATTAGATTATTCTATAGTAAATGAAAAATAATTTAAAATATTATCACATATAAAATTATTCAACATGATATATTATTCTATACTTTTTTCAGTCCTTATTTTGGAACATTTTCGCATAATTCAACAGAAAATAAACGAATATACACGAATATTAATTCATTCACAGCCCGTTTCGTGTAAACGGCAATTTAAAGATAATAATAAAATAATACAAAAAAAGAGGAATGCGTAGAAAAGCGGTCGGTTTTACAATGGATAAGCAGAGAGAAAAAAAAACGGTTAAAAGGTCAACAAAGGGCTTTTATAAACTGTCAATCTTCATTTAAACCCATTTCGAATTAATTTCCTTCGAATCACTTAGCCGTATCCACCGGCGTCTAATGGGATAATTTCTTTTTTTTTTCCACTGTATTTTTCGGACAAAACGATCATTAATGCGGACCAAAATAAAGAAATAAAAATCGGTTTCGCTTTAAATATCACCGAGGTTTCTTTCCCGTGATAAAATATTCAAATTATATACACGTGTTCGTGAGAATAAATCTCGCGATATTCACAATTTAGCGAGTCGTAAGACGAAATTATAAATATTCATGATTATTTTTTTTTTCATCGAAAGCTTACACTTCGGTGATTTATGTTATCGGAATTTTTCAATAAATTTTAAATAATGGTCGTCGACTAAAAACAAACCATATATATATATATATATATATATATATATATATATATATATATATATATATATATATATATATATATATATATATATATATACTTGCATACGATGAGGAAAATAAAATATGGCGTCGACAGTTCGGAAAATTCGATATCAATAATTGATGAAAAGCGTGTATTCGGCCATCGAACGACGCTCGCACTGTGACGTCATAAAAATGCGATATGCCCGATACATGTGTAAGTGAACAACATATGTTCAATATATACGACCAATGTTTATAAAAGTGATCGAAAACCTTTTATTTTCATATTTAATATTTAAAATAATGCCGTGATATCTATAATAGCTCAATCGTGAAATTCGTTTCGATACACGCGAACAGAACGGGTATTATTAAAATTATTATATTAATTTTTTAAACGTAATATATCAAAATATATAAAATGTCTTGATAAAAAAAATAAAAAAGGGTAAAATTATTAATGTAAATTTATCGCGAGCGGTGTCATAATTTTCCGGCTCGAAAACCGCACGTTTCCTATCGCTGTCGCGGCCATGTAATGGCCGAAGCGTAAACCGGGATATTTCGCACGTTTAATATTCGAAACTGGCTAAAATACACATACGAGGATAGAAATGCCAACGGATACAAGAAGCCTTTTGTTGCCGCTCGCATAACTTCCGATTGCCAACAAACAAACATTTCTCCAATTATTTCAATTGAGCATCCCTATCTCGGTTTCCGTAGACAAACCCTTATTCGAGTCGCTCTAGAAATTGCGCGTTAATTTACAATTATTTATATTGTATAAATGGAGAAATATTTGTCCTAGTTGATGCTTAAACCATATAATAATCTAAATATATACTATGAAATAAATATAGGGATAACGATAAATAACATTCTTTTAATTAATAATAAAATTCGTCTATCTATATTGAGTGTTGTAAGCGTATTTCAATTAAAAATGTTACAAACATTCAAAAATAAATAAAATGTGTAAAGATAAAATATAGAACTAACAAATTCTATTTTGTAAAATAATGAATTAATGATATAAAATTCGAAAAAAAAATTTTTAATTATATAAGTTGTATTAATATTGATATATCTATTAAAATACAAAATTCATATAAATATATAAATTTGATGAATTGAAAGATGATATAAAAAAATATATAATGTAAAAAATTAGATTATAACATAAATATTCATTTGGAGTATTTTTAATTCAAATCTTCATAATGCATCATATGAAATTTTAATTATAATATATTAAAATTATTTTTAATAATAATATTAAAAAATCTGTATCATATTATATAAATTCCATAAAAAAGGAAACAATTACGTAAAAAAAATCGATTTGACTACAAACAGACAGACGGCAAGTGCATAAAACAAATGAAAGAAATAACGTCAGACAATCCAAGAGAAGAAACGCTCTCAAAAGGAAAAGTATTCTCGCAAAGAAGCTATAAAAAAAAAGAAGAAGAGAGAAAAAAATAGCGGAAAACTCGTCGACGAAGGAAAAGCGCATGCGAATGAAAATGTGCATATAAAAATATACAATGTTAATAAACTTATACCGTTTTAAAAGGCGGCGCATAGTTCAGAGAAAGTGTACTCAGTGTTATGAATTCTACGTATTTTTTTTTATATTTATACGATTTTTTTATTCTCTGATATTAAATATAAAAATAAAGAAGTTTTGTTTTAATAAAAATTATAATTTAAAAAAATAAAAAGCTATATCTTAAATTTGAAAAGAAAATTACGAATTTATAACAAGAGTTTTTCATCAAACTTTTTTTTAAAATAGAAGTATTTCACTTTTAATATACACTATGATATTCTTCAAATCGATATTTCAGTTAATTAATGTTATATTTACAGTAATTAAATAACGTGCAAGCGATATCGAGGACTCAAACATTCGCGGCCTTCTAAGCTCTTGTATACAAGCAAACTAAGCCATAGAGTTAGCAATATGTTTTTTTTTTCATATTTATAATTATTATAATTATAAATATATAATATAATATTCATCTATATAAAATGATAAAATAGATTTTAATGCATTACCAAGTCACACTTGAGCATAAATAATCACTCAATAACGTACATATATAATTATAGGAGTTGCATGAATTATTTCCATTTTACATATTAATAAATTAATATTTTTAATACATATATATATATATATATATATATATATATATATATATATATATATATATTGTTTTATTTTCTGACTCTCAGCTATCGAAAATAATAGATTATTATATCTGTTTATTTCTCCGGAAATATTTTCTGAAGATATGTATTTCGGAATAGTTTCCCATCACGTTTTCCGAAGGCCTAACGCATCTATATTTCCTCATAGCTATGTGTTCAAGTACTAGATTTGCTCAATTTACATTCACCAAAAGGGCTTCATTTCAATGTTCGAATAAACCCACTCGCATTCCTTTATATATATATATATATATATATATATATATATATATATATATATATATAATATATGAATATTATTGTGTAATACTGATATATAAATGATCCGATTTCGTGGATAATAGTTTTATAGATAACTTCATTATTTTTTCCGATATTATATTAAAAAAAATATAGTAATCTTGCATCAAGTTTAGATAATATTATAGTATACCATATGTGGTTCATAAAGAAGTCGCATCTTATATTTCATATAAAATAAAATATAGAAAAAAGAGCAACGCAGTGAAAATTTAATTACGCACTCAAAAACAATATTTGTATGAATAAAATATACGAGAAAGAAAAAAAAGTGCGGAAACGGAAACATGTTCGTGTCATAAAAGGAATTATAGAGGAGCGAAATGGAATGAATATAACTTCGGAAAAGCGTTCTCCGGGCATAATATAAAGTCGTGGCGATGCGCGCACGTAGTTTTTCTTCAATATATTCAAGAGTTTTGAGGTTTAAGGGTCCCGGGCAAGTCCCTGTGGTCGACGAGGAAAAAAAATCATAAAAATTTACAGCTCACCAAAAAAAAAACGAGGAGAGGATACGGGTGGGGCGGAACGTAGCATAAATAATGATATTTTTCTGGTTGGCATGATCGAAAATATACAGTCGGCGAATTGACCGGTCGGCTTATTTGGCAAACATGACTCGTTTCAGCGCCGCCGTTATATTTCATACCTCGGTCCATGAAAATCGTCCGTTTCCACGATACTCATCCCCGTTTCCAACGACGACCCATCGAAAATTCGTTTCGCCGAATCTTTTGTGGGAAAAGTCTCCTCGTTTACCACCCATCCAAAAAAAAAAAAAATCCTGTGTTGGTCACACTAAATTTTATTTTTATGCCCGGCCATTTCTTTCAGGTTTTACGGTCGGAAGTTATGAACGTGCGCGCATTTAATAGTCCGTACATTTTGCATATCCTTGCGAGATCCTCGGCTTGCGGGGTCTTTGGACGAAGGAATCACAATATCCGAGACTTGATAATTTAACTATATATGAAAACGAAGTGATTCAAGCGAAAAAATCTTTTTTTTTTTTTTTTGATGGTGGAATAAAAAAAGTGGTGAATGTACTGAGTTATTAAAGTTGAAGATATTTAGTAAAATTTATATTTTAAATCGTTCGTGGCATTCAATTTCGATTAATTAAATATAAATATATTTTTTGATTTAATATAAATAAAAATTAGTTTTTAAAAACTAAATTAGAGTCAATTTATATTTTACAGAATCAAGTCGCCAACTTTTAATATCTAAGAATTGAAATTATAAAAAAAAAATGTTTTCACCAAAACGAAAATTATTTATAAATAATATAAAAAATCTTTGTATTATGCTATACATATATGAGCGAAAAGTGATAAACGAGAAAAATTACAAATTTTCATGTATGTACACGAACAGTTTTCAGTTTATATTGTAATTCGCTTTAGCATACGAATTATAAAAAAAAGGCAACGAAAACGCGTTCAATCTTACGAAAAATCTTCGAATATAAGCGGAGGACAATGCCTATGGGACATAAAATGTGTAGAAATCATCCGAACACGACAGAAAAAAACCTTATATAAATATATATATACAAGTATATATATATATATATATATATACAAAAGCAAGCAACATACGAAACATGGCACGACTTTATATCGTATTTATAATCATGTGTCGGGCATGTGTAACAGAAAAATATACGTCCAAACGAGAACTGAATAAAAGAATATATATATATATATATATATATATATATATATATATAAACCGGTAATACTATATAGTGTAGAGAGGAGGGGTTGATACAGGAAAAAGGACAAAAACTGGAAAAAGCGGCCACATATGTCGTTTCTGCAATAACGTTGGTCCTCGATCTGTATCCACGGTCGGTTCGCAAAACCCCAGGAAAAAAAAGGCACGAGATGGAGACGAAAAAAAGGGTGGAGAAAGGAAAAATGGCACGTGCTCCTTTTACGCGCGTTTCGAAAGGAAAATATGGGTGGAATTTCCATCGAATCGAATGTGGACACACGAAAATACAAACATGTGTACTCGTTGTGAGGGGAGGGATGAAAAAAAAAGGAGGAAATCGTCGCGATTTGTAACCCCTGATCTTTTCCAATTGTCTACGCGGACTATGTCAAATATTATATGAACCTGTTTGTAATTCAATTTTAGGTGAAAAATGGCATTATTAACTTTATGTTGTCTAACTTTTCAATTATTTTGAACAGATACACGTTAGGATTTCTCCCGAAAGACTTATATACTGAAATGTACAGGTCATTGACTTCTTTTTCAATAACGAGATGTGATACTTTTTACAAAAATAACTCTATATCAACAATTCTAATATACATTATGTTATTAAAATGTTAAAAAATAATGTTACACGAAATAATTGAAAAACAATTATCTTAAAAAAACTTTTTATTGTATTTTTTGATTAAAAACAAAAGTTGGGCTATCGGAATTATCATCTGTGAATTTTTCATACTTGATATATATAAAATCACATATAGATTAAATTTGTGTGAGTTTCCTTGCAATTTTTTTACACGGCATTTGCGAATAACGTATATACCGCGTAAATCGGGGGACGACTATCTATACGTAAACATTTACGATCAATTTTCCGAGAGCGATTCCACAAACCGAAAACCGTTTATCTAAAGGAATAGATCCCCAAACTAAACGATATATTAGATCGGATTAACGCGACCGAATTGAAACATTTCGCAGACAAAATCAGTCGGACATCTTTGATTGATAGCACACGGTGCTACGAGTTTTATTCAATGCAAAAACATGCGGTCGATATAACATAGCACAAATGAAAATTTAATGGTATAGCGTGCCTCATAAATAGCCGACGCCTTGTGTAATGGCGTGTTAGTCTTCTGAACACCTTTAGATAACTAACATATAGAGCACACACACATATTATGTATATATATATATATATATATATATATATATATATATATATATATATATATATATATATATATATATATATATATATATATATATATATATAGGCAATCTATTGAATTTTGCATTAACTCGCTTCATCCCCCCCTGTCGTTGAAACACTAGCCATATATTAAACACAAACAATCTTATCGCTCTAAACATACTATATATTATATATAAATACTATATGTATAAAACGGTCTAGAAATAAATTTTATGAATTGGTTCAAAGTTGTATTTGAATTTTGTTTACATTTTGTATTCATAAGAATGGACTCAGGCCAAGGAGTTCCGCTAAAATTCAGTTTGAGAATAATAATTCCGAGAAATTGAAACGGATCAAAATGGCAAACGTTTAAATATTAAAAACTATCAAAATATACATTTTTTTTCCGTCATGCTCAAACCTTTCGTTTTTCTTCGGAAAAGAACGATTGAATTCTACAGTTGGCAGATGAAAAAAATATTCATATTTTATAGTCGCTTATGATATTTTATTAAAGATATTATATTTCAAATATAGTGATTCAAATTAATTAACATTTAAAAAAAAACACGTATATCAAATCATTAAGAGAACAATATTATCTAAAGATTTGTGGTTGAATTAGAGACTCCACCCCGTTGAAAATAAATCAACACCACATATATACCGAAAGACAAACCTTGACCCCAAGAGGTTTATCGCACAAACCGTTTATTTCATATAAATAAATTGAAAATTAAAAGTTAATTGCCGTCTTCTAAACGATTAGTATATAATTTATAGAAGTAATTCAGACGATTTATTTCAAGTATATAACATTACACAGCCATACAAAATACATTTATGTAACTCAAATGAACAATACAATATCTTTATTAATCACTTTCTCTGTACATTCAAAGCACATTTAGCTATATTTATAACAATAAAATAATATTTTAGAATGCACCAATTTTACTTTAAAAGTATTTTTAAAACAATTTTAGCAATTTTCTATATTCTTGACAATATTTTAACTTTTAAATCTAGGAAACGTAATTTATATTATTATATTATATATATATATATATATATATATATATATATATATATATATATATATATATATATATACAGTATATACGTATACAAATATGTATGCGTATAAATTGCTTGAACAATTTCCGAAAGCATAGCTTCATGTGTTGCCTTTAGCGCCGGTTATATAGAGATTGCCACAGGCCCGCCAACAATTTGTCCAGTACGTGAGTAATTTTCCGAGAAAACTCTCTTATGCGAGTTGCGTAATCCTGTGGCCCTACGGAAAACCCGACGGACCCTGCGAGAGTCCTGCGAATACGTGAAGGACCTCACACAAAGGACACGGCCTCATAATGCGATGGAAAGCCTTCATTAAACAGCATAAAGAATATTGTCCTTTAATGAAGGTACGCTTAAGAGGAAAAAGATCGCAACGGCCCAATGGGACAGGGGAAAAAAGCCTCATTAGCACGTCGGAAAAGTAAACGTGAGCTTATATAGATAAAATTAAGTTTAAAATAGTATATATTTATATATATCGTAAAGAAATGTTCAATGCGAAACAGCGATGGCAGACGATTTCCATTAAAAAACTGAAAATGTTTAAACTTTTCTTTTCCGCTATTTATTATATGGTCAGCCGAAACACGCCGACTCGACCATTAAAAAAATATATAGCCAATAAAGCTAAAGATAAATTTGTGGACTCTCGAATGAAAAATTATCAAGGGTTTTTCTTTTGCTTACGAGTGCCGAAACTAAGCCGACGCATTATTTTTCCACGAGAATTAAACCGTACAGGTGAATAAACGCGCACAGAAATATTCGCATTTTCTATATAATATATATATATATATATATATATATATATATATATATATATATATAAACACGCCTAAAAGTGTAAATTATGCCTATTAATACTGAATGAGTGTAAAAAAAATTTGCATAAATAATCACATTTTAAAACAATAAATTTCTACAATTTAATTATATTTTATATATTAGATCTATAAACGATTAAAAAGTCAAATAAATAAAGCGATTAATATTCGTAAAAAAATATTTTAAAAATTAATGGATTACATGAATATATATACCAATAAAAACACTAAATCATAAGGTATAAAAATTTTTTTTTAATTTATAATAAATTAGCGGAATATAATCGATATTGAATATAATTCAGATTTTTTTTATAAAATGACATTTTTAAAAACATTAATTTAACTTAATAATACCTACATTACAAATACAATAATTTAAAAAAATATGTACAAATGGATCTATTTAATACCTACTTACTAACATAAAATATACAAGTCTAACAAAAAACGAATTACTGTACGTATCGATTTATATTATTTACATGCTTTTATAGAATATAATTTCCAATATTTAATCAGCATTATTTTTATGTTAATATTTTTTTCTAGCAATCCTTTAAACTATAAAAAATTCAGCTTTTGATTTACTAGTTCTATCAGTCTTATTATTTAATTTGAAGATGATGTTTTACTATTACTATTTTAAAATTAATATA
This sequence comes from Leptonema lineaticorne, assembly GCA_024500535.1. NCBI lineage: Eukaryota > Metazoa > Arthropoda > Insecta > Trichoptera > Hydropsychidae > Leptonema > Leptonema lineaticorne. Next base: position 9,515,368 of record JANIJI010000014.1, on the reverse strand, counting down.
TGATCAGACTCGTACATATATTATGCTATAAAATATTTTTTTAATTAACATATATATAGTATTGATTAAATAATATAAAAGCGGTACTAACAATTTATTAACCTTTAACGCTCAAATATTATTCATATATACATTTTAAAGCAGTAATAATTATATTTTTAATATTTAGGTAAAAACAAGAATTTTAGAAAATTTTAATGTTTAATGTTTAATTTTTTTAACGTTTTTTTACAAAAAAAAATAATGTTTAAAGTTTGGTTAAATAATAGTTTATAACAAAAGAATCTAGCAAATGACCGAGACGCTACTAAATCAATGTCGGCAATGAGCCGACATACGAATGTTAATGGTTAATCTTATGTGTAGTT
>JANIJI010000014.1:9235000-9512500 GCA_024500535.1 Leptonema lineaticorne | reverse complement strand
AACTTTTGGCTTAATTTTACATACGAATATATCTAAATATATTCGTATAAAATGGTTTAATCTTAATATGAAAAAAAATACTAAAATAATATTGTAGAATATATATTTTTTACGTTACGTTAACAAATAAAAAACAAATTTATTATTTCGTTTATATGTTTAATAAAATTATATTTTGTGGAAACATAATAATAATATTATTCAATAGATAGTTATATAATGTAATAAATTGCTAAATTACATAATATGTATCGGGATTCCATCAGGATTTTAACTGTCGAATTCCAGCTTACACTCAATTTGAACACAAGAGGATTATCAAGTCCCGAAATATTATTTAAGATCCCATATCGTTTAATTCTCGAAGCTATCCACTAATGAACTATCGATCAGCAGCAAAATGTTATATTAATATAAAAGAAAAAAATTCTTCACCATTTGTGCAGCCGAAAAATAGAAAAAAAAATGTTACTCTAAAATATTGCAGTTTCGACATCTTTCAAGAACCGGTTGAAGTCGACGGATAAAAGAAACCGTGAATGCTCACAGTTTTCGTGAAATACGTACGAACCGAGTGAAGAGAGTTTTAAAAACAAAAAAAAAATCGGAAAAATCGTCTACGTGCAAAGCTCTCAAGGTGATGAGCGAAAAATCCGTTTTTCCGATGGAAAAATCCGATCGCGGCCACGTAACCGACCGGTCGACCGGCTTATTTGCATAGGGGTAGGCGGTATTCACTTGGCCGTACTCCAAGCGAAATACCTAGGGTCTGGAAGCTCATTTTTCAAACGTGCTTAAAAAATCCAGAACGAAAAAATAAAATAATAATAATAAAAAGACAACAGACGTCACAGAAGACGACCTCACCAGCATTATTATTATTTATCGTCGCAATAAACGCGCAGAAAATTCGCCGGTAAAGTGTGCGAGCATATTAGCAGACGATTAAAACCGACGAAGGTGTATATATCATATTATATATATATATATATATATATATATATATATATATATATATATATATATATATAAAGGTGCGGTATGAGCCGGCAGTCCACGAGGCTGCCATGAAAACTAATTGACTAATTTAATTAGGCTGGTGAGCAAACTGGCTCGTTTTCAATGAACCTACCCTCTGAATTGGCAAACGAGGGGTGTTTCATCTACCCCTACGTGCTGGTCTTTCTTCGCTTCTCTCTCTCTCACTCAAAAACTTAAGAGGATTTAAACTGGGTTCTTCGCAACGAATACTAATTTGAATCGCCTTCTGTATATATAAATATCTTAGGATACGTTGACGTTTGTTTCGGATGACAATTGAACGTGCTGAACGTTAAGAAGAAAAGTAATAGTCTTAATTTTGGAAAACAAAAGGAAAATACGCTGTGTAAATAGGGAACGCATTTCTATATAAACTAAATTATGTTTATAAAATTTTAGAATTAATAACTTTAACTAAATAATTCAACTACAAAATATTGTGATAACATTAATAAAAAATAAAATTAAGAATAGTAAATCAATCTTTTTCCATTCTGTATAATATATTATATTTTTCATATAAAATGGAGGAGTTGTCAAATGAAACAACTTTTAAAGATGTAAAATTTTTTCATTAAAAATATTTATAAAATACATTCTAATTATTGTGATTTTACACAATTATATCTTATATGGATAATTCCATTCGCAAAAAAATATTACAAATATCCAATAAGCATGTTAAAAAAAATCGCATCACATTATGAAAAATAACAAGTACATTATATTATACTATATTACCAATAAAATATTCACAGTATTAAAAATACGAAAAACAATACACCGCCGATTTCAGACATCGCGAAACGGGTCTAGAGCACTTGACTATAATAAAATTTTATTATTCATAAATAATATGATATAATTTAATTTAAATATCATACATATTCACGTGCTACGTCGTAACGATAAATCACACTTGACGCTTTTCAACCCCGTACCCCTATACGCGAGCACTCGACATAAAACAAATATAAATTTCCACTTTTAAAATCGATACACCGTGATACACAGATACGACGCGTCGTATAAATAATTCACGCGTACATCGGACAACGTCAACAAATACGTGCATATATATATATATATATATATATATATATATATATATATATATATATATATATATATATATATATATATATATATATATCATTATTTCATACTGTAAATGTATTGAACTTGACTGTATCAAGTACACGTACAAAAACGTTGAAAAACAGGGTTGAAATAAAAAAAAACGATAAATACATTACGTAATGTAAATATTGAGTTCAAACATGATTCGCATTCGATATTAATAAACTTTCAACGTGTATATACAGTTGCGGTCGAAAGTGTGAAACCACCCATTAAAATGTGTATATTATTAAAATGAATGAAAAAAAAATGTTTTCATTCATTTTAATAATAACCTTTTACCTTTCTTCTGTCGCATTTTAATTCAGAAAATAACACAACAAATGATTATTTAACTATGTTACAAAATCAAATCAGATGATTAATTAATAAATCTTTGCAAAAATATTATCGTAAAAAAATGAAAGAAATCACTCGCATACTTTTTAAAGATTCATAACACGTATTAAATTTTCATGTTTTACTTGCTAACATTAGTTGTATACTAAAAAATTAATAAGCAAAAAAAATACATAATTTTTGTAATACAATATTCATTGCCGTCTTGGGGCACAAGTTGAATATCACTGGTCTAAAATAACGTCATGAATACGTTTTCACGAAGCGGCAATTTAATTTTTAAATTTCTTCCTTGATACTTCAACTTTTAGAACAGGTTAATTGCCTTTTACCTTTTAGACTTCGTAGTGAACATAAATTCGCTTGATGAATAATAAAAAAAATATGTCATAGGCATATATTAAAAATAATTATATGATTAAAAAAATTGTAAATTACTGATAATAAAAAGGTTATATATGATATATAAAATATGAATTAATAAATGACGTATAATTAGATGATTAAATTGATTCACAGTAATTAAATTCCACATTTCTTATTCTTATTCGTAATATCGAATTAAAATTCGAGAGCAATCCTAAAAACTTTCGACCGCCACTGTGAATTTGTATGTAAGTATATAAATAGGGTCGCGGAAAAACTTTTTATTGTTTCATTGTGTATGCGCCGAGGGGCGCTTGGCTTTTCTTTGTATTTTGAAATGTGGAAGTTTTTCCTTTAAATTCGGTACATGTAAGCTTTTCGACCATAAATCTCGACCGGTCTAGTCGCATCTACGTAGATTCTGCGTTTTGTACGGCGCGATTTTCTATTTTTTTTTTTTTGCTTTTCCCGGATCGCATTTTCATTTATTTATTTTCATCCCCCGCTTTCGTTCTTTTGCAATTGAAGTGCGCTCGTATAACGCGTATTGAAAATATCCGGAAAAATTTAACGATTCGTTCGTCGATTTCACTTAAAGCTCACTTTTTTGCATTCGACGGATTTAAATGTTGATCGAAATCGTAATAAAAAAAAACTAAAGTTATTCGAATATGCAACGAATAATCTATTATATGACCGGTATTAATTACATAAGTAATTAATCTATTTTTCTTACAAAACCAAATTGCTAACTCAATATCTAACCTACAAACAGTATTTTTTACTGAAATATTAATATTAAATACAAAACTGATAAAACAGACATATAAGCACACTATTAATGATTATTCTAGATCCAAGTTCGCTTAGAGCATAGAAGGAGTGAACTCTTTGACGACCAAAACTAGAGAATAGCTGAAAAATTTACCTATTTATATATATATATATATATATATATATATATATATATATATATATATATATATATATATATATATATATATATATAATCCTATTAATTAATAAAATCGTATTTTGACGGTAATTGTCCAAAAATAAAGCCACTAATGTATTTTTAAATACATTGAAGATTTTATTCGAAAAAGCTCAATGTGATTAAATAAATTCTATGACAATAATTGAATTTATATTTCATTCAAAATTTCATTTTTTCACAACACGCATTCAATATAACGGTGTTTAAACCATTTATATATATATATATATATATATATATATATATATATATATATATATATATAAAGGCGGTTACGAATCGGGTCAACAGTTTGCGAATGAAAAATAAGTAACGAAAACCGTTAAAACGCCTACCAATTTCAATGAGCGCATATCCGATTTGCAATGCAAATTTCAAACTGTGCCGAAAACCCTCTCCTCCGTATGCAACAATGCAACGAAGGGTCGGAAAATGGGGGATCGGAGGGCAAAAACAAATTTTAATTGCCACCTAACACGTATAAAGCGAACAAAATCGAATGCATGCGACTTAACAAACCGTATAAATATTTATTCATTTATTTACGCGACGCCGTATATACAGAGTTTCAACCCTATATAAGTCGCAGCGTGACGGGGGATGATGGTGGTGCGCCCTTATATAATTCGATTCGACGGTGGTTCGTCGTAAAAATTGGAATTAAAAGACACTTAGACGCTTCTTTCTACGATCCACCTGTCCTCTTATTTAGGGTAAAATAAAAAAAGTATACTTTATTCAAAAATTTGGTACGAAAAGATGAAACTCACATAATACGATTACGTTTTACAGAATAAAAAAAAGAAATTCAATTTATTATTCAAGATATAAAATCGCTTTTCTATGCGCTACTCAAACTTTTTCATATTAAATTATATTTTATTCGATATATAAAATATATTTTTACAACCAATTATATTTGAAATTGTTACATATAAATATATTGTCCGATATTTAATAATCTTGACGATATTTTGAAGCCTTAAAAGTTAACACTAAAATAAAATATATACACCAAAAAGTTAAATATAAAAGCAGATTAGTTAAATGTGCCACACTAAATACATTAAAAGTTCATGTCAATCGCATAAATATTAAATTTTAAACAAAATCAGAATTCCAAAACAGAATATTCGTTATTATTTATTAGGAAAACACTTGTAAATATGTTTGATGTCGATAATAAAAGAGAAAAATTCCAGAATACGATCAATCATCGCGTGTCAAAAATATCCTTTTTAATATATGGAGATATAAATCAATGTCTTTTATACAAAATTGTATTATTCGTGTACAATTTTCGAAGTTCGTACTGAAAATTTCATAATGTCACATATATAATATTTAAATACATTTATATAAATAAGATTTAAGAATTAACACTTATATAAATTTATGAAAAATATCTAATTTTCCAAACTCTAAAGATAAAAATAAAATAAGAAAATCCTTCAGCGAACGTTTCGTGTTTTGCGTAATTCTCTCGCTGGCGTGTTTTGTATTATTGCACGAATGTTATGATGAATGTTTAATTCATATTCAGAGAATAATTTGCATTTTCAACTTTTGTAATGCCACTTACGATATATATATATATATATATATATATATATATATATATATATATATATATATAAATGAATTTTAAAAATGAAACGAATATAACTATTGATATAATATTTCGAGTTATTTTCGTCGCATAAAAAAATATTCAAACGATTCCAAAAATACTAATAAGTTTAATAAAAATAATTTAGAAACACCAGATATTATGACCATGAATAATTTCTGAATGGAAAATTTATTTATTTCGCAATATCCGTTATGATAACAGGATAAATCATGTCAGACATTTGGCATTCGAACATATTAAACTACATGCTAATTATCATTGTCAATTAATACAGAATTATTAACTGACAATGATAATTATTGCATAAATCACTGAGTAAATAAATTTAATAAAAATATAATTAATTCTATAATGTATTTGAATCAGAATCACATTTTCGAAATATATGTTAAAATAATATGAGAAGCGCTCAACAAAAGCATGGTAAAAAATATAGCATTTTCTTCTTTCATATAAAGTAACCATCTTTCTTTAAAAAATATATATATATATAATTTAATCATAATGAATAAAAAAGTTTAAAAACTTACGAATCCTATATAAACTATTTTATAAGTCGACAAATATTATCAAAAAAAAATATATATATATATATGTATACAATAGAACATTGTTGAAAATTTAAAATGTTACAAAACGGAAATCTAAAGAGATATTTCGTTTCGTTCTTTGAAAGGAACATCCATCATTTTCTTTGTGTAACGGACCAGAATAATTTATAAAGTTGTCACAAATATCGTCAATCCGATTTCCTTTTTTTATATACTTTTATATATATATATATATATATATATATATATATATATATATATATATATATATATATATTTACGGTTCAATAATGCGATCGATAACAATAAATAAAATTAAACACACAAATTCAATCGAAATTCAATTCGCGTTCGTTTATAAAACGCAGTTAATAACCACATAATAGATATTTTTTGCAGCAAGCAGCAGTAGTATGCGGTTTTATTTAACCCACGGTCAAATTTACTATATTTAACGTCAGTTTATATTTTATGAGAGATTAATAAAAAAAATTATACAGTCAAATGTACGCAAATTCATATTTAATAAAATACATTAATTGTGAATAAATATAATAATATTTAAATTTATATATACATATGATGAAAGTTTATCCAATATATATATATATATATATATATATATATATATATATATAATTTTATTAAATTGATACATAAAACTATTTTCAAAATATGAAAATAATCACGATAAAAAATATAGAATATATTGATAGAATTGTTATTTAAAATAAATTATGAATTAAATACGAAAGTCAAAATAAAATAAAAACATACGGTTGGAAATATAGTCTGCTGATTTATTATTTGATATATATCAATATAAAAACGTTTAAGAGTGTAAAAATTCCGAGAGACAATATAAATCGTCGAATAAATATTGTAACGGAAAACGGCGGAAACGAACAATATAAATCTTTTCAGCTGAAAGAATCACGCGCGATTAGTTCCGATGCGCACTTTTCCTTATCAAAAAACCACATTAGACGTGAACGCGTACGATGAAAATCCTACCTTTAAGGATAGTAACCCATTTTCAAAAAAAAAAAAAAAATATATATATATATATGTATGTATATATATATATATATATATATATATATATATATATATATATATACGTATATCGGTAAAGACAAAATCCGTAAATTACGTGTGAATGTGTGAAAAATAGTGACGACACGTAACCGATCGATTTAACGATTGTAGTTAACCGTTAACGCGATAAACGCTTCAGCACATTGAGTCGTTTCGTACTTTGTAACAACAACACGATATACACATAAACATGTTATAAATACGGCGTAAAGCCGTTACGGTATTTGCACCCCGTCCTGTTAACGGGAAATATATATACATATATGTGTGTGTGTGTGTGTGTGTGTGTGTTTTATGGTGTTTATGTATGTTATTGGCAAAGCCGGAAATCCATTCGAAACGTATCGTTTTGAAGGAGAGCCCGCTAGAGATTCGACCGATTTAATGCATCGATTATATTTCGAAATTTATTATTATTATTACATATTGATAACTTAATATTAATAAATTAAAAAAAAAAGATTAATAAAGTAAGTACGCGTTTTTATGGAAGATTAATATAATTGTTATGAAATTCTTCATATGACAAAATCGTACAATAAAACCTATTCACATAAATATTTTTTTCCATATTTTTAAACGACAATCTGTGTTTTATATGCATGAAGTATTTTAAAGACAAATTAAATTTGAAGTGCATTTAAAAATATAAGATAATTAATTACAGTAAGAACAATATATATATATATATCAAATGATTCTTGCTTTTATTCACCAAAATATAAATTAGTTCAAATCGTGAACATTTTATTAAAATTCCTGTTAGTTACCAGAATTTTTCAATATTCTGTTCATAAATTATTCCAAATCACATTTTACGACCAATATATATATATATATATATATATATATATATATATATATATATATATATATATATATATATATATATATTGAGAATATTAAAAAAACATAGCTTTATATATGTTTCTATATAAACTTTTATGTTAAACTATATCAAAACTAATCCAGAAAAGCACCTAAAGATATTATACTGAATCTGCACGACGTCATCGAGCAAATTTCAACCCTCACCATGTTAGTTTAGGGAATTTCACCGTGACGCACAAGGGTAATTTCGTAAAACACGATAACGCTTTGAAGGTGCACGAGCAAGCGTATATACGGTTTGTTGAACCGTATATATATATATATATATATATATATATATATATATATATATATATATATATATATATATATGTCAAAATCCTACGCAGAAGACGGTCGATTAAATTATGATCGCATAAAAGACAACTACGCACAAACTACCCCAAAGGCAAAAACTTTACCGTCGACATTATAACAATACGATGTGGGATGGTGGATGGATGTGTAAAATGTAATAAATGAGAAAATCAACGCAAAACACTGAGTCCCTCCAAATAAATAATTAACGATACACAAGCTTAATGATTAAAGGCTACAAAGTTATATATAAAAGAAAGGGTTCGTGTTTTGATGTAAGACAAATGGCGTTTCCGTTGCTAACCGCAAAAGTTTGAAGAAATCTACCAAATTCAAAACATTTTTTTTTATATACATATATATATATATATATATATATATATATATATATATATATATATATATATATATATATATATATAATATTTTAAAGAATGAATATGTTGTATCATGTATTTCGGAGTTATTTAGATAAGATGTTTTATTTTCAGCAAAATTGAGCATTTTCTCGTAGCATCATGATATAAGGACCTATCTTGACAAAAATCTGACAGACAGATGGATTGAGTGAAAATGTGGCGGAAGAGTTTTCCACATTCGCTGCAAGATTTTTATGGAAATATATTAAAGATAAAATCGGCAAGTATAATAAAACATACTACAAACAACAACTCGGAAAGAATAACTGATACTTGAAATATTTAAATTATAAATAAATATTCATTGTATTAGAGTGACTACCGGAAAGTAATAATTTTTTTTTTGTTGTCGGAATTTTTTTTTAACATAAGTAATTTTAATTATTAATCAATAAAAAAATATCTATCGATATTCTATTTTCTTTGCTAGAAAATTTGTATTTTTTTCTGTGTGTTTTGAAAAAGTCCATTGATTTTTTTACGTAAAAACTTCTGTAAATGTGTTTTTTTTATATCTCAAAGCATGCCTTAATGACCTAAAAAGGTGGTAAATCTGATGGCACAAAATCTGGTCAATAATGGTCTCACGCTATCGTGTTGAAGGATCTATTGCTTTAATCGCTCAAATTATTAACACATTACTACTGCAAATTAAAATATATGATTCCTAAAATATCCCATCACACATAAAGAAACATAATAATACATTATTAGTGATAATTTAGGCGTCGTAAAGGGTACTTTAATAGAAGAAAGCCATTGTATATAACAAAACGTATCCTTTAATCTTTAAAAAAACTTATTTATTTTACGACCCAATCAATATAAATAATAATTTTATTCCTTAATAGACAAATCTGGTATTATACCACAGTTTGTAAAACTTTAATATATACTTATATAATAATAACGCATAGAAAAGCGCGCCGAATTTCCAACGGTTCAAAGTTACATTGACCAAAGTTAAATTGACTAAGTTAACCACGTGAAGCGGAAAGTTGTAGAAATGGGTGGAGAGGCGAGGGCGTGCGAACGGGTGTTTTTCAGACGGTCCCCGTTTTAAAGCTCGCGGTTCACCACCTCGAACGGTCCGTATCCATTAAATCATTTGAAGGCTTCATTTGCATTCTTGCCCGCTTAATTAATCCGGACCGTTTGATCGCACAATAAAAAAAAAAAACTTTCCGAGAGAAAACCGGCAAACCGACGGGCGGAAACGATGAGGCGCCGGTTTTTGTGCGAGGTCTAAGGGCCGCAAGCGCCTTGCGACCGGTTTTCGGCGCACCGTGAAAGTTTAAATTCGACAGTTAAGGTCCGCACATTTGCGAACGGCACACCACTTACCTCGTTCGTGTTCCAGCGATGTCGTTGTATGGGAAAATTTTCCGCTTTCGGGAGAGTTTCTAAATTATCCGGCAGCTTGATGGGTTCACCGTCTGCAATCGGAAAAAAAAAACGGAAAAATTATGTTGAAATTGCACAATTATATTATTTATTATCTATGTAAAAATTTATTGAATCAAAATATTCAAATCAAAATTCCATTCTATTTTATTAAATCAAAAAAAAAAAAGATTGACATCATTTATATATTTTCCGAATTTAATTAATTACCAGAAAACATATAAAATAAAATATTATATATATATATATATATATATATATATATATATATATATATATATATATATCAATTTAGTTCATTTTTCCATGAAATTCAATTATTCACTACACATCCACACCAAAGGTTGGAAAACTGTGGTTCTAATAATAATTTTAATATTTTATTACTCTAAAATAATATCCAATTTTTTGTACAAATATTATATAACTAATTGTATTGTAGAAATTTAATAAATTTTCATACAATAAGGATTCTTAAGTTCTAAATATTACCAAATTAAAATAATATATTTTATCCAAATACTCACATTTTATATATAGATTTATACTCATATTCATTTTAAAAATAAAATATAATAATATTATATGCTGAATTTTATAACGAGAAATGTTTGTTTTGAGTCAATTCATTATGTAATTGAATCGCTTACTCTTCATCAAATTTCATTGCAACCATTCAATTAATTTTTTTACTAAAATTCGATTCATTTCAATACCTTGAATAACGTTATTGGGCAATTATATTATATTTATTACATTAAAGACTTGAACTCTCGTGGTCTGCAAAGAAAACATGTGAATATGCAAACTTAACCACAAAACCAATGCAGGTGTTCTATATCTAGTAAAAGTAGAATTGGTTTTCTTAAAGAAATCAATTAGTAAATAAACCAAAGTTAAGTCTTCCATTGCTATATTCAGTTTATTAGCTAGTGTTTTAATAAAATATCACAGATCGATTTATTAAAATATTCAGTAATATTTATAGTTCTAATATGGTTTTAAATTATTTTATCGTACCATAAATAAATAATCATTATACTACATTTCTTCGCAGCTTTCCTCTAAGATTATCATAAATGACTAATATAAAGTAATATTATAAATATTTATTTCAACTTTTTATAGTGTAAATGAAAATCATAAAATGTTTTATAGTATAAAATGCGATAATATCAACCTATTAAAATTTAAACAAGTTTTTTGAGAAACTCAGATAATTAAATCAAAATATAATAAAACGTTTTTCATTAATTTCACTCCACCGCAAAAAAATGCGTTGCGTTGGCCAAAAAATATTTTACCAAAAAATAATAATAAAATGAAAACACACTCATCAAAAATAATTTTCAAATCCATAAAAGCAATATAATAAAAATTTTACTTATATATTTTTAATATTATTCTTGATTATTATTCCAAAATATATATCAAAATTTATAATAGAAACGCGCACATATAATTTTTAATACTATTTTTAATAAAAATAAATAAATATTCGTTCATGTTTTATATTACGTAAAATAATACAAATATTTGTATTGCATGAAAATAATTGAAAAAAAATGGTTGAATTATTCTTTATATTACAACAAAATATTCTATAAATAAAAAGCAATTTCCTCTGAATTTTTATTTTTTTATGAAACAATATAATATTATATATTTTTCTCGTTTAATAGAAATAAAAACATAATTATGAAATCTCAGCATATTTTGCCTACCTTAATTTTTTTTTATAAAAATTGTTCTAACCATTTCAATGTCACAGATTTTTAATTGCAAAATTTACATTATATAATTATAAGAAAACGCTATTAATACTTTAAATACGAGTTTCAAAGAGCTAATATAATTTTATAAAATCAATATGAAATAATTAAATTTATGTACTAAAAAAATAGTAAAATGGAATGACACAAGATACAAAATAATTATATTTATAATGAAATGTATCTTTGTATCAAATAAAAAATAAACAGAAAACACTAATTATAATCAAACACGAGAATGTAATTGTTACAAATATTATAAAATATACAAGCAAAACAATTACATTTCAATTTCCAAAATTTTCCCATAATTATGTCATTATTATGCTGCATGCGATCTAACAACAAAAAAAAATAATAGTGAAAACCTTTTAACCGAATATAAAAATAGATATTTATTAAAAATAAATGTTTCGTATTAAATGAAAAAATAAATATATTCATAAGTTTATGCGATTACTTATGAATATATTTATTTTACGCATAATCTTATGAACATTTCGCCGGACGATTTTTGTATATATTTTCATTTTTCAATCGTCAAAAATCGACGATGAAAAAAAAAGGCGTACACAAAATCACGTTGCACCATCCAATCGAAGTGTTTTTAATATTAAATTTACAAGATATTTTTTTTCACCGACTCGCCTACTCGTGAGGGTTAACCTTTTACGGGTTAAATGTTACGTAAAATTAAATCTCTCCCATATGTCGAAGGTCTTAGAAGATCCCAGCTGCAAAGCAAAGGAAATACGTATCTTCGAAACTACAGACGTTCACGGAATTTTAATGCGATATTTTATGTCAAAAGCATTAAGATTCCTTTTTATCCGCGTAATTTCGGCATATTACAAAGTAATTGAAGAAAACTCATGAAATATTTACGCCAGCCGTAATCCAATACGCCGAAGACGTTTCAATGATAATAAAAAAAACAGATTCTCTCTTGCTATTTTTTCTTACTTCGATCTTTTTAAAAATGTAAAAATAACACAACACTGTCTAAAATGTCAAATTATTTTTAACATTTAACACTACATATGGATAATCAATTCATTAATTCTTTTTTCCCATAAAATTTTATCTTTTCGTTTAATTTGTAATATTCTTAAATAACAAGAAATAAAAATAATAATTCCTTTTTTCAACGCCACTGGCTATAACTGAAAACATAACTTACTTTAATTCGTTATAATATCGAAGTTCAAACGGTATTAATTCCCAAAATCTATAAATTCCCTAATTTTTATTTACAAAATATTGAGTTTCTGAAATTCAACGTCTATTTTGTATTTCCAAACCACATTTTCTATAAAATAATTAGATTATTATATATAATATTTAACCTTTCTGAATCAGATATCCTTAACCTTTTTCAATTTGGATTCAAAATATATCAAATATACGACTCAATATTTATTCCATAATCGAATAATTCAAATCAAGAGCAAAAGGAAAAAAATCATTTTACAAACTATTCCTGAAAAAACAATAAGCAAATCAATCTAATGGAACACATTTTGGAAAACTACAAAAACCTATCCCGGAAAACTCGGCGACCCAATTTTAAATTGTAATTCATAAATTCATAACGACTAATCTAAATATTAATAAAAACTTAAATATTGTAACACATTATGGGATCAAAAAAAAAAGTAAAAGAAATTTAAATTATTAATTATTTATTATAAAGCTATAAATTAATTCAATAGAATAAAAATAGACTAGTTTAAAAAATATTTATAAACAAATAAAAACACCTTAATATTTGAGCCCTTTTTAAATTATTAAATATCCTCTCTTACAAATATTTGTTTTTCCACTGTTAATTTACTGATATAATTCTCAAACAATTCAACCAAATTGTAACATAAATAACACTGCTACACATCAAAGTTCGTGACACCGTCGGTTAGTAAAATGTAGACGATAATTATAGTAAAAATATATCCTCTAAAACAGAGATAACCTCAAACGGCAATAAAAAATACAAATTTTATAGCAAACCATAAAATGGCTCATTTTGTACAAATAAAACTCAAGATTTCGGTCAAACTAGATAACATAAATATGTTAAATATATATATATATATATATATATATATATATATATATATATATATATATATATATATATATATATATATATAAATTTATTATTATATAAATATTTAATTTCATTGTAAATCTTGAATGTAAGAAGATAATGAACGACTTAATTTTATCACAATTTAATATTTTACAAAATATTATAACAGATGAAAACCGTATTAAGGACACGGAATGACCTGAATTCGTCGTGATAATAGTGCGATTAAAATTAGTATCATTATGAAAGACGTTCGTGAAAACGCCAAGAATTGTCAAAATATTCAAAAGATGAAAAAAAACAAACACTACGTAATACTGTTTATTAACACTTTATATTATTACTATTATTATTATTATTATTATTATTATAGTACACAAAACAATATAACAATATGAAAATATTTGATCTACTAATTCGTCGGCATACGAACATTCTTCGTTAGCACGAATTCATAATTATTCATATATTTATTGCACAGCAACGGAATACACGTGGAAAATGATTCATATTCATGCACTGAACATGTTATTAGGTCTATGCAAAAATAATGCCACATTACTTTTTACCTTTGACTTTTTAATACGAAAGTTCGAATTGAACGTCGACTTTTTGATCAAAAACAATAACCAATTAAATCTACGGCGAGATCGTTTCATAAATAAGAACCAATTATAATATAACTCAAAACATGAAAAATAAAGGACAAACTGCTTTATTCAATCAAAAGAACTATAGAACTCCTCATTTAACTAAACATTATTATAATATACCATAAAAAGACATTGATAACTCGTGATTTATATCATTATTATGACATAAAAAATAATAACTAAGGCAATCTTTATAAAACTTTATCTCATTCTTATAATAATATAATGTATAATCAAAATTCAACTATATAAAGTTTTAAATTACATTAAAATAATATATAGTTTTGTCTTTCTTTTATTAAAAATCATCAAATTATATAAAAAAATATTACAAATTATTTTAAATTCAAATTAGAAACAATTTTTAATATCAATTAATTGAAAAGAACCACTATGATAGTTATAAATTAAAAAAAAACTACTATTTTGCATACCGTTAATTTAAAGATAAACTACTACGTCAGAAAATGGATGAACTCGTGGATAATTGAAAATTTTCTTTTCATATTTATGAAAGGTAATATCGTTGTACTATTTTTGTTAAAATTGCAAAGATACTCTTAAGTTCCTAGAAAAAATCTCGTTTTATAATTTCAATCAATTATATTACAATAAAATACAAGAAGTTAAAAATAGTAAAAGTTTTCAGAAAGAGCAATCAGTGTAATAAAAACAAAATTAACCTTATAATTACCAAATTTATTTTTATATAAAATAAATTTTAATATAATATTAAATTTTAAATTAATAATTAATTAGTTTTACAAATATTGAATGTTGACATTGAAGTCAAAAAAAATAACAATTTTTGCCAACTTAAGCATAAAATTATATTGATAAAATGAATAAATTTGCATTTCGTTTAATAAATTATGACGATTGAAATTGTTGCCATTTGATCGATAATGCTTCTTACGATAATATGATCATATTTCGAGTTAAATGGTAAAAAATGACATTATTTTGGCATGAACCAAAAGATTCACACATACGAGAGTATCTAAATATTTTGTTCACAATCAGCATACGTTCGTCGATAAATAACATATGTACAAAATAATATAATTATTTACAAAACAAATCAAAAATATTTCATCTTAATCTCGTTCAAAAAAAAATCAAATTTCATATAATACAAAATTAATTTTTGTACATTAAATTTAAATATCCATATATAAATCGTTTTACTAACTGAATAAAAAATAAAAATGACTTCAGCGCATTTTCTAAGATATTAAAAAAAAATTAAAAAAGGTAAAACATCGAAAACCAATTCCGTAAAAAATATCTACGAATATGAAACAAAATTTAGAATGCTGTTTAAAAATATTAATATATTACTGTAAAATATATACGTATTAAATTAAATAACAGGAAAAATATAAAAATAATTCTTCAACATTTTAACAAAACCAAATGTTCAACGATTAGATTAAACTTGTGATTATAAAGCGCATAAATACATTATAAAATTGTATTGCTTCATTAGTTGTATCTTAAAATTTCATATAAACTTGTATTAAATTTATTTGATCTTTTCCTTTTGAGGAGCAGGCAACACAGCCATAAATAATTTTTGCAAAAGTTCTGTGAAAATCAATGTTCCAAAGAACACCAACAATGTACCGATCCAATGCGCAATAGTAAATGGATTTCTAAAATATATTATGGAAATTATCAAAGATACAAATTTCCTCAGAGTGACAACTAAAGTAACGGTCAATGAAGCACATTCAGTAGTTAAAATGTACACGCTACTTATACAAATATATTGAGTCAAAACATTAATTAAAAGATATAGTCTAATCGAAGGTATTCCAAACATCAATTCGCTTTCCCCACTGATGACCCAATGTTGCCACAAATTAGGCCACAAAAATAAAAATAATGGTAGAGGTAGTGCATGAGAATAAAATAGAGCCTCCCATGGGTGCTTTCCATGTTTCTCATATAAGGTTTCTTGAAATATTCCCATTCTTGCAGATAAGAAAAGGGCAAACGTTAGTATAGCAATTCCAACAGCCCACCAGAAAATATCCATTGGTCGTAACGCAGCATCTTCTTCAGCGGTACGTTTATCCGATCCGGGTGCTTTAACTTCAGTACCAGATTGAATTGTACAAATTATTATTCCAGCGGTAATCATGATCACTGATAAATACTTTAATGGTGCGTATTTCTTCTTCAAAATCAATATTCCCATCACCATATTAGCCATTAGTGAACCAGCTCGGAAAATCATATGAAGCGGCATTGGTATATTAAAATCGAATGCATAATTATTTGAAACACTCGTCAAGAAGAAAAACACCACAAGAGCTACGTATGCTGACATCGGAATTTGTCTTCGAACTGTGCCAAATTTTGCGGTGAATATAAATCCATAAACTGCGATAAAAGCAAATTGAAGGAATGTTAAAAGATTTCCACATCCTGGATCTGCTTTAACGAGTAATTCCAAAAATATTACGTTGGAACAACATCCAACAAAAACGCCACATATGGCGAGAACCGCATTTATATTCATTGATGTATCTAAAACATTATGAAAAAAAATATTACTTTTAAAAGAACATTTGTGTTAATTTGACGATTAAACAATTCCTTTTAAGACGCTCAGTGCCGTAAAAATTATAATATGAAAATTAACATTAATAAAAATAATAATTGAGGAATTTATGAAGTAATTGTTTCATTCCATAAGAAATGACCTTAATTTTAATATTTAATTTCAAAAAGCAATAAAAATGTTAAATTTTAATTATAAATAAATTACAATTTTCGATATCTCAAATCACTTCATTATGAACTCGTGTAGAACAAAATAAACTAAATACCTTGACCGATCAATAACTCGCTTTGAAAAAATTATATATTTGCTATAATAATAAACAGAATGCAATAATTTGTAATCGATATAAATAATACAATAAACTAAAATTGATTACTTCGACATTTTATTATAATATCCACAATCTATGTTAAACCTTAAGATTTGAATAAAACCGATCATTACAGCTTTAATTATATTACAAATAATGAATATTAATTGTCATATTATGTGTGAGTGCCTGTTAAATTATTGTATCCATATTTCTATAACGACAACTAAAAATCATACGTAAACATATTACGTAACATTTAAAACTTTGTAAATAAAAATATTAACTTTATCTGTACATTAGTGATACGAATTATCACTAAATATATAACTATAAAATATTGGCTTATAGTGTATCGTAATTATTTTATTATAATAAAAGGCGCGATAATTAAAAACATTATATACATGATTAGGTTAAAATCGAAGTAATTTTCTCTATGAATAATTGCGTTTATTATTAATAATAAATAGAACAAAGTAGGATAAATCAAAACTCTAAAATACGAATAAAAATTCAATAAACATAACGATCAAACATGGAACACTTTGGACTCTGAATATTGAATGTTTGACAGTTATAAACTTTGATCAAAAGAAAGTTTCGCATACTTGTACTAAAATGTATTGGTATAGAAACTTTGTCAAAGTTTATGGCTGTCGTACATCTAGAAAACAAAGTTTAAAATACCCGATGCTCATTGACAATATCTACATAATTATTTATTTTATTTCTACACTTTTATATATTTGAAAAAATAACTACTCGATTGGTAATAAATATTATTGAATGATTGACAATATTCTGATAATGCAAATATAAAATTACTAAAAATTGTCACATAAAATATATTAGATAGTGATAAAATAGCACATTTTTTAAATTTATTGATTCTATTTAATCTTTGAACAACATATTAGATAAATATAATTAACCATATTTTTTATCATAAAATATAATATTGTCAATTAATATACATATATATATATATATATATATATATATATATATATATATATATATATATATATATATATATATATATATAATTATTTACTGAACGCTAAGACTGCATTAATATTTGAAAAAAAATATTTAAAAATAGTTTATATTCAAAAAAATACTACGTATAAGTTTTATAATTCATATATATGCATTTCTACACACATATATTAAAAATATCAAAGAAATCAGAAACTAAAAACGTATCATTATATTTTACAATTATAGCCAAAAAAATAAAATATCTTTTAATCTGAAAATCAAATATAAATAATTGTATAACTATAAACTTAATAAATACAATATAAAAAAAATAATAAATACTGTTTTCAAATGTGAAATAATATAAATGGTGTATATTCTACAAATATATATATATATATATATATATATATATATATATATATATATATATATATTTATGAACAAATTCAATTGCAATAAATCATTATTACATATCGCACTAACATAGACTTAAACATAAATCTCGTAATAAAATAAAATTACAGCGATGATAATGCAAGACGATTACAATTAGAGCTCTTCGGTCAAGGTCGTAAACGTTCGTTTAAATTCGATTAACTTGCACGATACTACGAATGCGGCGTATTTTGGAGGTTATGAAAACGACCCTGAAACTAAAACTAAGAACTGAAAAAACATACTTTCACCCACAAAACGGAAATAAAATGGGCACATCAAATAATTATCAACTGTATAAATCGGCGTAGACGAATATTAAACGCCGGCACTTGCCGTCAAATGAAAATAAAAAAAAAAAATCAGAGACGTGAACTGTCGAAAGATACGGCGGCGTCTTATCGAACGGAATCGTTTAAGGTTTGCGTGCGAATCGTGCACTTGTTACCTTTGGTACGTCGACGTGACGATAAATCGATAAGATCTTTTTGTTTTGAATGCGACGACGAATACACGAATAGACGTCCACCACGAACGAACGACTATTGACGATAGTTGTCGCGAATGGCCGCCAGGGCGGCGCTGCAGAAACGTCAAAACGCAGTGCTACCACACGCTAAGCACAAAAAAATATGTATAAAGAAAATTACGACGATAAGTGATTTTTCTTTTAATTTTTTTTAATTGTATAAATTTTACAAACAAATTATAAACAATTATTAAATAATTATTTTTAATCTGTGAGTACCATATAATATTACAATAACAAAAATTTAAAAACGGAAATATCATATTATATATTTTTGTATCGCAAATCCACTATACAATTGTAAGGTTAATTAAAACCAAAACACGCAATCTTTTATCACGCTCAATATAAAATAGTACAATACTTCTATACTTTCTGATCAATAATAACGTCTTTGATAATTAACTCAATAACTCATCTATATATATCTAAATTTTGATGCGAAATATTTTTTTCTATAAAACCTAGAATAATATTTTAAAGAACCATCGTCTACACCGTAAATATATCTAATAAATAATAATAAAATTATAAAAATATTTAATATATGGATAACTTTTTGCTTCACTTACGTTATATAGAATTTTTTTTTCAATACTTGATATTTTGTACAAAATTTCTGTCGTTACATTCCTGGTTGAATTCATCTTACATTATGGTCCACAATTTAATTTTTGAACTTATTTCAAAATTCAAAGAATTTAGATTTTCTTAGAATACTTTATAAACATTTTTTTATGATATTTCTTCTTCAGTGAAATAAATTTACATTCAAAAATTTAATTTATCCATATTATGACATATATAATAACAACACACAAACAAATATTTACGAAATCGTAATACATAATAACAACAAAAAAAATCGAAATTCACACATGAAACGAGACATAAAAAAATACAAAAAAAAACCAACGACGAGCTTCGAAAACAAAAGCTTACATCGTCGAATTATAAGTTTCGTTTCCTTTTTCCCTTTTGTATTTTTTCGAGTGAAAACCGAATCGCGAACGTGTGCCAAATTGCGTTAACACTTAAAGAACAGCAATAAAAATACACGAAAATTTCCAGACTATAAACATGTTTTCTTTTCGTAAATTGTAAAACTTCCCTAAAAGCAGACGAGATGGTAGGAGGACGACGGTCGAATGAAGAATAAAAAAAAAATGACGAAAATCATAATGATTTTTCACTTCGAAGCATTAAATAACTTGAGCGAATATATATATATATATATATATATATATATATATATATATATATATATATATATATTATTACTATTATTACTGAGTTATTTTGCAGTGTTATGAATAAATTCTAAAATAAAAAATATACATATGTATATGTTAAATTCATTGAAGAATTCGTATATAAAAAATAAACGTCTAAATAAACCGAGCAGTATTTACAAATGTCTTTCAACGTAAAACATAAGGAATACATAAATGTATCATAAAATATTTCGTTTAAATATACGATTTAAAACAATTTGTATTCTGTTTATATAATGGAATGAATATGAATACATTTTTTTTCAGCTGAACATTTCAATATTTTATTATTATTTCAGTAAACGTAACCGATCTCAAGGATCATTGTTAAAAATATCCTATATATTATTATTATTATTTAATAAAAAATAATAAAAATTTTGTATTGCCAATAAATCGCAGTATTCCAAACGTATTTTCATAATCGTGCACATTTGAATTAACGTCTTAAGTGAAAGTTATTAAATTTTAATATATCACGAGCTTAGCCCCGAGGACGAGAATATACGATAATGGTATAATAAGAGAAATGGTATGATAAAAATTATGGAGATAAAAGTTTATTCACTGCCGCTCCTTAAGAACATTCGTACGATGGAGAAGAATGGAGCAGAAGAATTATCAAGGCTGTCTACTCCAGAGAAATGGTTCTCTGGAGATATTTTCTTGTGGTCGCCAAAACGACCGTGAGAAATTGTTCTCGACCACATCGATCTTTATTTTTATTTCGGCGATCATTAATTCGAATAAAGGAAATTAGGACATATATAAATATAGAGTTTCATTTTATACAATATTTTAGAAATACATTCAAAATATTTTTTTTTATATTTTAACGAATAAAAATTGATATTGAATTGTTTTTTTTTCTGGTAACATCAAAATATAATACCAATTATAACAGCGATAATAAACCAACGACCCGCTAACTAAATATCAAAATTTTCCTCAGTGGCCTACTTAAAACTTCGTATAGCCATATTCAATATTTTTGGAACGAATATATGTTTAGTTATGAAGGACGCAATTTATAATATCCAAATAAATTATTTGGATATTATAAATGTGAAAGAAAGGCAATTTTCTGAAAAATTCTTCTAAATTGAAAATTTTCTATAACAAAACAAAAAACTAGCATAGTATATACAAATTGCGTTTATTTATGTTTTTTAGAAATTATACGATCTTCATAAATTTAAAGCAGATGATTCATTTAAATGCGGCAAGTTCTAAATAAACTGATTAATAATAATTATTACTTATTTATAAAGTAGCAACGTAACGTGTTTAATATTACATCTCATAAAAAATACTAAGACTAAACTATAATAAAAATGTTAACATCTTGAAATCTTGAACTAACATTATAAATTGTTTTGTATGTCAAAATATTTCATAATGAATACCGATTCTTTTTTCATTATCTTAAAATGTTTCGTGCAA
The DNA here is from genome assembly GCA_024500535.1 of Leptonema lineaticorne. Classification (NCBI taxonomy): domain Eukaryota; kingdom Metazoa; phylum Arthropoda; class Insecta; order Trichoptera; family Hydropsychidae; genus Leptonema; species Leptonema lineaticorne. Next base: position 9,490,260 of record JANIJI010000014.1, on the reverse strand, counting down.
AGAGCCAAAACGAATTGAGTACTTAATATTCATCGCATAGACATATTTACAATCGCATTATGTGAAATATACGATTATACATACAATTTCAAATAAAATATCAAATCATAAAAACGATATTCGTCGAGTAAATAACGGGGCAATATAAGAAATTTTAAATAATTCCGGAAAATTCGTCGATACATCGGCACCTGGTCGTTCTGGGAAATACCTCAACTGTTGATATATCGGCGTCGTGGGAACTTAAGGGTCGGTCTAACAGCGTTACATAAATATGAAAAAAGGGCAAATAAAATATCGTATTGTATATTTTTTCCTATATATATATATATATATATATATATATATATATATATATATATATATATATATATATATATATATATATAATATATATATATATATATATATATATATATATATATATATATATATATATAATATATATATATATATATATATATATATATATATATAATATATATATATATATATATATATATATATATATAATATATATATATATATATATATATATAATATATATATATATATATATATATATATATATATATATATATATATATTATATAAATGTAACGTAATTCATATATCCATCGTATTATAGTGATACGTATATTTATAGCAAAGATTGTTACCTTAAGGCAACGTCCAACATACAAGGTTCTTAACGATTAACGAGAACAAGGACTAGCCGATATTAACGATAAATCATATTTCTATATTTAATTCAATATAAATATAGTTTTTATATGTTAAATATATAGAAAAAGTAGAAAAAAATCTCAACCCTACTATTTAGTCCTTCGTTACGTGCATGTTATTAAAAATAAATATTGATGGTGGTGCTCATTAAATTTAAACATGAAAGAGAAAAGACCTTTGGGCAACCCACGAAGAATCGATCGAACCTTTCTGTTAAAATCTTCGGCATAAAAGTAGCTTTACTTGTAATTTAAGTTCAAAGAATGAGCGAGCTTTTCAGCCTAAATATAATTATTTCAGGGAGCAAAATATTTTTTTTTCGTACAGTATAATGATCAAAAATAGTTATTATTTTGTATTAAATACTAAAAAATAGTTATATACGACCTTAACATAGTAAATCGTAGGCCATTGAGTATTGGAAAATTAATTATTTAAAAATTCTAAATACTTTTGTATTTTAATAAGTTTAATGTTTTGAATAATTCATATATTCCAAATATATATAACAAAATATGTGAATGAAAATTATAATAATTTGTTGATAACCGATAATTAAATTATTTTTAAAAAAATCTTATCGTTTTCTTTGATATAAACTTTTACTTTAATTATTATTATTTTATCTAATAATAATCATATATTACATCAAACTGAAACTTACATTAAAAATAAGAAAAAATATTTCATTCTGTAAATTAATTGAAATTATCTAAAAAATATACAATTACTTTTCTATGCAATATATGATATTTATTTTTTAATTATTTTTAACAGCATTTTTTTTATTAATTATATTTAACATAAATTATGTATTTTATTAATATATTTAAATTTGTTTTATGTCATAAAAATATTCAATCAGATTGAAGATTAATTAAGACAATATTTTCTTAAAATTCAAAAATATAACGAAAAATAAATAATTATAATATTGATCCAATAATAATTCTGATTAAAACGGATAAAATGCATTAGTATAATATAATGTAAAGATGTATATATACTTACTTGCGTTGAGAGGCGTGTTGGCCACGTGCGTCTGCATGGTGACGACATGATGATGATGATGATGCCGCTGCTGATGCTGGTGCTGATGATGGTTTTGATGATGGTTCTGGTGGTGTTGCGAGTAGGCGGGGGCGCGCGCTCCAGCGCCGCCCGCCGCCACCCCGAACCCCGCCACGGCCGACCGCCCTATTCAACACTACCCCTTTCACTCTCCATACCCGAACAGAAAGAGCACCCAGACCTCGAGACTCTCATAAGAACGATCGCGACAACACCACCTCTTTCTGCAACAAAAATTATAATAACCTTATTAAAATTCATTAACTTTAATTAATATCGTTCAAGAGGCAAATAAAAAAAGTAATAAAACAACAAAAATTAAATGTCAACATATTATTTTAGTTTTTTATATATATTTATATACCATACATAATGTTATTACGTATAAATTTATATAAGGAATTATTCGTTAAATACCACTTCGACATTTTTCTAATTTAGAATACAAGTTTTTTAAATCACATATAAAAATAGACAAATCTATTATCGTTAAACCACAACAAAATATATTAATAATAAATATAAATTAAAAAATAACAGTTGCAAAAAACTTTAAAGTTAATAAAATATTATCAAGCTGATTCAATTTTGGAATTAGAACCGATTAATTTGTAAAAATATTAATGCATCACTAATCAGTCATATTTTTAAGCGGAATATTTAATAATAAAATAAATTGCAGAATAGCTCGCATGTTACTAAGTGAACTTAAACACAGAGTCAACACAAGTATCAATTAATAATGGCAAAAAATGAGTATTTTTTTAATAACAGACGTTATATTTTTTCGCAATGAATTTTTTTTCGTTTTTGAAAAAATCAATTAATATATAGGTATTGTTAAATTGTCGTGTGAATTTAAAATCAAAGAAATTCGCGTATACGATTATTTAGTAATAAAGTGTCACGAGCGAACAAGCGTTAAAAAAAATTCAGTAACGACGATAGAAAATTACACTATTGAAATTGTATAATGATTGGCTACGTTAGAAATATCTGACATGAAACTATACATTAATAAAGAAGCGCCATCTATTGGCATATTGTAAACCTTTGAAAATTAACAACATGATAAAAATGTCAATTAATAACAAATGAAAAGTCAAAAATATACCAAAAAAAAAATGACACGATAAACACGATTATTACGGTAATAACAATATTAATAAATACGCGTAATTTCATTGATATGATGGGATGGGCGATATTTACATTATCTCGGTGGATTCGCGTCGTTTATTTACCACCGGCGAGGTTAAAACAACGCAATAACTCAACCGGAATAAACGAGATATTGTCCCTCGTTATGTTCCGTATCTTGAGGCAAACTGCGTTTTAATTGCGGCCAATGAGAAAATTTTGTTTGTTGTTCAGTGTACTATCGGCGATGCGGAAGCCATCGTCAAAACACACGACGAAACCGACCGCAAAATCCCTAGACGATTTGCGAAAATATTTATATTTAATTACGTCGACCGCCCGTGGGTTGCGTGCGTGCGAATGCGAGCGCGCGCGCGTTGTGCGAGAGACACGAGCCGCCGAAGCGGAAATCGTGTAAATCGAAGGATAACACGACTAATCACGAATACGATGTCGGTTTCCAATATAGGCAATGTAACGGTTAATTGTTACACGATCCTGTTTGATGTTCAGTTAAACGTATACGATTTACTGATACTCACTTGGACGCTTTCGACTCCAGAGATTGCGGAGTCGAAACTATTGACTAGAAATTATCTCTCGATTTCGTTTAATACTTCTATTATTCTTCACTATTAACATGCAATATAATTAATTAATCATTATAAAATTACATTAAAGAAAAAATACGACAAATTATGTAAGTTCAAGAAACATATCACAATATATTATATTGCAATATATATAAAAAAAACTAAAAGTACTAAATGTCAAAACTTAGCCAGACTGTTCTACTTTTCAAACTTTTCCCTAGTTTTTCCTTGATGAAGAATAATAAAATAACAATAATGTGAAACATTTAAAGCTTCCGCTTTTGATGAATTCTTACTTTCACAAATATTCGAATAATTTACTACAATTTTTTGCTAGAAATATTATTAAATATTTAATTTAAATATAATATTATCGAAATTATAGAATAATGATATCTTTATATATCGCACATTTAAAAAACGACATGTAAAAACGCAATAACCTCCTTCGAAAACAATTTATCAGATCGTCTTTCTGGAAAAACTAGCGTTCGTTCGTTTTAACAATTTCAGCTGAAATATTGCACTTTTAATACTCCATAAAATTCAAAGCATAATACTGTGAATGTTAAAACCCGTTTACGAGGTCGTTATTCGATATTCAATAAGACTACAAAATAAAATTTAAAAAAAAAATAAGAAAAATTATACATAATTATACTTTTTATTTTATATATTGAATTCAATACATGACTGAAAATTCTCATATAAATTATATTGAATTTTATATATGTACTAGACTGAAAACTCTTATAGTTTAATATAACAACCACTTAATTATAAAGATATAGTCAATAATTTATAACATAGAATTCATCAAATATACAGTCTAATATATTATATATGTATTAATAGTATATTAATTTTGAAATCCCATATACAGTGGTACGCTTTAAGAAATCGTACATTAGCATTATTACGAACCCCCTCAGTAATAATTCGAGCTTAAACTATCATATTAAACACATAAAGCGTGTAATATTACATTTGCGGATTTAAACTCGCATCTGTACGCATAACTGAAATTAACTTTATGAACAATAATAAAGATTTACAAACTATTATATTACGTTTCGTTTAAACACCGTAATAACGCACAGAGAAACAATTATTCGCCGCCCTTGCGCGAAATAAAACCGATTTTTCTTCGAAAGTGTTTCAGTACTGTGTTTACTATGAAACCGTGTCAGTAATTTTACCATATGTACAATATAATTTGCATAATTCAATTATAATAAGAAATATATGGTTACTATATAAAATAATATACTCGTATTAAATGATGTTATATATATATATATATATATATATATATATATATATATATATATATATATATATATATATATATAATATATCATTCCATACACATGCATATTATTTTATATTACGATTATAAAAAAAAATCAATTTCCTACTGATTTAACCCTCATATTATCAGAATTTGTTAGATTAATATTAAAAAAGTTTTCCCTATTGTCAGTAATTTATTATTAAAAACGAAAAAAAAGAAATTGAAACGAATATCATAAAAAGAAATCCTAATAGAATACATTAATACTAGACAAAAAAAAACATAATCTAAAGACAGTGTCAATAATTCACAATTTTTTTTCCGAGTCAGTAGCCGGTGATTGAGCATCGTGACCAGCACAATTAAGTTCATACATATATTGTTTAATATTAACGATTTTCATGGTAAAAATAATGCAATTTTTTTCCACACGAATATTTATCCGTTATAAAGTTATATAAAAATGCTCGCACGAACATTAATTAAATTGCTTTATAATCACTGAAGAAATAAACCATATAATATATATCATCAAAAACGAACTACAACATCTAAAAATACAAAAAAAAATCACTGAAACACAATAAACGATAATTCACTATACCCAATTATAAACCTTAAAGTACACGTGACTTGTATAAAAATAAACACTTAGCTCAAAGGCCTTAATTGAAATTTTCGTTCTAATAGAAAAAAAAAATAAAAAGATATATATATATATATATATATATATATATATATATAATAAAAATTCGCCAGCTCGTCGTATCTCACAATTCCCGGACTCCATTTGGAACCCGAGCAACAATAAGGAAGTTTTCCAGAGAAACTTCCCAAAAGCTGGACAATCTCGGCTCGAGCGTCCGCTGCATTTAACGACACCACCCATGACAAACGACAATGCTTTCAGCACAAACTTACACACACACACACACATGTTATACATATATATATATATATATATATATATATATATATATATATATATACATATATAAACGATTATATATAGAATGTATCATATTTATGTATGTTTTATTAAAATCGCCTTATCTTCTGAATATATTCGTAATTTTTATTTTTTTAAATAATAATAATGATACGTTTTCATTCGTATCAATTCAGTTGATCGATAACTGTTATATTTATTATTTTGATACTTTTTTCTTCATAGTAGTATATTTCATTGTTCGCTTTCTAAATTGGAGCAGCTATAATAATTGTTAGAATCGTATCAAAAATAGTCGAAGTTTGTCCTAATAATCGCATTTGTAAAATTTATAGTTGTCTTTATCATAAAATATTATTAAATTTAATAATAACTAAATGCAATATATATGGTAATGAAACTGATAATATTGCTAATTGCTAAGCTATAAAAATTCAAATTTAATTTTATAGACAATTAATGCGACTAAGTAAATAATTAAAAATTATTAATATCTTCACAGTCGCGAACGCTATATATTATTATATTATAAAGATAAATATATATATATATATATATATATATATATATATATATATATATATATATATATATACAAGTACACGGTTATTATTATAACTTTACTTATCGACAAAATAGTTGACGCGGGGTCGAAACTAACGTATCATCCTGTATGTCGATAGTAAACAGAACACACGAGCGTGCATTGTGCAAGTAAGATATATAATGTATATTGTGTGTGTGTGTGCCGTTAGCCGTCGCGGAATTTCTGGCGCGTTCGCAATACACGTGGTGGATGAAATATTCACGTGATCTATTTCAGACGTGACTCGTTCGCAAAAGTGCAACGCCGATTTATTTTTGACCACACACACACGTTTATATATATATATATATATATATATATATATATATATATATATATATATATATATATATATATATATATATATATATATTCTCTATGATCACATAAAGCGAAATTTTACAATGTAACCGCCTATATAACGTAATACATCGTGCACGAGAAAAATAATAAAAAAAAACTATAAAATATATTAATATTAAAAAAATGTTTTATTTTATTATATATTGTAGAAATTTAAATATGTATTAAAATATTTGAAAGTGAAATTTGAGAATTTTTGAGGTTCTTTCGATTGTTTAAAAGTTGTCTCCATTATTAACTAACTATCTTCGAATAATAATCTCAATACGATGACAAAGTTGTAAAATATAAAACTCTATATTTATTTAATAAAATAATATTATATTGACAAATCTTCTCAAAAATAATATTCGCCTTTTTTATATTAAAATTCAAAGTTTTATCCATATTTTTTTCTTTTATAATTTTTGTATAGATGAATATTCTTGGAAAATTAAATTAATGATTACAAGATTCAATTTGAAAGAAAAATTTATAATATAAATAAATTATCAAAATTTTAAAAGCATATAAAATATAAAAGATAATTCAATTAAATTCATTATAACAAAAAAATAATAATCAAAAACATTTTACTATACACAAACAAAATATAACATCGCAATTTATTTTTCCCATATCGAAAGCCTTAATAGGACAAGCGAAGCAATAATTAAAAATTCTTTATAACCGTCCGCATTTATTGAACGTCGATATCCATCTTATAATATAATAAAAAAGATATAATACATTAAAATAAAAAATAATATTTTGCTGTAAAAAATATCGATAAAATTCGCTATGAAAATAATAAATATGACATATTTAAATAAAAACATGTTACAAGATGATCCAATATAATATTCTTGATCATATCGTAGATAAAAATACGAATCCTAAAATCGGAAAGTTATTCCGTTTTCCGGAACGATCTAATCTTTTGAGTTTCGTTTAACAAAAACATGCAATCAGATAATGCAAACAGTTCTCATAACATAAACGAGAAAATAACCAAAAAAAAAACTGAGAACGGAAAAGTATCACAAGAAAATTAATCGACAAATATATATCATATATATGGTATGAAACGTTACGGATATTGTGTGCGATAATAATAAGAAATAAATTTAATTAATCGATTTCTTTCGCATTATGTTATGATAAGAAAAAAAGACATACAAAGAAAACTGACCTACGACCTTTTAAAAACTTATTATAATAAAATAATTTCTGAACATTGATTTTTTTGCCAAAAAGTTTATTGTAATATATTCAGACGTAGTTATCATTATATTTCTGAATTAATGTATAAAATATTTTTTTAATTAGTAATTGTCCAAAATCTTCTCAACATACAATATAAATAACATAAAATTAAAAAAAGTTCGATTATTGAAAAATCTTTATATGAAAAGTGTTTGACTTTAAAAGTTAAAGATTATAAGCGAATTTCTGAAACAATTTTCTTTACGATATTTTTGAAAGTTTTCCGCTATATAAAAGTGAGATGAAAATTGAAAGAAAAAGAAAAAGAGACAAAAATCGATTCGACGACGACGGCGACATAGAGCAAAAAAAAAAAAAAAAAAGTATCTCCATGGGAGATAATATGTAATACGATAAATTCGAAAATATGAGATTTTCACATATGGAGAAAATTTTTCGGTGAACATATTCGGTCTGAAGAAAAGCAATCTTCAAGTTTCGGCGGTGCGGGGCAACGATACAAGTGAGAAATATTGAAATTGGCAAAAACGAAAAGCCATCATCGGAATTGTTATAAGGGTACCCGGGCATCCGACATAGTTGACTACACCTGGTAAAATTTCACGACGCCCCTTTTTTCCTATATAGCCGAGATCAATAGTCTAACCGGCGACGATTGTACAACGATCGAACATAACGTAAATATTGTTGTCATTTTTCGATACTAAATTTTTAAACGTTTTACATATATACATCTAAAGCTCTTTTTATACGATAGACACATAACTGAAAGAAAGAAAAAATACGCACAAATAGAATTCTCATAAAAGAAAATACTGACTGTATGTAAAAAAAATCGAAAATTGGTTCCAAACCTGAAACATAATAAAATGAAAAAAAAAGACTAGAAAATTACATATAGACAACCATTTTTATTTAAAGAAAAATATCAATGTTATAACACATATGACTTTTATCAACAAACTAAATAAAAAATTGCAATATATTTACCGTGTATTTGAACATATTAAATTTCAAAAAATAAATTTATTTTCTATATCAAAATTCTACGCGCACTCAAAAATCAGCGTGAAATGATATTTAGACATACAATATATAATTTTCGATTATTGTCGTACAAAAATTCCATTTTCACGCATAATAATACCGTATTTCGTTATAGTAATCGAGTCGGTTTAAATTAAACTCATTATCGGGCGAACGACGAGGGCGGCAACGGATAGGGGTACGAAAAAAACGCGCCCGAACGATGTGTACGAATCGAAAAAAACACATAAAAAAACGACCAAGGCCGATATTATTTCGGAACAACTCTTAATTTAAAATTCTAATTTGTAAATTAGGTTCTATCGTGACGGTCGTTTATATTTTTATTATTATTATTTTAACATGTGACATACAATGAAAATTATAGACGTTCATGAATTGAAATCCGCGGTTTTTAATTTAATAAATATTACGAATTTCACGCATAATATTAATCATTATATATATATATATATATATATATATATATATATATATATATATATATATATATATATATATATATATATACTCAATATATGAATGACTTGATTCGGAGAAAACAACGATTAAAGTTTATAACTGTCATAAATTTAATACGCAAAGTTCATTATTGCTATATGTTAAATTTCTAATATGTTCAAGCATATTCAGTCATATCTTTGTTATAAATAAATTCATATAAATCTAAAACAATAGTTTCACAAATCAATAATATTATATATATGACAATAATAAAAATTATAAATATTAATCAACTTTTCATATTGATAGTCATTATATGAAAAATTTTTACTAAACGGTTTAAAACATTTGTAAAACACTTTTTATACAATAGATATTACAAAGTTCAAAGTATAATATGTATATATTTCACAAATAATATTAAATTTCAAGTTTAGTCTAAAAGTATGAGGTATATGTATATATTAGTATATGAACAGAATATATTATATTTATCTAAAATATACGTATATACATATAATATCACATTATATTAAGATACATGTATATTTAATTAAAATACAAAATGTCTAAAATTTCACATTCCCGAAAAGTACAAACCGTAACATCTATTCAACAACATAGTTAGTAAACATTCGATTTTGTGAAAATACAATTGAGTTTTCATGTATTGTATATATCATAATTTGTTGTTATTTAAATATATAAGTATTAAGTATTATTTAATTTATTTTATAAATTACCAAGGATATATAATAAATAACTTAATAACAAAAAGATTAATACATTTGTCATTTTTCTTCGATTTTCATGAAAAAAATTTAACGATATATACAGCAGCGCAATTGTATTTGAAAATTAAACATCGACGACTTTTATCAATCGAAACTATGAATAAAAAAAATATACACATACGACGCGTCGCTATTTGGCAACCGTGACCGAACGAACAAATATTCAAAATTTGAAAAAAAACAAAAAATTCTTCGACAATACAAATTATAACGTTTGCAAACGTCACACTTGTACCTTTTGTGCAATCACTAGAATGTATCGCTTCAGTAAATAAGTTTCGGTTAAATTTAACCACGAGAGAGAATCGTAATTGAAACGTGTGCGCGCGGTCACAGTTCACAATGTAAATTTAGATAGAAGTTACGCGCGTAACATACATACAAACAAACAAACACACACAATTGTACATATATACATACATACATATACATATACAAGCACGAGAGCACAATGGACGTAATGTTGACGAGTAAAAGCGAACTGACCCAGTGGCATCGAAATACTATTGAATAACACAGTTACCGCAATTAATTCGAAAACCACCCCCCGTATACCGGAGACAATAGAGGGAATATTCATCGCGGGCATCCACCGGTTATTCTAATTCCGAATAACGGAAATATCTTTATGGCGAACGTTCGGTATGTGTATCATATGAGACGATCAAAATATAACGGATACATTTGCATAAAATTCAAACTATATTTATCGAATAAATATAAAGAATAAAAATGAAAATATATAATAACATAAATATATTAAAATTAAAAAAATAGATATATATATATTATACATATATATATATATATATATATATATATATATATATATATATATATATATATATATATATATATATTAGAAATATATCCGTTGTGTTGTAAACGCCTAGTGCATAGCATATTTTGCACATTATAGTGTTCAACACATTTGTCATTCTGCACTGCGATATGAACAATCGCATATGGAAACCAAAATGACCAGCATAACAATCCCAAATTGCCAACTTCTGGTGACACTTCATATTCTCACGTTCCGATGATGCTCGAAACATTGGAGAATATCGTCAATATAATGTTATTATAGTTATATAAACAACTCGTATAAATACAATATGCAAAGCTTGAAATTCATATTACCGTTATTAAAAATAAAAACAATATAAATATAAATATTACAAGGTATATCTAATACTTCAGAGATATTATAATATATATAAGAATGATAAAAAAAAATCACAATTACTCAAAAGACGTTGTTCAGATATCAAAATGAACGTTGTTATTAAGACAGAACTTTAATCAAAGGATGAAACTTATATAGCTGGATGATATCCAGGAAAAGCTTCAAAAGATGGACCTGTGAAGAATAGAGCTAGAAAGAATGGAGGAGAGAAACTATATACGAGTATACATTTAGACACAATACCTAATACATATATATGACGCTTTATTCAATTATTTTTTAATATTTAAGTATAAAATATAAACGAAGTCTATTTAAATTGTAAAAAAATAAATATTGTAATTATATTGGATCTGTGTTATTCAGTTTACTTATATGTATAATAAAATTATTTAAAAAATATATTTATATAATATATTAAAAATTAATAGTTCAAAAGATGAATTTTAATTTTAGAGAAATATACAGTTTAATTCTTAGAATTCAAATAATATTTTCACGAAAAATCGAAAGCGGGCCAATATTCACGGCAATCAACTAACAACAGACAATATATGAAAATGAAACCAAATGCACGGTTCTAATACGATTTGAACCGTATAGTAATAGACGGCTAGAGAAGTGCACAATAATTATGCAGATTTAATTATGAGAATAAGGAGCAGACGACTATGGTTGGATGTGGTTCGCGCGCTCATGAATGGGTTATACCCGCATCCCTTAGGCCTCTTAAATGCAAATGAAACCGTATTTTGAGATATTAAGATACGGGCTGGTTGCGGATCTACGCTTTTACTCAAGAGTTAACATTTCAACAGAAAACGCCCATCCCTCAACTATCTCATCCCCTTAATATAAACATTGTCTAGATACATATATATATATATATATATATATATATATATATATATATATATATATATATATAAACTAAGAATGTATTCTATTATTATTATTATTAGTATTATTATTAATGTATGTGCGTGTATATATATCGCGGCATTACAATAGCTCTCGAGCGGGACAAACTTCATCTTTCCAACGGGCTTTATATCCGTTTATTGTATTTGTTCTCGTATATATATCAACATTCCGTTAGAGAATTTTTCGGTTATGGATAGTTATATGGATGTGTACATACCATTGAATTTATACCAAGCGCGCAAAATATTGTACTTGTTCCCGGATGCCGGCTCGTCTTTAGAAATTCTCGAGAGTTCAGCTCGACACTCTTTGAGCGACTCGAGAGATTCGTCTGATGAAAATCGCGCTTAAAATAATGTATATTAAAACACGTAAATAATTTATTTGAGCACTTTGATGTTCTAAAATGCGGATATAAAATTATAAATCACAAATTCTTAATCGGAAAATCGAAATTCTTAATGATTTTAGTATTATAATATACATAAATAAAAATAATATTTATATTGTTTCGTGTACATAGTAAAAATACGCACCAGTTGGAAGGTTAAACAATCAATATTTACTTATATAAAGGCTTAATCCATTGTATAATTATATACGCTTCGAATAGCAATATAAAAAAATTAAGATTACTACGAAGTTAACAAGCCTTATTCAAGGGCAAAAATTAGAAGATATAAAAAATAGTTTCTTTTGATAGTGATCAAATAAAAATTCAAACATTTAATAAAGGGAGGAGGTAATTAAAGACTTGGATTTTAATGAAAATTCTCGGAAAATTTCAATTGACAAATGCTTTATACAAATAAATATTTGAAAGATCGTCAACGTAGAAATCGATACAACACTTGAAATATATTGAATTGGATTCGAGCAGTTTAAAATTGGATTACGCTGGAGTCACGTTATTGGTTACGCTAGCTGGAAAATCTTGAACTCGTTTTTCCGACACTTTTCCGCGCGATACGTTCACGAACGATCGACCGTATATTAAAAAATAACTTTTTAACATATAATATTCGAAATGTATAATTTTCATATCCATATGATATAAATTTTCAGAACAAAAAATGGAATTCATTTTATTAAATCAAATACGCTACATAATAACGTTCAAATATAAATTATAAAAAATCATTTAACAAATATAAGGTGATACAATTCTACTAAAACTTGTTTTGCTAATTTAAAATTCATATATAACTTTTAAAGACGGTCATTAACTGTAAAATCAACTTTCACATATTATAGTCACAAATATATTATATTAAAATACAGATAATATTATGATTCGAAATCGAAATTTATCACACATAAAATAAACATGGAATCATCAACGTAACTTTAATTATTCACAAAAATATATAAATATTAAGAGTTAACCAAAACGCAAAAATTCAAACCCGCGTCATCGCCACAAATAATATTATCTTATAAATTTTACAAATACAAATATCAATTTAAACAATCAATCTGTTTTATGTTATTTTTTTCAAAATGCACTATACATAAAGCCAAAGACTTGACCCAGTAAAAATAAAAAGAAAATATTTATTACATCCAAAAAATGACAGAATAACCGAAATGCCTTAAAATAATTGCATTGTTCCAACTAAAACAGCACATATGGTTAGTCTACATAATTTTGAAATCGAAACGTACCGATATAATAAAATGAGCTCATAAATTTTATAAATACGTGCAGCACGGCACACTCCTAATAATAACGCAATAAAACACATATTATGTACGAGGAAAACAAAAAAGAATGAAAGGTGAAAGACCAGGATGAGATCACGATATGTAAATAAGTCGATAGTTACCGAGAAGTGTAAATATAGGACGATTCTGTAAAAGATACACAAATTGTACTGATGAAATAAATAACCAATGTAATGTAACATAAACGATGATACAAAACATTTTTACGAATTGAAATAACAATTATATATTTAATACATAACAGATAAAATGGAATTTCAATTAAGCACATGCATTATAAATATTATATATTTATAATTTTATCGATGCCGATAAAAAATATTACTGAATTACTATATAGATATATCTGCCAACAAAATAGATCGTCCCGGTCACAAGGCGAAATTATTTTTAAAATGACAATTTAAAAATAATCCAACGCATTGTAATAGCTAGATATTATTCAGCGTATCAACACCCCCATTAAAACGTAACGCCACGCAATAATAAATATAAATAAATAGCGTAATCACGATAAAGGGGAGGAGATAAGCTGCGCTATCTAAATTCGCACTTGTTGCATTTTTAATGAGCACGATTCGTATTTTATCACAAACGAAACTAATTTTGACATTCCCGTTTCAAATCTTGAATCGACTTGCGAAATAGATTTTAATCTAAATATTTATTAATTATATAAATAATGTTATCTTAATCCATAGTCTTAAAATGAAAATTCGTAAAATTTAAATAAACAATATACAATATTATGAAATATATAGTGCAAAAAAATCTAAAAATTTGAAACTCGATATTTATATATTTGAAACTAAAATATATACAATTAGATTGACTATAAAAAAACTTCAATTTCTTTCTCTATATATTATTTTAGTTGAAATATTTTTAAATATTCTTAGTTTTGAACTAAATATAATTAAGATATAAGAAATATATTTTTATAATTTAATTATATAACTGATTTAATAATCTTTTATTAAAACTAAAATTGAAAGATGATTCATCCTTAAATTTAACCTAAAAAAAATTGAAGTTAACTAAAAAAACTTTAGAATTTCTAGATATAGACAAACGAAAACTATACTAGCTTTCTATTACGATATGTATAAAGAGCACACTCGAAAATTTAAAACGTCGAAAACAAGCCGTTAACGCGAACTATAGGGCCAGATTAGATCGCGCAAAGGTCGACCGGAATTCCCGGTAGTTGTTGGAGAATTTTGAATTTCGCGCTGTTTCTTACCTTACAACAGAACGCTTCAAAAATCGTAATTCGAATCCGAAAAAGACGTCCGAACCGTACCGGAAAGTTATATGTATCGAAATATCAACGAACGATCGCTCTAGGCGATCTGACGTTCGACACGACAACGCGACATAACCTCAAACCGACAACTGTCAAAAGCTAGCGACGGCAGCGCCGCGTCGCGGATCGCCGTTACGAATGCGCGAGCGCGAGATACGACCGAATATACTACCATACACCCCTGTTGTGCGAATAAATTATTCAAAACTGCCATGAAAATCGATGCAAACGACGTCGCCGTACGAATTTTTGCAATCGTCTGCAAAAACTTGTTTTGTTCTGTGCCTTAAGAAAATTACTTTTTTTTATTTAAATCGCAAGCAAAGAATATACAAAACAAACAAGAGGAGAAACTTCGTCAATTGCTATTTCCTAGACCGTATATATTATTTTTAAATCATACCTCTTTTTCTTATATTTCCATATTAAGAAATAATTTTTATTTTTTCAATGGAGTCGTTAGTTCCTTTTTCGTCAACTCTAACAATAACAACTAATAAACAATTTTAAAAAATATGTTAATGATATATTAAGAAATCAATATAATATATAAGAATGTTAATATATAAAACAAAATAATTTTAATATTTTTTTACAATTTAAGAATATTATTGCAATATTATGTTAAATAATATTTTCTAATGTCAAATATGGCAAATGTTTTAATTATAATTTAACAATTATTCATAGCCAATATTTTTAATATATGAATTATTCATTAATGAATTCGAATGAAATCATTAATATTAATAGTAGTTTTTATAATAAAAATTTAAATATATATTAAAACACAAACCATCATCACAAAATAATCGAAATTCGTTAAAAAATAAAAGGGAAATAGATATTTTTAAATATATATTAAGATGTAATAAATAAAACCAAATTTGACCTTTTTATAATTTACGACCTTCAACTACTTTTGAATACATACTTTCATGAGTGTAAAACTTTCAGGTAGCAATACTGAAAAAAAAAGTAAATACAACACTTACAAAACATATTTCTACGAAATAAACATCGCGTTTCATGATATAATATTTTTATTCTGAAACCGTTCAGTTTGAGCAAATAATATAAACTTTATGTAAACATAAATTTGAGAATAAGAAATTTCTAAGAAAATTTACCGCTCATTTTATACTAAAACAATATTCTCTAATTAATTCAGAATCTTTTTAATTTTTTTCTTTTCAACCTTTCGTATTTTATTTTTTTAACATTTAAATGGATAGATTTACAAATACAATATTTAATTTAAAAGATAGTTGAGATCGATAACCAATTTTTGTTCTTTAAACTATACAATCTAAAGAAAAATCAATGACCTAGATTTTATGCGAACATAGTTTAACTATCTGTATTTTAGACAAAGATAAATTTCATCAATTATTTAACATTTTATTATATCTGTGATATCATAGTACAATATAAAAATCTATATTTTAAATCTAGGATAGTTCTAGTTTTTTGTCTTTTATATACGAAAAAAATAGATTTGAAAAATTATAATATGCTAAAAGTAAATATTTAGAAGGTATATTTAAAATGGAAAGTGAATTTTTTAAAAAGGAATTTTAACTTTAAATGACTGATCGTCTTTTACATTTTTATAAAATATTTTTAACTGCGCAAAACGAAAAATAACGAATTTTAAAAGACAAATTCTAGCATGACGACAATAGATATATATATATATATATATATATATATATATATATATATATATATATATATATATATATATATATATATATATATATATATATATATATATAATTTTTACTGTGACCAAAATTCATCGCAAATTCTAAGCGTGCGTAGCAATCAACAAAATTAACACAATTTGCAAATATGAGTGACGTATGAATATTTTATGTCGTCTGAAAAATATGAGAGTGTTTTGTCAAAAAACATCATACAAGACAAAACGTAATTTACATGTCACACAATGCAAAGATAACAAGAAAAAAATATATATATAAATTATTTAACCCGACATGAAAAAAATGTACACACGTTATTCGTAAACGACAATGACCGTATATTTTTTTCATGTCAAATATGAAAAATAGTTTTAATTATATATATATATATATATATATATATATATATATATATATATATATATATATATACATACATATATATATATATATATATGTATATATATATAAATTATTCATAAACAAATTTTAATTAATATATATTGAATGAAAAAAATCTTCTACAAGATAAACATCGTATAATGCTAATAAAGTACAAAATAATATAAATAGGCGAATTATGTTCAGAAGAACGGGGCTTAAAGCGCTTATATATATATATATATATATATATATATATATATATATATATATATAGCTGTATATTTATAATAATAAAAGGTGCACATTTTCCACCCTTAAATATTCAAAACAACGACGAAAATGGATTTAAATCGAGCAAACGAAACATACGTATAAAACGGCTAATGAATATTCAACGCTTTGTGATGAATTTGTGAAAAATGAGCGAAATGAACGCAATAAAACTTTTTTTTATTTATTTTTTCACAACGCAAGAACGTTTAATTTTCGATTTATTTTCATATTTACTTCAGATAGATTATTTCCCGCGTCGCTATCTTGATTTTTCGTTTCTAGAAGTAATTATTTATATTTATTACAAAATTTAAGTGTATTTCGTATATGTGAACTAGCATTGTTTTCCAGTGTTCGAAAACCTTTTTTCTATCATTCAGAATACTTTTTTATATTAGTCAAAAATTGTCACACATCTTACGACTATTAATCTATTTATCACGCCCATCTTCAATTCATACTATTAAACATTTATGATGATTGTCTCTGAATGACATTGTGAATGCTTGTTGTCATACACTATAAATTTTTCACAATATAAATACCTCAAAATAAAACATTATCTTCAATAAGATATAACTTTGTAATCAACGTTAAATTATTATTTTTTAGATTTTTTGTCATAATATAACATATTATAATAGTTACTAAGTATTATATTTAAGTACTTTATTTATATGATAAATATTTTTATCATTATTTATTATAATAAATAAAAATAATTTTTATTATAATAAAAATACTTCATTGAAATATATTTTAATGAAGTAACTAAACGAACTCTTAATTAATTTGTTAATTTATATGAAAATAATTTTCCGATATTTGTATATATAATATAATGGATACATATTCATTAAAATAAATGACGGAAGTAGTTAAACAATATATTTTCCTCCTAATTTCTCAAACGTTTTACTATATTTGTTGGCTGCCGTAAGACAATTTTTCTACTCGTAAGTCAATGAAATAGACAATGAAATAAAAATAGCAACGAATATCTTAGCCAAGAATTTTAATCGCTTTTTAGTATCTTTTTACTGAATATAACCGACTTTAATGTAAAAAGTGGTAAAAAAAACATTATTCGGATATTTTTTTATACCGATCGATGAAGAATTTCTTACATTGATATATTATAATTGCGATTTAAATTATTTATTTGTTCTCTTTTAAATTTTTCTTAAACATTTATCAATTGAATAATAATAAGGTACTTAAACTTTAAAGCACAGTTTTCCATATTAAATTAATTTACACAAGAATTTAATATATTTTTCATGAATTCTAATATTTTTATTATGTAAATTTTATTCTAAAAATATATAAAATACATTAAATCCAATACTCTTTTAATATTGTATGATATTATTTGTATATACATATACAATTTTTTAATAAAAAATATCTACTTAAAATCTGTGCATATTAAGGTTGAAATTATAAAATAAAATTAATAAATATGTCATTAATAAAATGAAAAAAATATTTAAATTACAGTAAAAAAAGGCTTTAGATACTACTTCCGAATCATTAGCTCATGTCTGAACACAATAAAAAAATAACAGCGATTTTCAATCATCTATTGATATAAATATTTAATTTTAACAGCGATTTTTCAATCATCTATTAATATTCACCAGTTATAAAGATATTTTTTTTCTTTAGAATAGGTAAAAATTTTAAAATTTTGGACACAAATACTAATAATTCAAAATTCATTGCAAAATTCAGCGAAATTTTCCATCAACGAATCAACACCTAATCAACGTATCACAAGTGTAGTTTATTTTAACGAATCGTTTATTTGCGTCCGAAAACTATATCAGTCAACCGAAAAACTGTCGATTTTTCAACAGCAAATATAACAATTACAATCACGATACGATTGATGATGATAATGATTTATCGTGTCAAAAATGAACGACGCACTGGAACATAAAGCTTGTCCGATCACCGCTATAAATATGAATAATACAATTTTCTCATATTTCCCGCGTCGTAAATTATATGAAATATCATGTATTTGTTATTTTCCATTTTCTACGCTCCTGCGCGTCAAGGATTTTCCCGTTTCACTTCGTATAAATTTGAATATTTACATATTACACATAACGAATTTTCCATGTTCGCTTGACCGCTTGTCTTCATCTATATCACTTCAAAAATAAACACTTGTACGAAATTGTGAGGAAACGTTTTCTATGATAATATGTAAGTTTATGTTTTAATACGAGTTTGAATAGAATCGCTAAGTAGACACATTTAAACCGTTATCCGAATTCAGCTGAAAACTATCGACCTACATATTCAATTAATTTATCGTATCTCGTACTCTCCTACAGGAATCAAATGGAAACTCCTTTCATATTAGAATAGAATTGAAAATTATAGAGAACAAATATGAATTAATTTCGTTTCGTAGACAAAAATATGATATTTTAATAATTATAAGTTCGAAGAAAAATGTAAATCAAAATTATCATGAAAAGAAATGTATAAAATTCGATGAAATGTTTAAAAAGATGCAAAAAATGATGATATGTCTATATAGACTATAAATTCTTTGATGCAATCAATCTATAAAAAGATCTTAAAGATTACTATTTCAAACATGAACTCAAATTTAGATTTAACTTCAATAATATAAAATTTTGGTGGAAGAAAAAGGAAATTTATAAAAATATTTCTTTATGGTAGATTTTAAAAATAATTTATAAATTAATGCATATTTAGAAATATATTAATATATAAAATATTTATATATATATATTAATACACATTTAAAAATTTACCCTTTTATATTACATTTTTTTAAATAAATTATTTTATTTTATATAAATTTTAATTGAAAATAAAGAAAAACGTATTTAATATATATTATAAATTTAAATAAAAGTAAATTATGCGAGTTATTTCGCGATTTAAAGTCTAAGAACATAAAATATAAATATTTAAGTTAAAAAAAAACGATTGAAATAGATAGAAATAGATAAAGCAGAAAATTAAAGAAGTCAAAGTTCAACTCGAATGGAAACAATTTGAACGATTTATTCTTTATTTATACTATATACAATATATAAAATCTACTATAAAAAAATATTTAAAACTTCTCCAAATGTGCTAATTAAATTTACACACATTTATAACAGCGTTAAAGCAATTTACGTCGATTGCATCGATACAAGAGTTATACAATATCGTAATTCTCTTGTCAATGTGAAACATCGGTTAATTTATGTAATCAGTTTTACAGTTTATATATAAACACTCATCCATACTATAAATATTTGTAAATAATATTTATTTTTCTTATTAGAAAGACATAGTAGAAGACATAGTCTATTCCAGGTTGCTTACTTTACAACAGAACTAAAATGGTAAACTTAGTTATAAAAGATAGTTAACTAGATGAGTGGATAAGACAGAAAACGTGTAACATGTACGACTACTAAAATTACAACCCTAATTAAGATGAAATTTAGCAGACATTGTACAGAAAATACGAACAGACTAAATAATATAATATATATATGCAGTTTGATAAAAAAAAACTTGCGTCTGTATAATAATATTTATTATACGAAATACTTATTATAAATAAGATATTATATAACTTGAAAATTTTTCGAGTGTATCCGAATTTTAAATGAATATTAATAATTTGATTCAATAGTTATGTTTATACATTTATAAATGAGCTGAACAGGTCACGAATATTTGAACGTATATTATTTAAGTTATATTAAAAATATATTTTCTTATTTTAGACATATTTAAATTCAGTAATATTATAACTTTTCAGTATGAGATTATTTGAATAACTCGATTCTACAGATTCAAGATTAAGAATTCTGTTTTAAAATCATTTGAAGAATGTATTATATATATATATATATATATATATATATATATATACATCTGTATGTGTGTAAGTTGTCGCAATCAATCTAAACACCGCTTTAGGCTTACGCTTACATTTTCAGTCATCAAACAGAACTATGCCATCTAGTGACAACGGCCAAAAAGGGTATTAACCATTCGATTAGTCCGACGTGCTGAACGGCTGCCGCACCAGCAGAAGCAGCATCAGTAATGGCAATGATAATAAATCGAATAGTCTAGGCCAGCGGGAGGCCCAGGTTCGAATTTATTATGTTGGGAATCTGTGGCGGGCGTTTTCGAGCATGACAGCCCGTTATTCAGTTCGTGATTTAATCGCATCCCCCTCAAATACTCGCAGCTTTATGCAGCGAATTCAACCAGAAAACGAACGGTTGTTGTACCGAGCGAATAATAAAAAAAATATTATATATACACATACGTATATACTGAAAAAAACATACGTATGTACTGAAAAAAAATGGCGGGAAATAAATGAATAAAAACCCGAAAGTGTCACATTTCAAAAAATACGCACGCGCGCGCGCGACGCTTCGCAAAACGGGATATTTTTACTTTATTACGGATGGTTTTTTTTTCAACGTACGATTTTTCACCGGAAAAAATCCGAAAAGCATTACACGTATACAATCCCACGCATAAATGTGATATTCGGTATTTGATTCCTGAAAAAAAAATAGTTCAATGTTACTACAGGTACTCAGTTTTTGAGTGAAACGATATATTTTTTACGACAAAATAAGTTTACAATTGTATATTGACATAGTGCTGTGACGACGGTTTTCAAACATTTTAAAAATACTAAATTAATTTACTATTATTAATTTTCTCGTTAAAATAAAAACTATAATAATAAAACTCTAACCAAAATATTATTATTATACTAATATCAAAAATAATTTCATTATTTTAAATATATTACATAAACCTCGTATAATTTTCTTTCAAATTAAATATGATTTTATTATATTCAAGAATATATTGTGTTTCTATTACATTCGGATTTAACATAAGTTATAACTACACTGAAAAGGCTGTCCTCAAAACCGCCAGCATTATCCTATCACCCTTCGTTATTCGCCCTCGACCCATTTCCTTACTGAAAGCCTATTTTTCGCTTCCCAATAGCAAACTATCAATATTATATATTCCCTTTTTAGCAAAGATATAATCCCTTACCATACAATTACCCATATATCAATAAAATGAATTTTGATATTGAATTATTCTATTAGTCGTATTAATAAAAATCTGAAACTAATAGAAAATAATTTATGAAAAAATAATTAGAAAAAAATGAAAATTAAATATTGAAGTCTTAAAAAATTTCTTGAAAAATATATACCACATATACGAAAAAACATACTGAAATAATGTAGACTAATATCGTAATAAATTTTCTAAAATAAATATTGTTTGTTGAAAAAAACTAACCCTTGCTATATAATATAGTAAATTTTAATTTATATAAAAATACATAAATATGACAAATTTTCTCGTATATTTTTTATGTATCATTCATTTTTATACCGCATTAAATATATTACAAAATACGTATAAATCCTTTTAGAATAAAGAAAAAGAACTTAAAAAGTCGCAAACAAATTTTCCACAATTAAAAATTATTACGGGAAAACTTTCGTTAGCCGGTAAATAGGCATCGTTAAAAATATTCAGCCATATTAAAAATGTTTTAAATAAGTAATACGCGCCAATAAAATACACAGTGCATAACTTTAATGGTTGAATCGTGATATTTCGCAATATATATTCGAGCGGAAAACTTTTTCGAATTAGAATTAATATTTCACGGAAGGGAAAGTTAACTAAGATATCGCTCGACGTTAAAAGAAACGAGAAATAAAATTTTCAACCGTATATATACGAGTTTGGCGGTTCGCCGGAGCAAAAATAAGGGATGAAGAGGGTGGAAAAAAAATTATACGAATATGAAAAACTTTTGCGGGACACGAAATCGAGGATATCAAATCGTAATTTTTAGCATATTGCCCCCGCCACGCATACGACAATTTAACTTTTACAAAATTAATATATGTTACGTTGAAAAGTTTCACGTGGGAAGGTTACAAATAAGCGATAATGACGTAATATATACGGCGAAAGCATGTGTATTCGAACTTGTGCGTTGCCCAATAAAACGGGAAAGCGTTCGGAAAATTCGGAAAAGTTGCGACGACGGTTAAATATTTATTCCGCTCGAATTAATGTAAAACCGAGCGTATTGGTTATGAATTGCGAACGCTTGTGTAAATATTGTCGACAATATTATGTTAAAAAATAATACACAAATGTGTCGTAAAATTTGTGGTATCATACTACTTTATGAGTCTGGAACCGTTTTTGAGATTTCTTGGGTGATTAAGTAAATATGGATTTAATAACATTATTTTATTATAATTCATTAAAACACATTCATGCTGGTGTATGAGTATGAATGAAAATTAATAGTATCATAAAAATTTAAACTTGGAATTTAATAATTCTAATAAAAATTAAAAGTAATAATCTACGATACCAAAACTAATTTAACATAAATATCTCAAAAATATTTGAAAATATATATTTAAATACTTTAACAGTTAAATTTTCCTATTATCTTTATAATTATACAGTAAAACAATATAAAAAATAACACTTAACTTTTCTTCATTAATACAAAATATAGTCTTATAAATTGCACAAAATAACGATCTAACCATTTTGTACAAGGAAAAAACGTTTAATTTTTAATTATTCTAAAATTTATTTGCGGAGAAAAGTGCTAATTTTATGGCAAAGGGTTGCAAAACACTAGGCCGAAAACACATCGTAAAAATAACTTTAAACACTGATACGGACTATAGCAGATGTAATTTTTGTTTCAAATCAACTACATATATATCGCACAATAAAAATCATATTTATTGCTATGCTATGTTAGAATATGAAAAAATATGTAGATTTAAAAATTCCGAAACATCCCTCGACTACAATCGGCATACATTGTATGCGATTTCGCTTCGCACGCGTGCAATATCGACTCTGTATAAATGGGGAAAACGGGGAGGGTGAAAAAAAATCGGCACGGGAAAAGGTAAGAAAATTACAATTCGTATTTGCGATTTTCGCATGTTTTCCGGCAATATTTTTCAGCGAATTTTTGAAGCACGAACCGAACGAGCGACGCGAGACGCTTACGGCGAGGGGAAGGGGACGCGAGAGGGGGGAAGAATTTTCCGCGTTTTTCCGACGGCGCAGACGCATCGCGCATTTTCTCTAAAACGATAAACAGAAATAGGTCATAAAAGTTGTTACAGTTGAAAAGAGTTTAAAGTAATTACCGGCATGTAAACTTTTTTTTCACTATTATATTATATTTTTCCAGACACGGGCGGTGGTTTTTTTTTCAATATATATATACATATATATATATATATATATATATATATATATATATATATATATATATAATTTTCTTCGTTGGCCGGCCGGTAATAAGCGACGTTCGTACTATAATAAAATTTAACCTCTCGTTTGTTTACATTCGGCTGAAAACTGGCTAATTATCGCGCTTCGTTCAAAATTCTTTTTCATACTATTTTTATACATTAATTTAGAATATTATTATATTTTCATAAGCGAATCACTATTAATAAAGAATATATAAATTTGTGCTTTGAATTCGCTTTTTTCGAATATTATATTACATTACATATTTTTTTTACAATATAATCTTGAAATCGTTCTTTCTATTGACAACTTTTATTATATATTTTCCAAATATTCGAATTCTTATAAATCTCAAATTGATACATTATTTTTAAATGTCATTTTACATCAAACTTATATATATTTAACTATCATCTTATTTTTAAATATATAGTTCAAATTTGCAAATAATATCAAATTACTTCTATTAAAAATTTGTCAAATGTTTAGATATTTTAAATAGATTAGTCAAAAACTTTTCTATTTATGTCAAAAAATATATTTTCAATATACTTCAGATACATATTTCAATCCTAAATATATTATAGATTAAAATACAATTAAAACATTTAAAATAAATAACTTTATAATATTATGAAAGTATCTAAATTGTGATAGTCAGATAAATATTTAGATAGATACATTATTGACTTACAAAGTACTATTTTTTATCTAACAATTATTACTAAAAAAATATAATCAAATTTATGATATCTATCATGAATTAAAAATGAAAACAATACTTTAGATTTAAGTCAATTTTGTATGTGCAATATATATATATATATATATATATATATATATATATATATATATATATATATATATACATATTTTAATTATGTTAGACCACAACTGATATCAAGTAATTATATTAAACAGTAAAATTTAATAAATACACCGCGATATTAATTCCTCGTACAACCATAACATGATAATAACGATAATATTTAAACACCGTGTAATACGAATGTTTCCCCGTATAACGAGTACACAAAGCAATTGTTTATTGTATTATATTACGGTAATTGAGGACAACGATCTCATTAAAGGGAAACGATTCCTTTGACATGGTTAATGTTAGTTGTACTTTTACTTTTCATGCTTCGCTTCTATTTCAACATTCGAAAAATCATATTTCATGTTTCACGTCATGTCATGTCGAAATCGGGTACGTGAAATCGCATTTACGATAATTTGCTATATTACCTTTTTTTAACTGCCGTTTATTACGTACAGTCACAACAAACGCGGGGCGAAATACGCGAATTGATAGTGGTTAATTTAACGGTTCGTTCTATCGATTAACCCTTTAAAATGTACACTCTAGCGACGACGTGCCATTATGTTGTCTTGTTACTTTAGCATTTTTCGTATCTAATTTTAATAGGGTTAATTTACTATACAACGTATCATCGGCTATTAAAATATTTAATGGTATATCAGAATTCGATCTGATGTCAAATCATAAAAATATATCGATTCTACGTTTATTTAAAGAGATTTATTGCTCAAATATTAATAAGGTAATTAAAATATATATATATATATATATTAGATTTTCATTTAGAATAATGAAAATATTGAATAATACAAAGTAAATTTGGAGTAGAGCTAACGACTCGATCGCAATCAATAATAATTAATTAATATATATTATTATAAAGTATAAATAATTAAAGAATACGCTAGCATAAGGATATAAATGACAATCGTGAAAGATTTATTTCCATCTTTAGAAATAGAAGGCAGTTCTCAAATATCAAAGAGAATATTGCATAAATAATATTTGCGCTCAAAGTTAGACATAGTATTCAAAAAATAATCTTCAAAGCGACGTTAAAATTATAAATATTAAGAATATTTAATATATTTATAATAAATTATTAAAAAACTATAAAAAATAAGAGAAGCTAATTTTTACTTTCTTAATTACTATTGGATTTATATATTTGTGACCTGTTTACGTTTATATTAAATTATATTATATTATATCTATAGTTAATCTACAATAAAGTTACGATAAAAATTTTCTATAAAAATAATTCAAATGATATTAAATATTATTGATACGAATATAATCTTAATAGAACATAAAATACAAATATAACATTTTAATTAAATACAATACAAATATATTTAAATAATTACATTGACTAAAATTTACAAATATTTAACAAATAAAAAAGTCGAGATTAAGAACCGCACAGCGGGTAAAGAAAAAAAAAGTTAATTGGTCACGGGACGGAACCCGTGAGCTGTTCCATGATGGCACAATTTAGGGCGCGTTTGTTAACCTGTTTATCTGCGTGGAGGCGTCTTTAAGGCAATTTGCCCCCAATCGATCGAAAAGCGAAGCCTCCACGATGTTTTCCCCACTTTTTTTTTCTTTCTATCTTTCTTTCTTTCTTTGCATCCCTATACGTCTAAACCCAGACTCTGACCTTCTTTCCTTCGCACGACTCGAGTCACTTACGACGGCGGTCGCCGCCGTCATTAAAAGGCTGTTTTTTTTATCTTTAACAACATCGTTTCAAAGTTGTTCACAGTTTTATTATTATTATTATTTACATTTAGAGTATATAATTAAAATTCAAATATAGATTATAATTTAAAATTTATTATAAATAGTATTTTCATATATTTTAAACATATTTTTTCTAATTAATATTTAAAATAAAAAAAAATAATTTTACATATGATCATCAATTATCATATTAAAATATTACAAATATAAAATTTTCCGCACGCCACTGCCGATCCGGTTCAGACGAACCACACCGTTTCGCGTAGCACGTGTTTTGTTACATTTTGAATATCCAAGTTACATTATTCGAAAAGGTGGCTTCTGAGAGCGCAGGGGGAGGAGTAGGCGGTTAGGGTCCGTTCCGCCCTAGCGTTTATTTCTTACGTTCGAGGTCCGATGTTGTCGACGGTAGATATGCAAATTCGCCACGTAAATAATTGCCCAGAAACAAATCTTGGCCTGGCCGGATCTTCCCGGCGTGATGTATGCCCCGGCTTCAGCTAAACAAGCCTGAAAATGATGACCGACCTGAAACAGCCGACCGCCCACCCGCCCACCATAACTCGCCGCCTCTAAGCGATCCCGTCTACGTTTATATTCCAGTGTATTACATCACTGGTAATGAATTTTTATTTATAATAATTTAACATATATTTACGATTCGAAGTTTATTTATTATGATGATTTATTTATTCGAGTCGTTGCCTTAACGACGAATCTACAATATTACAGATAACATTAAAAGTAATAGAATTTTAATAAATTTTCAATATCTCAATATTTATAGTGAAAAATAAAGTGTACTATATATTAATTAATAAGTTTTCTAATATAAATTAGGCATTTCTCCGATCAATTTCAATTAGTTATACATTTTCCTATTACAAAGTACATTTTATTAAATATATAAATTTTTTACGAAAAAAAATAAATTGATACGAAAAATGTTAAAAATCAATTTGATTCGTCAATAGAAGTAATTCCGAAAATAATTCTTAACTTAATAAATAACCGATTAGTGAGGAAATATATATTTTTAATATTAATAGTATAATTTAAGTTAAATAAAATATTTCAATTTCTTATTTCCATGAAAAATTAATATAGTATTGTATAAAACAAAGAAATATATTTATATTAAATTTTTTATATCAAGTATAATAAAAGGAATCTGTAATATAATTCAAATAAAAATAATCATAAAGATTACGTTTAAAATTATATATATATATATATATATATATATATATATATATATATATATATATATATAATCTAGTCATTAGAGAGAGTACTAAAACTCGATATTGTGTTTTCTTGGATACCGTGGAAGGAAACGTGAAGCCATAATGAACTATAATGCTATCGTCTGTAATGAAGACAAGAACTTTATAATTACAAAAGACAAATACGCACCGTCGTAAAACCGCCTCTGTTCGCATAATGAAACTGCCTCTAGACCGTTTTAAAGTATATTTTTTTATTACATTATTTACATTAACCCTCTTAATATTGTCAATAAGTTAATATTTTTTTTCACAATTAAAAAATATTTCAGTTCATAATTTGAAATTATAATTTAATAAGGTATGTTTCGGATATGTTATACAAATGTAGCATTCTCGATATACGACGTTGTAATATATCAAGGGGGTTGTCTTTACAAATTGGTCACGATCCGTAATAGTAACTAAAGTAATTATACATGTACGACACGTATGGGTAAAATTAACAAGATGACTCAAAATCACCGAGAGATATCGAATAACTAACCGTGTGTTTGATCTACATACATAATCCTAATATCAAAATTCAAATATTTAACTGCTTTTATATGAACCGAATATTAAAACTAATATGAAATATAATATGCCGAAAAAATATATGTATAAAAATAACTTATTACGAATTTAATTGTTGGATAAAGTAATGTAGTTTTATGTAAATATTTTTTTATTCTATAACAAAATGCTACGTAATGTAACTGTAAATCTCAACATAATTATATTTTTATGATACCAATATAATATCGTAATATAAATATAACATCATAACATTCTAAATATAATAGTTTTATTATCTGTATAGGCTTTTTGTTTCAAATTTAACTTTAGATATATGAAAACAATCATTTTTAAGTATTTTTTTATAAAACAATTGCGAAATATTAAAAAGTTTGAAATTGTAAAAAAAAAAACAAAAGTATTCATGAAAAATCAAAATGCGCCTGTATTTTAATATAAAGAATAGCTAAATTGAGATAAAACAAACTTATGAAAATAAAATGAGCATAATTGAATCATTCATATAATTTAAAACACTCAAGAATATATTTAAAAAGAAGCACAATTTATTTGAATAATAAATTTATCTAATCCAAAATTCCACATAACAAAGATCTATAAAGACAGCTAATCAAGGAAAGATGGGTAGAAAAAAAAGGCTCATTCTCGTAATATAAACTATGAACGCGGCCATAACTCTCTTCAGATCTTGACCTCCATCAATCATCTCCATTTATCCCCAATTTACAGCATCATTTTTCCAATTTTCCACTCAACCCTGACAAATTGTTATCGACCCGATCTAACAATATTACTTACGAACCGCCCAATAAAATCCATTAAAAAAAATATTTTACATAAAAAGAAAAAGAATTATTAGACTTTTGGAGCAGCTCGCATTTCACAAAATCAATAATAATGTTTACTATAATCTTGATCATTCTGCAACCCTTACCATTTCGAAACAATCGGTAAATCCACCCTTCGATAACGACGAGCGAAACTCGGCATATAAACGACCGACAAAAGTATTACATAACGATATCGTTTTCGGCACACGAAAGAACACAGTACAACATTTCATACGAATGAGAGAAAAAAACAAATATATATATATAGATAGATAGATAGAAAAAAATAACATGGAAAGTTTAGTTTGTTGTTGTTTGTTATCCGTTTTATAACGTGTAACGTACGCATTTCCAAAATTGTCTTTATATATGTGTGTATATATATTTATCACGATAAAACGCTCCTACAAATTGTCTCAAGATAACATATGTAAACGTTCTAACTGCCTACAATTTAAATCTAAATTACTCTTACGCAAAAGCCGACGAAGATTAGATAAAATTTATTAAATATTTCCCCCCTCATGGCTTTTAATTGATGTTTGTTTTCAACTGTAAATATTTATATATATAATGTTTTCAATTTCGCGTATATATATATGGTATATAATGATTGCGTTGAATCTTCAATGAAAAAATAATAAAGTTATTAAAAAAATAAAAACAATAATTTTACTAAGTATTAAAATAAGAAAAGGGCAAATGCGAAATAAATAGATACGTTCTATATATAAACAAAGTTATAAATATTTGAATTCGAATGCAGAAATCCTCATCTTAAGCATAATTCATCGCTTTGACTAATAGGAAACATTTCTGCAGAACAGGTGGAAATAAGGTTTACCGAATAAATACCCATAGATATACCGAAAGTTTAACATTACATAGTCACGTTATTAACAGGTCAAAACTATAATTAAATTATTTTCAATTAAACAAAATTTGATGTACTAATTTTGTAGTAAAAATGTATATATTTTTTTATATCATAAATATAATACAATATATAAAGAAAATGTAATTTTCATTTTAAAAATATTAAAATTTACTTATTTATCAATCGATTTCAAGTAATATTATTATAGAGTACGTATTGAAAATTTTCCAAATAAATTATAACTTGGACTATTTTCAAACTCCACTAAAAACCGTATATGGAATATGAATTTTCGTAATTACAAATGAAAAAAAAACATGTCAAGATAACTTTCTCCATTAACAGTGGTAGAAAAAGTGTATAAAATTTAATTATTCCATAAAGGGAAATTCCGTCAACAAAACGATCCTCGAGAGACAGATATCCATATTGTGACATGTACCTTTTTACTGAGACTATTAAAAGCAATTACGACGATTTACATAATTATTTAATGTAATTACTATATTTGGCCTCGAAATAATAATACCATAGTTAACATACGATACTACAATTTAAACTAAAACTATCTTCTTTTCAATTGCGATTATCATCGTATTCGAAATGATACAAAACGATTTTTTTAATTAAATATACAATGAAAATTAAACGAAAATGGAAATCGGTTAATGTGTAAGAAAATCGAACGATTTTCCGCTCCTTTTTTTCTTGTCTCTTATTTTCTTTTGCCATTTGATCTTGTAATCTTATTCGAATTTTTAAATTCCAATCAAAGTTGACTAATTCGAAATGTAACAGAATTCCCAAATCTTATTAAGATTTTCTTTGGCTTTTCGTATATTGAATTTTAAGCGCGACATTTTTTCCGAATTGTTTTCCATTCTGTAAAACGTAATTTTTCAAATCTATTACACAAATAAAGATCAATTTTTTTATTTATTCGTTATAAAAATTAATCAAGATAAAGTTGATTTTTAATCTCAATCTCTTTTTTATCTTTATATAGCGCATTCTATAAATATAAAACAAGCTTTTATAGTAAAAGCTTTATAAAATATCGTAGCGTTACTTAAACTGTTTACGATAGCAAATACGCTTTTTTGTCACGTTTTCGATACATAAAAATAAATAAATAAAACAGTAGAATTATAGCATATAGAAAACCTTGGCCCTTTTTTGTGTTTTTTTGGCACTGATTTATTCTTTTATAGAGTCGATCGCCAGCTTCACATCTTCTAACATTCTAAATGTACAATATATGCAAAAATTTAATAAAATACCATATTTTCAAAGTAATTTAAAATGAAAAGGTGTGTTGCGAGATGAAAAATGATACATCAAGACGAAATGCTAAATAACGACCCGCAAACCATTAAAGCGAGGTACGTTTAACGCTTTTAAAAACCAATATGGGCTTTTAAAGCTTTTTCGTATTTGAAAAAAATAAGACTAAAAAAAGCCAAAGCTGGATTAAAATATCTGGATTATTATACCAGAAACCGATATTAACATTTGTACTATTATATAAATATAAAAATGGATGTTACGTTGAAATTCACCTTGTTTTAAAAGTAGACACGAATGATTATAAATATTATTTATATCTAAATTAATAAAAATAATATATCAAATCTAAATATATATATATATATATATATATATATATATATATATATATATATATATATATAAATGCTCTACATTTTATTTATATTTATATTAATATTAATTATATGAAATCTGATATAGAATTTAAAATTTGATACTAAACATTAAAATCAAAATTTAATATAAATTTATATATAATATATCTATGATAGTAAATTGCAAAAATCATATGCGGAAAATGCATATAAAATTCACGATTTTCTCTCATTAAAAATAAATCACTGCTCTAGAATTTAAATAAAGACAGACAAATAAGGGTTAAAATTAAAAATCATTAAGAGAATAACATTTTTACATAAGATTCAATAGAAATAATACGTTGATATCGAATATTTGATACGAAATTCGCGTAATACATTTTTTTATGTTTAATAAGCATACGGAATATGTTCACGGACCCCCGGAATATAGCTTATATAAAATTAATATTTAAACCTATTCCACGCCGAATAGAACCTTCATTTCTGAATATTGTCCCGATACAAGGGCGACTGTGGAATGTTTCGAAAGTGAAGGGAAAACTTTCCAGTTTCGGCCGATTGTAGACAACACATTGAGGCTATTCAATTAGGCCGAAGAGAATTTCGTTTAGGGTTAACCGCTTGCGGAACTAACGATTACTGTATTCAACGTGTGTTTTCGACTACCCCTATAGAACTCCCTTTTCATGCTTTTCGGCAACAAAAACATCTCAATGTATCCTCGGTTCAACTCCCACTATCGCTACGAGGAAATGTGCGGTGAGAAAAAAAATAATAGGAAACCTCTTAAATTCGTATAAAAATAGAGGCCTCTTCAACGTGATTGGATTTTTCACGTCATTTCCCCTTCGGGCTTTTAAAAGTGATGCTGAAAAAAAATACATTTTATTCACCATTTTCATGCGATGACTATAGAATATTGGATTAAACTATTTTTTTTTCTTAGATTCAAATAATTCTACTATGGAATTATAAAAAACGAAGATATTTCTTTTTAATAATCTACTATTTATATAAGAAAATCATCTAAAATATATAAAATATGATTATTTGTTGTCTGAACTAAACGAATATTAAATAATCGAGATTCGTATTATTTTTAAATATCAAATTAAAAACAAACACCGTCGGAAAAGTTTGACTAAGCTTTCGAACGAATTACTAAGATAAAATACAATTTTCACAGAACTTGAATTACTCAAAGCTAATATTAGGACAATATTAAATTTATTGAATTTTGGAAAAGGGTTTTCATTTATTTCACTTTATAAATAAGAATGTTATATATAAGAATGTTATTATATAATGTTATATAAATTAGAATGTTATGCAGTCTATTATTTTCTAATTTTCTTATTATATATATATATATATATATATATATATATATATATATATATATATAAAATTGTATATTGTTACAGAATTCATAATATTACTAATCATAGTAAACCTTGAAACATATTTATGTTTACTTTGTTTAAAGTAAATTTTGAACTTATGGATAAAATAAACCATATTCGATGTTAATTACAATAGTTTGTAGACGAATAAAAAGAAAAAAACTATAATAAACTACTGTAATTAAATTTAATATGTTAATACATTGGATAACTATTTAATTAATCTTTGTATATTTTTTTATTTTTTAGTATTAATTAATAAAACATAAAATATATTTTGTATTAAACAAAGTATTAACTTTTGCCATTTTATTGTTTTTTTACAATACAATATTCTTCCAAAAATTTCAACAGCGTAGTAATTTTGTATGAGTTCATGTTTCGAAACCCGGGTTTAATTTTTAACGGAATCGAGTCATCAACGCTATGCTAAACCTTCAAAAATATTACGCTTTTTTAAATGATATATTAAACATCAAATTTTAGTTGGTTATTATATCGACACATTGAATATATTCAATATTGATTCCTATTCTAATTTTTAAAAACTTAAAGTTATAAAGTAATTTATAAGAAATTGCTGATTTATAAAATTAGTAGTGATTTTTAAATAAGTTTATTCATTTTTAATATAATACAAATAAAAACACAATTAACTATACATTTTCTTGATAATACTGAAAAAAGAACTTTTCCATTATAATAAAAAATAAGTGTAATGTAAAAAGAAAATAATAGATTTTATGATAAAATTTTCTGTAGAAATTCCTTCAATTTGATAAGAATTCTCCATACTTGTAAATTTTTAATATACATATTTAAGTTAATAACCGCGAATTTATGATTTAATTATTAGAAAATAACTGCACGATAAGAAAACAAGAATTTTGTGATCGATATTTATCATTATTTTGATTGTACAGCTCATGAAAATAACTTAAACACTGATATAAAAAAAATATATCATATTTCTTATGCAATATTAAATATAAAATTTATCAAAGTTGTGTTATTTTTGTTTTTAAATTTATTAAAAAATTATAGAAATTTTTTAACAAAAAATAATTTCAATAACATATAAACTATTAATATGGTCATTTTTAACAGATTATTTAGAAAAAACATCGGATATTTCTACGAGATTACGTAAAAAAATATATCTAAAATATGCAATAGTTTAAACGTAACAAGGAAATAAAAATATATAATAAATGGTTTATTTTCTATATCAATAAAAGGGAAAGAAATATTATATATATAAATGTTTTTGTGATCATAAATTTAATAAAACAAAAGCATATGACATAAAATATCTTTTTAAAATAAAATTGATCACTTTAATGTAAAATTTTATATTAACTGTATTTAAAAGTGTTCTAAAATAAATTTATCAAATGAATATGTGGAAAAAGTGTTGAAAATTATAGGAAAAAATAATGGAAAATTCAAACGGTCAAACATCTTAAACAACAACGATTTTCTGTTATATACTAATATTGATACCAAAACAACGTAGTTTAACGCGCAAATAATTTATAGAGTTCATGGCTCGAATTTAAACCTTTTTCGATATAATTTAATCATTAATAATTTATGATAGAAATATTTTTTTTTAAATCAAATTAAATTCTTTATATATTGTAAATGGTATATTTAAATAAGGGTATATATATATATATATATATATATATATATATATATATACATATGTATGTATGTGAATGGGGAAAATTCGCAAAACCGGAAATATCGAATGGGGGTAAGTGTGTCAAAGGCGCTTCTCGATGATCCACGTGTACGCGGGGGGGGGGGGTGAGGGGCGGCGACGAGGGGGCAGCAGCGTAAAGAAAAGTGTTCGTCGCGGCGCGACAGACAAAGGGGGTGACGGAGAGAAAAAAAAAACGGCGAAATAAATAAGAACGGCGGTGGGAGAGCGCGCGCGCACGCGAGATACGGAGGGGGCGCAGTCCTACCGTCGGAGGCTCCGGTCTCAGAGGGCGGGTGCCATTGATCGTGTTCGGTCCTTTGTTGTGTGCGGCGGTACGGGTGCGCGTAGTGTGACCGCGCGACGATCAATGCGCGCCTTCATGGACCGCCCGAGGGGGAGGGCGGCGAGGCGGCGGGGGGCGCGTGCGCGGATCGCGGGGGCGCCGGCACGACCACCGGGACTCCGGTCGAAGGGGGGGGCGCGCGCGCACGGCGACCTCTCCCCTCGAACGGCTCGCCGACACTGACGGTGCGCGCGCCACCCGCAACAACTATCTCGCGATATTAAAACCCCTACCACCACCACTTTTGCACATACACATGCAACGTTCACCCCGCAAATACAGTCGCACACCATAGTATATGTATACGTTTCGACGAGAGGATCGCTCTCGCTTTTAGCGAGTGATACAACGCGAAAATTATACGTATATCACGAAGGCGAACGGATCGGATAACAACAGCGCGCCAATTAACCCTTATCGGTGTGTATCATATATGGAAAATGGGAAAATTCGATAAATAATAAAATACTACAAATTCATACATACGTGAATAATAAACACTTTTAGATAAAAATCTTTCAAACTATCTAAATACATATGAAATATTTTCTTAACAACTATACTTTCTTTCATTTTATATCAATGTATTTTAAAATATTCAATTTAATTTAATACCTTTTTCTTCCGTTGCGATGTAATTAATTATTTCATAATGACAATTATTTTAACAATTGTTAATTTATTTTTCATAATCTAATTCTCAATCTCTGAGTAATCTATTGGAAAAAACATAGCACTTTTAAGCTCATTTAAGATGCAATCCAAAAGACATAGTATAAAAATCCTTTTTGATATTTTCAACCTATTTATATATATATTATTAATATTAATAATATACAAATTTTTAACGTTTCAATTTGATCTTCTAAAAACTGTAACATTATTAATTATTTTATAAAGAAAAAGATTAATCCATAATTGCTACTTATATATTTCACCACATCTATCTTTGATTTTTCACAAACTACTTTCAATTTTCTTTTATGATCAAATTAATACATTGATGCTAAAACTTAATAAACGTCATAATGCTACAAATTTTTTAATAAAAATCGATTAACTAACTGAATATTTATTATTTTTATTCAACTTTACTCTCTTTATTATAAAAAAATAAATATTAATTATTTATCATGCTTAATATAAATTCATTCTACATATAATACGATCGAAACCTTCAGAATCATTCGTATGCAATCGATCGCACAACAGATCGTATCGTCTTAAGAAACGCTTCGGCGACCCGTCAAACGTCCGACACCTGAAAAAAACCTGAAAAATTACACAATAGAATGATTGAGCTTCGACGCTATCTGAAAAGTTGAAACGTAAACACACCCGCTCGTGTTTGCATGTATATATATATATATATATGTGTGTGTGTGTGTGTGTGTGTGTGTGTGTGTGTGTATGTGTGTGTGTGCGTGCGAACATCGCTCTCGTTTTTCATAAGTGTCACAGCTCAAAATAAATTTTAAAGGATTTTCGAGATAAATCGTTTTCCACCACTGAAATCCGACGATCCGTCAAATGTCAAATATCTGAAAACGCCGAATATTACACAATGCAGCAATTTGACCAAAAAACGATAAATCGTTTACGTTTATTAATTTTCAAATTCATTTCTGTTTAGAGCATATATTTTAAAAAATTACATCTAAAATATTCTATATTAGACTTTTATTTTATATAACAGAAATTAACCAATATAAAGTCTATATGAATACACTTCAGCTCCAAAATATGAAGTCCTGCAAAATAATTCATATGTATTTTTTTATAAATCCTTATTTTCTATTATATTTTTAAAATAAACCTATCTATATCATATTTATATATTTTCAATGCAATATAATTTAGATTTTCCATTAATAAAACCAGCATCTCTTATCGAGAATCATTTTTTCAAATCTGTTTATATTTTGAAACTGCATGTGAAAATATTAAATCATTCTTACTAAATTTCATCCCTTACACTTTTTATTACTAAATAAACTAATTATATTTAAATTGTATAATATATTATATTGTTCAATAAATTTTAAAGAAATTAAAAAAAATATATAATACGAACGATATCTTGAATTTGAACTATATTAATCATATATCATCCACAAAAATTATCAAAAAAAAATATTTTTCATATTCACATCATTATATAGCACATTCTCATATTTGACAAATGTGTTCTTTCATTATACAAGCGAGTAGAAAACACGCTAATTTGAAAACATATTTTTCTGGCATATGCTCGACGCTTTTCTCGCCCTTGTTTTTCTTTTATATATTTTTTTTCTTTTTTTTTGTTGTTGTTGATGTTGTTGCTTTCCTTCTTTCTTCCTTTCTTCTGCGCGGTTTTTCTTTTCTATCCCTTTTCGCGCTTATCAACGTCTGGGCGCATCTTTTTCGCACTCGAAAGCAAATACAAACTCGCAAATTTAATATCATCCCTTAAAATGAAGTCGGACATTTCATTGATAAAATAAAAATTAAATTGTTAATGATGAAATAGAATATGGCTTATTTGACTATCTTCATAAAAAATGAGAGGTACAAGACTTCAAAATTAATTTTCAAATATATTAATATTATATATATATATATATATATATATATATATATATATATATATATATATATATAAATAAAATACGTCGGCTTCATTTTTATTCATTATACATTTATATAATTTTAAATATTACACACACACAAATATATATATATATATATATATATATATATATATATATATATATACATATTTTACTTCAGTAAAAAGTTGAAAAATAATTTGATTTATTTCCATAGTGATTTTTTTTTAATTTATTAACATATTTTATATTTTAGAAAATTATTTTTCTATTACATTAATTTCATCTTGTATTTTAAAAATATTACCTTTTTTCTTCAAAAATACATCCTTCACAGATACTAATTAGAATACTCGTAATTCTTCAGAAACAACCGTAAGAAGAATCCAAAGACTCTTTTATAAACTTGTCACAATTATTTCTGACTTTTTCTTGTTCTGAAACTGTTATATTTTCTTATTCAACATCTTCAACCCTTCTCGTATAATTTTCAATAGTAAAAATCTTACGACAGAAACAAATTAAATTGGCGACTTGACCTTTTAAATAAGACCGCACATTTTGAAGCCGATGAGAATCCTCGAAAATTCGCAACATTGAAATATTTAATTTATTATTATTATATATTTATCATTTTTAATATGTAAATACATGTGCACGCACTTTCGAAAAACATCAATACCCGTCTTCTTTCTATGTACGTTTTGCAATTCTTTTAATGAAAATTATACGTGACTTCTGATCCTGGACTTAATTTATATTTTCGATGTGCCATCTCATTTACATTTCACCTTGAATAAATTAAATAGGCCGCCCGGTCGGTTTTCAGGATAAGACATTATTAAAAGTTTTTCACACTCGAAATATCCTATTTTAGTGAATGGTCGTCATGTTTTTTTTTTCCTTCTTTCTTTCTTTCTTCGACAAATAAGACATCGCTCCGAATACGGTAGACACCCCTACATCCAATATTCTCTTCAATCGGCTATATTTTACTATAGGAACATAGACCACGATTTCGAGTCGTTCGTGAGGTGAAATCTTATATTATCGGTCGTTATTGCATAATAACGTGTCTGTCTATAGTTCGAATATCGTACACAATCTTCATTTCTTTTATTCAATTTTAACACTGTTCAATGAACAAATATATATATATATATATATATATATATATATATATATATATATATATATATATATATATATATATAATTATAACGTGACATTTGTGATATCGAAGTCGTATACCATATCACAATAATAATAATATGTGTAAAATTTGACTTTTTAATCGAGCACCCATCCTGCGAAAGATTCCTCGGAATCCTTGCGAGCGTACTCAAAAGACAAAGAAACAAAGGACCGATATTTAATTCAGCCGAATTCCACGTAAAAGATTAAACAATGCCCACAATACAATTCATATAAAAAGGTAAACCAGATGAAAGGAATCAATTACCGGAAAGACAATATGGACCGCTTCCTTCGCTATACACGTAGTCACATTGACAGCAAATATCCAGAGGCTAATCAAAATATATTACGGTTAAAATGTAACAATAGCAACCGTCAACATCACAATTATCAACTTGTGCAACGATTTCAAATTTAAAACAATAGTTTTCAACTGTTGATATATTTACAATTTTTAATCTAAAACTAATTAATGTAAAGATGACGATATAAAAATGAGGCACATATTCAAGAGGACTTTTACGGTATTGATTTGTTTGAATAGTTAATATACTTTTATAAATTTATTAAATATTAATATTATACAATCTCTTTTATATCTTTACAATACTCTACCAAACCAAATTTGTAATATAGTAAATTTATAATTGAGGTTTAAGGTAAAATATAATATAAATATTAATCAATTTTATATATTATTATAGAACATGACCCAGAACTTTTTGCCAAATGACAAAATAAATATTAGAATTTCTAAATTTAGAAATCACTGGAACACAGCTCAGACATAACTAACGGATAGAATTCGATTTTATGTCGAAAAACGAATCCGTCCGAATGTCGAGAACCGTGAATTAGATTACAATGAAGATTTTTATTAGCTAAGATGTCGGACGTGCACCTAAAACTATATATATATATATATATATATATATATATATATATATATATATATGTGTGTGTGTGTGTGTGTGTATGTGCGCTCGTATATTGTATAATTTATACGAAGTACGTTTATTATTCAGGGAGCTCAAAGGATGTCTTCTTTTAAAATTAAATGAGTGTAACAAGAGAGTTGACTTTTCTATCGGCGCTTCCATTTTCGCTCGTAGGAGGCGGCAGAAAAAAAAAGAAAAAAAAAAGAAAGAAAGAAAATCGGGAGGGGAAGAAAAGTGTGAGAAAGGGAGGAGCGCGCGGTGCCGGCGAAACCAGCGCTCCTCAAACGGTGTCACCGGATCAAATATTAACGCGAGTTTCGATGTCCTTCGTTATTCTTCCGCCGGCGTTCCGATAAGAAATTCAAATCCCTCTCTTTCTCTCCTTTGTTTTGTTGCGATTGAATAATTTAATCCGACGAAGGAGGCGCGGTAATCGCCGTTTGTCTCGCGATAAACCGACAAGTTGAAGATTTCGCTCGTTTCTATATTTTATTATTGTGTTATTGTGTCGAACGACGTGAAATATAAGAAGAACGCGATGAAAGATTTCCTTCGTATCTTTTATTATTATTATTTTAATAAGAGATTCGCCTTATCTTATATTTAATTCTAATCATATTAAATTATTACATCACTTTTTCATATAATCTAAATAGATTACATTCCTTAAATTCGAATATGATCACCTCTAAATATCCATGCAAATTATCTTTAATAGATTGAAATAGTTCAGCATCGCTTTTTTTCCAATCTTTAACGTTCTTCAATCAACTAGTATAGATTCACTTTTTAAAACTATTCTTTAAATATATCAAAAAAGAGATCTCTAGATATCAGTTCATTTTTCAAAAGTGCCAATTTGCTAGCAATATTTAGTTAAAATAATTATTAAACATAAATATAAGCTAATATAAATTGGTTATTTAAAACTGTTATTTATATGTGAATATGTAAAAATAAACAATTACAAGTATAAAATATGTATGAACATTGTTATTAATAAATTCACACATTAAAATTACTCAGGCAATAAAAATCGTTAATACATAAAGACTGACAACACTAACAAAAAAAATTATCACTGTTATCAATTTTTCAAAAAGTAGTACCATCGCAGTTATCTATCTAAAAACTAAAATTCACGTTGAATATATCTAATATATATTTATTTTTAATAATAATATTTATCTTTACGATTTAATCTTACTTGTAAAATTCGCAAAATTTAAAAAACCAATTTCACGTCTTGAAATTAGTCAATTACAAAAATGTATATATACCATATATAAAAAAAAAATGCTGTAGAACCAAATGCTGCGAAGTGAACTAAATTAATCACGTTTCGATAAAGGTTCCGCAAAGAACGGTTAATTGGCAAACGACATGTACTCAAAACTATGCTCGAATTTTACGACGAGATAGTTAATCGAGAAGTCGCAAGTGAAAATAGAAAGAATGAAATGGCAATTGGAAAACGAAAGAAAAGCGCAAAAAAAAAAGTTGTCATCGGAGTGGCGACGATGCGGCGAAGGAGACACGCAATGTACCAAGTTCAACGGGACAAAAGTGTCAATCTGTACCAAGGCACGCGAACCTCATAGAACCGAATAATTATACTAAAATAAAAATAAAATATTATAATATTCGACCGAGTTTTACCTGATAATTTACAGTCCATTTTCGAAAAAAAAAATATACAACCACATATACACTGACGCACATACGTAAACGGTTGGGGCATTATCATAATTTATCGACACACATAATCACAATTATAAGTATATATTCAAATTTGTTATATCATAAATTCCGATAAAAAAACTTGTTGTATTTCGAATAAATTGCAATAGATTTTTTTATATTGAAATTTATCATGAGAAGAAAATTAAAATTTCATATTAATAGAAAGCTGTGTACGAAAATGTGAAGAAATTAAAAATTATTGTTACTTTATCATGATAAAAATAAGGTAAAATTCATGTAGAACGTAAATATAATTAGTGTAGAACATTGCCATAAATTAATTGCACAGAGTAATTTGGACATTTTATGATGATAAATTCAATTATGAGGAATTGTTACAAAATATACCACTTGTAACAATATGGAAAAGGGCTTATGAACAATGAATTGAGAAAAAAAGTACAAAACGTTAATAATATTTGTTGTATTAAACACCCAAAATACAATGGAACATTTACAATATGCAACTATTTGAAGAATTTCAGCATGCAAAACATTTTGTAATAATGTTTTTTTTCTTTTAATACTAAAAGAGCGTTCAAATTCGCCCCAATTAAGCATATATTATAATAAATATATAAGTAATATGCTTGATGAAATCCGCTATTGTCCTTTACCTAATGAATAAGATAACATCATGGATAATAATGATAACGTCAATTTCTACGTTATATCGTTGCAAACCTTTTTGGTAAATATATATATAATATGTCTTTACTACTGTGAAAACATGTGTAATGTTATGATTATTTTTTTACATAATGTATATTCGAAATATAACATTTTTATTTAATAATCCGTAACTATTAAACAAATTTTAAATCAGTTTTACGTTGCACTATACGTTTCTATCATATAATTTTAAATAGTGATATAGCACAATTATTAGTCAATTGTTCCCTTATTTTATTTATCGATCTTTTGAAAACTTAACGAAATATCAATTACACCATTCAGTTTTGTTAATCTTTCACTCGATCACGCTACACCACTGGTTTAAGAACTATATGTAAAAAAACGCATAGCATTACACAGGCCTTATTACACTAGGTGTTTGACGAACTAAAACACTTAAAAAATCAAGTCATTCATACATATTTAACTGATGACTAATGGAATGATTCATGCATACATATCATCATTAAAAACAATTTTTTCTACCAAAATGTGGAAACTGAAAAAAAAAGAAATATTGCAACATATGAAAAAAATCAAGAAATGAGTAATTAATTATCCATTATCAAGTTTATAATTCCCTGTGTGAAAGATAAATATATGTTTTCATGCCTAAAATATAAAAGTACTTTCGTTATATTCTTATTTTACTTTTATTCAAAGACAAACCAATAAATAAGAGATTAAATAATATTGATCGATATGCTTTAAAAATTTACGAGAATAAATAGTAAAGTTCGTTTAGTTGAATTATCAAAAAATTTCATAAAAAGAAAAATCAAAACAATATTCTCCTCTATTATTTACAGCAATACATTCGTCTAAAATTTATTATTTTTTTATTCGTGAAGAAAGTAACAATAATATACTTTCACTGAAAAAATATAACAATTTTCAAAGAAATCAACACGCGCATGTAATATACAGTATATCGAATAACATAAGGAGATTCTTTCTCATATATTTAGAAAAAAATACATTTCAATACACGTTATTTAGAAAAAAATCATTATTCGATAATATCAACTATTCTTTACCATCATTGAACGTATAATATTTTAATTATATATTAAATATATTTTATCATGTAATTCAATATACATACATATATAATACATTGCATAAATTTAGAAAGGAGTAACGTATTTAATGCAGCC
This sequence comes from Leptonema lineaticorne, assembly GCA_024500535.1. NCBI lineage: Eukaryota > Metazoa > Arthropoda > Insecta > Trichoptera > Hydropsychidae > Leptonema > Leptonema lineaticorne. The sequence continues at coordinate 9,445,708 of JANIJI010000014.1, read as the reverse complement.
TTTTCGAATGCATTCGATATTGGATGAACATTTACATTTTTTTTTTAAGTTTCATTTATATCAAAAGCTCATGAGGAATAACAATGCATCAAACTGTATTATGTGCTATCTATTAAAATTCCGTTTCTAACATCTCGTTTCATATAGACCGCTCTTTCCAATATATCGCACCCATTTAATAACATCATGATCGGAGTAATTCAGTTTTGGTTCAAAGACTTTCAAATATCGAACCTGAAAATTTATTAATATGAAAATTACTTCAAATTTATAAGCTATGGTTAAAAATATTGCATCATAATACCTTAAATCCGGAAGGAGCAAAAGGAACTTCAAAGTTCATAGATATTGGAGGACGGGTCCACTTCTTCTTTGTGTCCGTTTCGAGCAACTCAATTTCTGCTGACAATTGAGTTTCTTTCATTCCAGCCATTCGCTTTATTCTGCAATCAAACATTATTCAATTTAGAATTAGATAACTGAATAGACAATATTTACTACAATTTAAATTCATAATTGACTCACTTCCAGACTATTGCATTTTCAGATGCTTTATATTTAGCTTTTCCCTTCAAGCAAATAAGTTGTACCCCAGATGTATTCAAAGGAGTTGGAATTTTAACCTCAATCTTTTGACCAAGTAACGATGGTTTAAAATTACTCTTCAATACTACTTTCACCTCCATTTTTGTACGGCCAACTTCACGAACTAATGGTATAACTCGGAATGGTAATGAAATATCTTTAGTAGTACGATATCTAAAAAAAAGATTAAAATAAAAAATCAATATTGAACTCATTTAATACCTACATTTGATTAATTTAAACAATACCTCATCAATTCAAATTCACCATCTTGAGGGATGAATGATATAGAATGTTCAGTTTCAAATTTACTAAGTTTAACACATTGATGAAATTGACAATCATCAATAACAACTACAGGTTTTCCTGTACGAGCTGCATCATCGGCATTTCCAGAAAGACCTCCTAAATTTAGAATTTTAGAGTAAAAATTAAAACAAGATAAAATATCGTATCATAAAATAACAAATATGATAAAAACATACCATTTCCTTTTCCTTTTGCTTCCATTACTATTTTATCATTAATACCAAATTTACACTCTGGCATACCAGATAAGAAAGCTTTCATTATTACTTTTCCAGCAACGTGTGCAGATAATACTTGGCCTAAAAACGAATTTAATAAATATATTTTAATAAAATAATACGTAACACATCAAATAATAATTAAGAAATAATATTACCTTGAGGTGACATGAGTAAATTAACATATTCCAAAACATCTAAAAAGAGTTCATTACGACGATATTTAATACCCTCCCGTCTCCAACCAATTTGACCTGTAACCTGTGATGTAATTTGTGCTTGTTCTTCCTTAGACGCAGATTTGATACCTTGTTGTGTGATGAATGTTTTCAATACACCAGTATCTGAATTTTGAGGATAACCAAAATCCAAAATTTCTGTAATTAAAAAATATAAATCAAGTACTATTAAAATTGTATAAAATATTTTTTACAATATAATCAACAAAAGTTTATCAGGTATTAAACACTAACGAGAACAGTGTTACTGAAAACATACCAAATGTAAAGATAAAACAAGTATAACGTGATAAATTTGAAATTATCACGTTATATGCAAAACAAAGCACTAGCAAAACATATTATTTAATTTCATTCATCATTAAAACAGTGAAAGTTCAGAATCAATGAATAATAATTATAAGATAACAATTTCATACCATCAAGAAGTTCATAGATGAGAACAAAATTATTTTTTATATTTTCTTCAGAAATCTTTCCAAAATATGACTGCATAACATCAATAATTTTGAGTAAAAACTCAAATACCATAGCTGCGTTAACATTTTGCTTAGTAACTGCTGCTAACCAGATATTCGCGCGCTAAAATCATAAATATTTTAAATTACTTATATTTTTATAAACTTGTTTAATACAACAATAAAATCTAAAAATAATTATCAATACCTTTATATGAAAAAATGATGTTCTGGCAATATTCGTTACAGGAGATCTTACTTGTTGACGGGCATGTATTACATTTACGCGAAAAGCGTCTACAGCATTTCGGCCTATGTCATCTCTATAAACTCTTGATATCAGTACTTCGCCCTTATGGTTATACACAAAAAGTCCACCAATCATTTTGGTGACTTTATATCCTAAAACAATATCATATAATAATTTAACAATGTAGCAAATTTTACTTATGAAATAGAAAAAAAACATATTGTTTATAGTATTTTTATATAATAAAAAAAACATATATGCGTGTATATAAATATCGTAATTCAAAATCATTAACATGCATATTTATACATATAGAACAATTAATAATTTTTTTTTTTCGTATTCACTAAAATATTGGAAAATAAATTACGTAATTATATATTGCAGATAGAGGACTGTTGTGTATTATTCACAAATTTATTAAATTTACTAATAATTTTTGTAATTTATAAAAATTAAAACTATAACAATTTATAACGAATTAGAGTGGGTGGAAATATTTGAACTACATTACAATAACGATTAGATGAGTTGACAATTTAAATTGTGACCTATAGGTTATTCAATATTGAACATATTCAACTTCAATAAAAAAAAACTCGCTTTACAAAAATTAATTACAGATAACAATTAGCACAAAAATAGACTAGTGTAAAAGTAGTAATAAAATCTTTTATTGCGTTAAAGCGGCTACATATTATTACTAAATTAAGAATTAACTATACTCACGTTATAGATTAAAACATAATGTTTTTGTTAGAATTTGGATAATATAAAAATGTAATAAAATTTGAATAGAAAAGAAAAACAAAATACAAAAAAAATATTAGAAATACATATATTGTAATAATACTAACTTTAAAACAAATTAAAGATTGTATCTAATAATTATAAATAACAGCTATATTTGTAAAAATATAATTGCAAAAAAAAAATTATAACTACATTTTTAAACTAAATGAAAAAAAAAACATTACTCATAGAAAAAAAATTGTAAAACTTTGTTATTTATAATATATCTGAATTTCATAATTTACATATATATAAATAATAACTGAAGTGTTTAAATTTCTCAACACTCAAAACACTTACATTTAAAAAAATTGCACAAAATAAATTATTATAAATAAATAAATGCCTTTTTAAGATATTTTTTATTTCAAGTTATTGAAATATTCAACTATTATCACTTATATCGAATTACAAATCAATATACATTTAAAGGAAAAATGTAATCGCTTCTGTTTTTTCCTGTTTTATTTATTTATTTAGTTTTTTTTAATTCTCTTCCCATAGTGAAATATATTTTAAAAAAACTCAAATAAATACAGTATTATTGTGATTTCGACAAATCAAACGCGGTAAATTATTAAACAAAACAAAATCAATACAAATTATATCAATCATTATCATCTATAATATATAAATAATCGGTTCATTTAAAATATTAAAATTAAATAAACTTGATGATTTTTTTAGTAGAATGAAGATCTGGACGTTAAATATAAAATTCATAAATTAATTTAATAAAAATAAGTCGGCTTCTTTAAATTTGAGAATAAAAATAAAATTGAATTCTACATTAATCGTTAAAGAAATGTATGGATGAAATGTCACACAATATGAATACATTTTACAAATACATGAATGACAACCGAAAACTTCAAGGTCATGGTTGTATTTTATCATATTTAAGACTGGATCTGAAGGAGCGATGTCAATGAGAGACGCCAACGACGTGACGTGGATTCGTGATTAGCGAACGCCAAAATATAAGAAGAAAAAAAAACAGAACAATCGTACTTACATGCGGGCCGCTAAAAGGGCCGCAAACGCTTCGCGGCGTATATGCGGCTCCTTCAGCACCAATTCACTATGTAAAAAGGCCGCAAAACCAGCGCGAACGACACGCCCGATCGCTACCGAGCGCCGGTCACGATCGACCGATTTGGTTCTAACACGCCTATTAATAACCTTATAAAAAATATTCAATATTTTCTCCCTCCATCAAAACTTATATTAAATTGTAAGTTAAATATCATCCAATTATTTTTGTAAAGACAGCAATAATGTTCTATAAAGTAATTCAAAATTTTAACAGCCAAAAAAACTTTTATCTAAAAATCTATTAAATATATATGTATTTCTTGAAAAAATTGTTATGAAAATCTTTCTATTTTCTATTTAATTAGACATTATTTAAATTCAATTTAAAAGTGAATTAAAATAAGTAAAGCAATTTTTAACTTTATTAAATTGATTTATTTAAAATAAAAATAATTTTATACCATAAAATAAATAATGCAATTTATTTCAATTTATAAATTTTTGCAACTTTCATGAAGATTCTAAAATATAATTAGAAAGTATATTTATTGAATGTTTCAAATTTGATGTAAAATTTATAAACTATTAATCAATAATTAATTTTGAATATATTGACTCAAACAGAATTTATTGTCTAACGAAATTATATTTTTTTTATTCCACCAAATTATACATATAATTAAATCGAAATATTATTTATATCCCTATATTTTATGAAATTAAACAATTTTCAGATCAAAAACATTGTAATTTTTAAATTTATATAAATGTAAATTCTATATTATTACTTAAATATAATAAAGTTAAAAAATATATATTAATTATTAGGGCCAAACAGTATTTTCAATCCAATTAAGATAAGAACTGACTCTTGTATAAACTGCTGGTGAATTTGCACCTCCGCAACCAACACCAAATGATGTAACGCCAATTAAATGATGTGCACATGGAAGCTCAGGATCAGGAATTTGCAAAGGACCTCCGCTATCACCCTAAAATAAAACATTTATTATTTTTCAAGAACAAAAAGAAATATTTTCAAAAATTCCGTAACTTACTTGGCAAGTATCTTTTCCACCATTGAGATCTCCAGCACACAGTTGTTCAGCTATAATACCTCTACTTAATCTTCTACTAATTCTTTCATTATAAAAATTAACGCAAGTCGTATTGTCAATAACATTTAAATTAACTTTTTGTAATGTATCAGATGCTTCAGAAGCTACCAAATTAAAAAAATATATTTTATTACGTATAAATATGCAAAATTATTTTAATTATTAAATATAAAAACATACCATAACCAATTTTTCCCCAACCTGTAGCTATTGCAGTTTCAGTTGGAAAATTTGTAGTTTGCCATAAGCAAAGTGGCCTTATATTTTCAGTAAAACTATTAAATTAACATATTATTTACAATTATAATCAAAAATAAATAAAACAGAAAATCTACAATTATAAAAAATTCGAATTACCTAACAGGTGTAGCTAATTTTATAAGAGCTATGTCATGATATTTACTTGGTGGCTTGTATTCAGGATGAATTACAATATTAGCAATTCCTATATCTAAAGGTGGGACGCCTTCATTTGCTGTTTGAATATTATGTTCTCCAAGTCTCACAATAACAGGCTTAGAACTAAAACCCAAAATCCATGTTTAATTTATATTCAAGAATAAAATGTATTAAAATCTCACATCAATTATACCTGCTTAATTCAGAGTCTTTTGCATCAGTACAATGTGCTGCAGTCAAAACATAGTTTTCACTTATTAATGATCCGCCACAATTCCACGCATATCCTCTTCCATCAGCATACTGCCAACCTACAGCAACCTTTGTTATGAAAAATTAACATGATAAATATAAATATACTATAAAATCTATCGTATTAGTATATGATAATATATACCATATGAGGAAATTCTCCAGGAAATGCATCTATTCCTCCAACAATAGCTGTTCTAAATACATTCTCACACACTTTATATTCTCTACATTCTGAAACATATTTTTATTAATCTTTTGAGTATTCTATTTTTAAAAAAACATTTTTCTTAAGTATTACAACATATATTAATAAAAAACACATTCTAAAATAATTCTATAATAAAGTTATCAACTTACTTCGTTTACTTATACGTTCAGTAATAGGTTTAGCGGTAGTGCTTTGACAATTACCTAAGTTTACTCTTTTATTAGGACAACAAACGACGGAAACAGTTCCTAAAAAGCAAAATTATTATAATTCTTAAATTTTTTCATAGTTTATTTTACATAATATAAAAGTTTAAGATTACACAGTATTTTTAGTATTAAAATATCGATTGAAATGTAAAAATTACATACCTACAAAACCGCATTGAGTTGGTTGAATACGTTTACATCTAAGAAGATCAAAAACTATGGGACATTCATTGGCCAATTTGCATGTTCCTCGAGTTCTATCATGTCTCATCCTACATCCATTACCAACTAATAATAAAATCTATATTATTCATAATTCTTTAATTTCTAAATATAATGTTAACTGAATAAATATAAATTATTACCATCTTGAGCTGATGACGCAGATAATATTACCAAAAAACTTAATAATTTATATACAATCATTTTGACCAATCTAAAAAAAATAAATATTATTTCATTTTCATATTTTATAAAGTGACCAACTTTTTTACAGTGAAAAGGAGGACGCAGTGGAAGATAGTGTGTTAAAATAAAAACAGGTTGAAATTGATTTTCAAATTCTAACAAATCTTTTGTCAATTTCAAAACTGTCCAAATCTATCAAACACAAAAAAGGAGAACGTTTTTCAAAAAGAATAACAGTTAATCATCTTATATTTTATAACATAATAAGATATAAAATAAAAATTATTCATACCTACTAATGAATATAGCTAAAATTTATAAACGTTCCTCCACTGACGAAGGATCATAGAAGACTGTGGTGCTGGTTAAATACAACAAACAATATAATTTGCAAGACGAGTAAAAACTGGTATTCCCAATTTACCATACTAAAATAAGATCCACCATAATTTTACTTGAATAAATATAATTATTTTCCTCAAATCAATACAGGTTTTCAAGTACGTTCTTGACTCTTGCATTTCTATGACCTTAAACATAGTATCCGTTAAATTGAAAATAATCCGGAAAACGTGATTCATAGTGCAAAAATATATAAACACTTTGATTAATTTAGATAATTAAAACGGAAATTATTTTACTGGGAAAATATATAATAATAAGTTTTCTTTCATAAAATCTTGAACATATTAATTGTTAATATAATTTAATTATATACAATCACGCAATATTAATTAAAAAAAATACTTTATAATCAGTGACGAACTAGGTCTTTTAATAATTGCTAAATTGCTACCAGGACTCTTTCAACTATTAATTTATAAACAAAATTAAAAGGAAAATTGTACAGATCATCAATGATTGGAGAACTGAAAGTTTTGAACATTGCTTCAAAATATTTATAAATCGAATTTGTGGTAATTATTTTTTTCAAGGAAAATAATTAACATGAACCTTTTTTCTTTAAACCATTTTAAATCCAGTACACCACTGGATTTGACTATGAAAAAAAATTTTTTTTCACTTTTAGTTCATATACCATATGTATAATTCTAAGAAATAAAATTTTTCAAACAACCGATGACTTAATAAATTCTCAATAGTCATGCCTTTATTTACTAAGTAATATAAGAAAATCGTATTTAATTATTTTTTTTATTTTTTTAAACGCATTAAAAATCTACGCAGTTTGAACTCTGTTTTTCATATTAATTATAAGAACCTTCTTAGAAATAAATTACAAAGTAGACCAATAGAAAATGCATTAGTTATCCTGTAATAATAATTTTAATAATATCAAAAAAATATGTTTGTTGTCTCTTGTTACTTTAATAAAAAAAAATGAAAGACTTCCATCACATCTGTGTTTATAATTTTAAACTGTAAATATTTTATTTATACTACATTCTAAAACCTTCATAACTCGATTATAAAATTATGAGAATTTCTACGAAATAAAACTTGAAACACCTGTCTTACATTTTAAATAATAATATTAGCATTAAATATTTTATTTTTGTTCAAATTTCATAATTCTTAGAAACCGACGGATCAGCAAATTAGAAAAACGAAGAAATGTGTAAAACTGTTTAAACAGTTATTAACTAAAACATTATTGAAAATCTCTTTATTATCAAACATAGAAATTCTGAATTAAATATTTAAAAATTAAATTTCATTTTATATATAACATATGGAGAAAAATGACAAAAATGTATGTAATATTCCAAAAATTTCAAAGTATTTTATGATAAAAATAAATAACAGTTACTAGTATTTGTAGAAACTTGTGTTAAAATACAATAAGCAAATTAAAAATCTATTTGTTGATCAGATAGATGTTGTAATAAAATTTGTATTACTATACTAAGCAACAATAATTATTCTAACAAAACATCTTCTGGTAAAACGAGTTACATGTATTCATCATATAACAGTACAAAAAAAAGCAATTTTGTTTTACTGGTTTATACCTCATATTTCTATTGAAATATTGCAAAATCGCTGACTTTTATTCAATACCATTGACCTTTAAAGAAAACCAGAATTATAAGATGAACAACATATCTGAAACATGCATTATTTCGCAATTAAATCTTATTTACTCTAAATATTATATTAAATAAGTATTGCTGAATTGTAAAATTGTACATTTTGAATTAATAAAATTATTTATCCCAACATTTTTATATATAGATATTTGATAACGTTTTCTATTAAATGTAATAATTTTACACGTGCAAATTGAACTCTTGTTTTTATTTATAACTAAAATCTCTTAACGAAAACAGCCCTCAAAATATTTAAATAAAGAATATTAAAACAGATATGTGAACCATGAAATGATATTTGAAAAAACAAAAAAAAAAAATACAAAACTTTACCGGTTTTATAAGGTCGGTGATGTTACAAAATTTATTTATTTTCACAAATCTCTCATTTGTGATAAATGTATTTAATGAAAAAATAGATATTATGAAATCAACAATACAAATTTTATTTAAAAATTCAGAAAAAAAAATAAATCTTGAAAAGTATAAAGTATTGCATTTTTATATCTATTTTTTTTAACTGTTGCTAATATTATATATAAAAAACTATGACTTCTAATATTGAATAAAAACAAATTTTTATTCTATATTTTATTTAATACTAATACTATTATATTATACATGCACATCTTAATATGCCTAAAATATAAGAAAATCAATTTCATTTTCAATTAATAGTTTTATTGCTAATTAAATAACAGACAACACATTCTCTACCATTTATGCATCTACAGAAAACAAACTTTGATAATAAATAAATAAATAACATGCCAAATTTTATAAATCACATTGGACTACTGACAGACGCATATAAATTCTGTAGTAATTTATCCATATCTTCTAAGTTTTTTAATCCTTGAATAGCAATTTTTCCTTCTGGTAATTCAATTGGTTCATGCTGAATTAACTTTAGAGATTTTTCCAAAATCTTTTTCGACTCCTATAAATAAAAAAAATATTATATATTTTTAATGAAATTATACGTTAATCACTACTAATAGTTTTATACCAGAAGAAATTCAATCAATGCAGTCGGTCCTTCGCCAGACTTAATGGCATGTCTTCGTCCTGTTTCAGCAATAGCTGCATGTAATTCATATAAAATAACGCCTCTACCTCTAATTTCACCTACAAGAAATATAAAATATAGAAATAACATATTTTTTTTAATTTAATTAACTTTTATAATATAAACTAACCTGGAACTAATTTTTCTAGAAAATCAGCAATTTCTTTACACAAATTAGTCTTCAATGCGAGTTCTTCGTCTGAAATATTAGCTATTCCACCTTCGACATTTTGTCCTATAAGTTGAGCCAATGCTAACTTAACATCGGTTAAGTAATAATGTGAAGGGTGTACATATTTCTCATAGTGATTTAAAAATCTAAAAATAAAGTTATCAAAAAAAAAAAATTATATCAAACAATGTACAGAGTTGAGGAATTACTTCTTGCAAGATTCACTATCCCCTTTTTGCATTGCATTTAAATCAGTTCCAATATGTTTAATCAGATTTTGAGCCAGCTGATCTTCAATAGAATTATCACAACTATTACATGACCAATATAAAGCTTCATTTTCATTTATTAAATTACCACTAGAATCCATATCGACCAAGAAGGTTTTTGGTAACAAATAACCTGAACAATTTCTAAAATACATTTTCATCGTTATAATTTTGATCATAAAATTCCATATATATATATATATATATATATATATATATATATATATATATATATATATATATCTTACTTACCGCTTCTGACATTTTAGTGCACTAAACATTGTTCCAAATTCAGTCACATCTTTACATCTATCGCAGTAACAATTGAAAAACTTTGTTTCATATAAATAATGTCTTCGATTTGATGAACCCCATAATGGATCTGTGTAACAAATCGATATATTTTCACCGGCTTTAATATCTTGAGCGGCAGCAATCAATACCTGAAATAACATTTATTTATAATACTGAAATTCTCATTCCATATCATAATTCATTTTTACAATAAATATATAATAATAACTTGGCCACGACTAGTAAAACTTTTGCTGCAATTTGCCTTACAATTATGTTCAAGCATGGAAGTTATATTATAAATAGCTACGAATGGAGGTTCAGAAAAAGGAACTTCATGTCCATTGATCTAAATAAAAATACAAAAAATCACAATTATTTCAAACATTATAGAAATTTTAAACCAATTAAGAAGTTTACTAACTTGTATAATACCACATATCTTCATCAATTCGTCTTCGGTTACTGAATCTTCTAATTTGAAAAAGTTTTTCATAAAACGAGCAACTTGTATGAGATCACTATTCCATTTTGATGTATTTTTACGCTGTTCGCAATGCGATTCCAATTTCATCAAGGATTTCCAAACTTCAGGATTTGCTTTTTTTAAATACAGACATCTCGTTGCCATAATACATTGATAATTTGGATGAACACACCCAAAAGTTTTTATAATAACCTATAATTTTCATACATGTTGGTATAAAATTAAAGTATTGCATTTAATACCATCAAAAAATAAATATAAAATAAAACAAAAATACTTTTTGTCCTCGAGCTACTGTCATTTGGCATTCAGCTTTATGATTAGGAGATTTTTCACAATTTTCGTCACAAACTGGCCATCCACAGTTAGTACAAGGACGCGATGTTGTTTCTCTTACTATTTTATAACAACCTAAACAAACTGGAACCGTCACCTATAAAAAAATATTTTTCATTAGACAAAAAAAAAATATTAAACGAATAATCATTTTAATATCCATACTTGAGATGGACCAATAACAAGCGGCTTCTCTTTAAAGATGATTTCTCCTTCCTTTATATCTTTAGAGGCCACCAAATGGCGACCAAGAATTTTATCCTCCTTTATCTATAATTAAAATAAAGTTTATTCCAAAATAATATATATATATATATATATATATATATATATATGTGTGTGTGTGTGTGTGTGTGTGTGTGTGTGTGTGTGTGTAATTCAATTCAACTGAAATTCTGTACATTATTTATAGAAAGACTGTTCTAAAAATATGTACAAACGCTTAAGACATTAATTTTATTTTATAAGAACTGTTATATTATATATTCAAAAACAATTTGAGAATATGTATTTTTAAATATTAGAAAACGTGCCATATTTTTTTTATATTTTACAACAAAATTCTATTAAGCAAAGAGAAAACATGACTTTTTCCTTGTTTATAAAATTTCACCTATACTTATTATTCCTGGAAATATTAATTTTTAATATGAATTATTTATTCTTACTTTTCCCTAACATTTACTTAACATTAACAATTAGATTCAACTCAAACAACTTGAATATTTATAAATAATTAAGTACAATTAAAAATATTTTATTAATATTCATATTCTAAAATTTGCATAATATATACCTTAACAGGTTTACAATCATCCTTATGTTTTTTCCAATGATTTTTCTGATGTTCCTTAGAACAATAATAAACAACACAACACTTTGAACACTTGCTGAAAGAATCACTTCCGCATACGGCACACTTGGTATCCATATTCACCGTCGATTATACGATCAAGATAAGTCTTCCGATCAATAATTTAACTCTTTAACTTTTCGGTATTTTTCTTTTCTATAAAACGTGCTCGTGTCCGCGACGATTAATCACTCCAGAATAAATTGAAGGCAACGGTGTCTACAGCTAAAAACGTTACAGCGGTCTGACGCATATAGAATGAACTAACAGAAATAAATCGAGTTTATTTTTCGACACAACAAAAGCTACAAGTCTTTTAAGCACGTGTGTTTTCGTTTATAGATGCTCGAAATGTGACCGATTCCCGTTTTCTGTTTCATGTACGTCATAGATTTCCTTCAGTCAGATATTTATATATTATATACACTGGCAAAATATGTTATATACAGAATAAAGTAAGTACAATGTACTATTAGGAAGCCTTGAATATATATATATATATATATATATATATATATATATATATATATATATATATATATATATATATATGTTATTTGATATTTGCTGTATAGATAAGTTCCTGTGAAACGCTATAAAAATTAGAATTACTTTTTTTTTACAGATTCGTACTAGAACAAAAAAAATGTGTATTTTTTTTGAACAAAAAAAAATGTGTAATTTAAAATGTTATTTCAAAATCGTGTAAAAAAAAAAGTTGGGTATATATACTAAAAAAAAAATCACTGGTGTAATTTATTTTCGTAGAATAAAACAAAAACATAAAGCAACAAAAATATTTATTAATAATAAGCGAACAAATAAAAATAATAATAAATAAAGGATACAGCGTGCATTAAACAATTATTTGTACTTCGTTAATGGAATAATTGTCAGTGTTATTTACAATGCATTTTAACCTATCTTAAACAGTTGATTAATTCAATTGATATCGTATATAAATTTTGATTCAATATTTACATTGTCATTAATAATAAAATAGTGGCGTATTCAGGCGAAGATTTAAAAATTAGAAAGTAAAAACTAAATACTAAGAAGCATTATATATATAATTAACTTAGTCTCTTTAAAGTCCTGAATACGCCACTATATAAAATATTAAAAAATACAGAAAAAATTCATTTCGTTTATTTGGGTTTTCTGAATATGCTCAATCGTCTGCTTTTTGGCGTTCCAAGGGTGTTCTAAAAAATATAAAATAATACATATAGTACACTCACGAAACCGCACTTAATTGATTGAAATAAATAATTATATCATTTCATACCTCATCCTTAGAAATCGATTTAGAACTATTACCCATAAATAAGGATCTAATACGGGAAGGAGTAACGGCTTTTTTTGATGCATTCTCATTATATTCTTTCAAAGGTTCTCTAAAATCATTTCCCTAAAAAAAACATTACATTAAGAAATTGATTAATTTAATAATTTATTATATATATATATATATATATATATATATATATATATATATATATATATATATATATAAATGATAATTATATACCTGTAATGATTGACGTCCACCTTTTTTACTAGGAGTCGGAGGACCTGGTTTCTTATATGCGGTCTGCCCAACCTCTTTTTTTGATCTACCAACTTTTTCCATTGTATTACTGTCATCTAAATTTGCTGCACCCATCTAAAAATGTATTTTAACATTAATTTTTTTTAAAAAACGTAAAAACAAAATAAATTGTCTTAAAATACTTTTATATCTTCTTCTTTGATTTTTTGAAATTGCATTTCTGCCGGATATGAACTTTTGAGATGAGGCAAACACAAAGAATTTCTATATTGTAATTCAGACAGACGATTCGATGGAAAATCAAAATCTTTATTGACAGCCGATTTAGTATTATGACGTGGTTCACAAATGCCGGCTTTCAAATCTGCAAGATATACGTTATCAAAAAGTTCACCTTCTTCGTCAGACATGTGAAGACCTCCAGCATCTAAAATACAAAGTATATGATATTATTTGAAAACTAATAATCAAAATTAAAATAAATTATATAAGAAAATTATATTTATTCACCAATTTTAGATGATTTTGATAAAATGGATTTGCGTCCACTTGCATCCATGATATCTCGTACACTATCATCAAACACTTTCAGAACTGAGCTGGACCTAGATATTGGATGTTTATCAATCTAAAAATGACAAATCATGAAATCATCTATTTAAAATGCATTTAAAGATATTTAATATAGTAAAATTCATACAGCTGACGGGCCATATAAAGACTGTCTGGAGCCTTGATGTTCTTTAAGTTGTTGTTTATACCAGTCCTTTTCATTTTTCTCCATCAAGAGTTTTTCGCCAACCCTCCACAATTCTGAACTCAGATGATTCACGTGAGATTCGTAGCTCTTCACTTTTTCAGCATATTTCTTGCATAATAAATCTGAACGAGCCAACTCCTCTTTCTGTTTCTCCATATGTACAGATATCTGTTCTTGATAAAGTTGTTTCTAAAAAAATTTTTTTTATACAATTTGTAAACAAACATATTATTGTTTTATTTATATATGAATTCGAAATACTTAAGATATAATTAATCTAACTTTAATGACCTCTTTTGACGTCGATAAATATTTATTAGATTTGCGAATTTTACAAAATATTATATAGATTATTTTCAAAATATCCATATAATAAAAAGTTCGAATGAATATGAAATATCGTTTATACATTAAATAAAAGAATATTTAAAATAAAACTAATGTTTATTATAATAATAGTACAAATCTAAAATTATACATCAAATTAACGTTTGATATTAAGGTAACATTTAATATAATATCCATTAAATTTGGGATAAATTAACAATATTCACATAATATATAAAATACGTTCAAATACCTTAACTAATCAATAGTAAGTTTAAATAAAATTAACACAAAAAAAAAAATTCAAATTGTTATATATTTACTAAAAAATAATTATTCACTAAAAATTATATAAAAATGATACAAAAACTATTTATATATACGTTTTCAATATATGGCATTATGATAAATATATTTTTTTTAATACAAAATCAGATAAAATAAAAAAAGGACCATATGACAAATCAGTCATCACCGATTATTATTATTTCATAATAATTGATATTACAATAACAAATATCATCAGAGGACAAATACTAACCATTTTTTGTTTCATTCTGCTCAATTTGTCCTCGTATTCGTTACGCAAATCGGCTACCAGTTTATTAGTGTCGCTATTGGTTTTCAATTCCTGATGTTCGGCAAGAAGACGAGCATGTACTATCTTCAGACCGTTATATTCGGCTTGAATCTGTTCGCGTTCCATTTCGATTTTTTTAGCGAAACTGGTTAATCTCATGTTTTCTTGAAGCATTTGATCGAAATCTATGAGCGGTTTAACGCTTCCCATGTACAACTTTGTATTGATGTCGTTTAATTTATCAGTCAACGTCGTAATTTGTTCTTTAAGTTTGCCGTTTTCTGACAATAAAGAATCATTATCTCTAGATTCTAACAATAATTGTATATTATTTTTTTCCATTGACATAATTGAATTTTGATTTTCCATTTCCTGCAAAGCTTTGTACAATTCTTTCGCTTTGTTTTCTAATTCGACATTTTTACATACTAAAATCTCATTACCTTTCTTTGTTGTTTCTAAAATTTCTTTATTTATCAGTTCATTCTTCATCACGTTATCCTTTTCTATCTTAAGTATGGAATGTTTTTGATTAATTTCACACAATTTATCATACAAAGAATATTCAATTCTCTTATTTGAAACATCATTATAATCAGTCTTGATTGTAAACAAATAATCGTTATAATTATTTATTATCCCATCAACACTAATTAAATATCCATTTATAGATTCAAATGCATTTGAATATAAATCTAATACACTTTTTAATTCTATGCGACCATTATATCCTTCCTGTAAATATTTATCATCTATTTTTAGCACCAAAACATCCATTACACTATAGAACCATTTTTTAATACTTGATTCATCAATAATCTTTTCATCTATATTCAAGAATTCACATTCAATCATATTCAAATACGATTCTAATTCACATCTGTAACCATCAAGAATCTTCAAAACATTCTCATCATTGTAATGATCAAGCATTTCGCACCATATTTCTTTTAAAACACATTTTAAATTTCCAAATTTATTTCTACATTCTGAATGTGAGGAAACCAATTTAACCATTTCAGTTTCATAATCAAAAAATTCACGTTTTACATCTAACACCGTTTCGGCGACGATACTAATTTTCTGTTTAATATCGACTTCGCAAGCTTTAGCTTCCAAATATTTTAATGACATATCTTTGCATTTTTCTTCGCTGGATTTCAGTTGATTCTTCATATCAACACATTCGTTTAATAAGAATTTTAAGTTGCTATGTAAAAATGATATAAATCTAGTAATAAACGAATTACAAGATTCAATACTCAAATCAAATTCTTTCTCATTACCAGTGTATTTTTCCATACCATCATTAATATCACCTATATTTGTAAAAAGAGATGCAACAGGACTTTCAGATAGAAAAGATTCAACATTTAGATCATCTTCTTTAGGAATCATAAATACTTGTATTTTTGACAACTGATCTAAGCTAGAAATAATTTCTCTAACTGGAGTAGAAATATTTTTATCAAATATTTTTTTCTGTTCTGAAGTCTGCTCGTTCGAGTTTGATTGTTCTAATACAGTTGAAGTAATATCTGAATAATAATGATTTTCAACATCTTTTTTATTTTCTTCATTTATATGGAATAAACATTTACTACATATATCATTTCTACGCTCTAAAATTGTATGTATTTCTTGAACTTCTTCAATAATTTCAGTCACATGAGGATTTTGGTTGAAATTTTTGTTTTCAACTGAAAGCTCAACTCGTAATTCTTCATTTTCTGCTATTAAAATGTCAACTTTTTTATACAATTCATCGCATTTATTTTCTAAATATAAAATTTTGTCGTCTTTCTCAAGAATATTTTGAGCACATGCTTTCGCAATAAGTTCTGTGGATTGACAAATACTTTCATTAGCGACTTCCACATCTTTATCAGTATAATTATTCAAAACAACAGACTTGGAAGAAAGTTCCCTTTTCATTATAGCATTTCCATAATAAGCCAAATCAGTATCAAATTCCTCAAAACTCAAATTCTCTTCAATAGATAATAAGGAATTTTCAGTTATGTCTGGGGAATTTTGCGATTCATTTTTATCAGAAATTACAGACGAATTTTTATTTGCTTGTACTTTGTTAACATTTTTTTTATGCAATGAGACATAAGTGATTTCATCAGCTTTCTTTTCAATTTGTATTTCGTAGCCTCTTATCTTTTCTAAATATTCCGCTATTGTTAAAGTTTTTTCCTCTAATTCATGTTGAACTCCATTGTATAATAAATTTAAACCATCAATTTCTTTATTTAAAGAATCAATAAGATTGTCATGTTCCTGAATTTCAGCTCTTAAAATCATAATTTGATTTTCATAAGCCGATATCTCTTCGTGTAAACTAACTTCATTCGATATCAAATCCTCAATTTCTTTTATTTTTGAATCTACGTTCAACTTCGCTTCAGTTTTTTCTATCTCAATGACTCGAATAGATTCCATCAATTCATCAACTTTATATATTTCAATTTTCATTTTTTCTTCACATTCAACAATTTGACACTTTTGTACATTAATTAATTTATTCAACTCAGAATTCTTTGTCTTTAAATGAGAAATTTCACCTTCCTTTTCTAACAAAACGAATTCATTATTCTTAATGTTAGAATTGTGGTTTTGCTCTAACTCATTAAACTTCTCCATTAAAACAATAAGTTCGTTTGATTTTAATTTAATATCATCCTTCAATTCACGCAATTCTTTATTTAAATTATTATTTTTCACAGTAAGATCATGGAGCTGTTCTGTTGTTTGTAAATATGTATTATTTAAACTGGTATGATTGGATGTAAAATCTGTCATCGCTTTTTCCAACTGAACATATTTTTCTTTAAAATCTAATATTTCTTCATCTTTCAATTTCAATATATTATTAAAATCTTTTTCTTTTGACTCATTATTTAAAATTAAATTCTGCTTCTCATTTAAAAGGGCATCAAACTGTAATTTGAGCAAATTGAATTCTTCATCAGCTTGACATTTTTGAACATCAATCAGTTTATTCAATTCACAATTCTTTGTCTTCAAATGTGAAATTTCATCCTCCTTTTCTAACAAAACAAGTTCAGACTCTCTTTTATCAGCATTATAATTCTGCTCTAACTTATTCATTTCCCCTATTAAGACAATCACTTCGTTTGATTTAGATTTAGTTTCTTTCTTTAGTTCATGCATTTTTTTATCTAAATCGCTATTTTTCACAGTAAGATCGTTGAGCTGTTTTGTTGTTTGTAAATACGTATTATTTAAACTGGTATGATTAGATGTAAAATCTGTCATCGCTTTTTCCAACTGAACACACCTTTCTTTAAAATCTAATATTTCTTCATCTTTCAATTTCAATATCTTATTAAAATCTTTTTCTTTTGACTCATTATTTAAAATTAAATTCTGCTTCTCATTGAAAAGCGCATCAAACTGCAATTTGAGCAAATTGAATTCTTCATCAGCTTGACATTTTTGAACATCAATCAGTTTATTCAATTCACAATTCTTTGTCTTCAAATGTGAAATTTCATCCTCCTTTTCTAACAAAACAAGTTCAGACTCTCTTTTATTAGCATTATAATTTTGCTCTAACTTATTCATTTCCCCTATTAAGACAATAACTTCGTTTGATTTAGATTTAGCTTCTTCCTTTAGTTCATGCAATTTTTTATCTAAATCGCTATTTTTCACATTAAGATCGTTGAGCTGTTCTGCTGTTTGTAAATACTTATTATTTAAATCGGTATGATTAAATGTAAAATCTGTCATTGCTTTTTCCAATTGAAAATATTTTTCTTTTAAATCTAACATTTCCTCATTTTTCAATTTCAATGTATTATCAAAGTCTCTTTCTTTTGTCTCATTCTTCACAACTAACCCTTGCTTTTCATTTAAAAGTGTGTCACATTCTAACTTGAGTAATCTGAATTCTTCTTCGATTTGGCATTTTTGTATATTAAATGATTTACTTAGTTCAGAACTATTTGTTTTTAAATTCGAAATTTCACTCTCTTTTTCTAATAAAATAAGTTTAAATTGCTCAACATTAGTATTATAATTTTGCTCCATCTTATGAATTTCCTCCTTTAAAACGATAACTTCACTCGATTTCAAATTAAAATCTTTCTTTAACTCGCATAATTCTTCGACTGCATTTTTATTTTTCTCAGTAAGGTCATTAAGTTGTTCTGTATTCTGCAAATAAATGTGGTTTAAGTCATCATACCTAGATGTAATATCTGTCATTGCTTTTTCTAATAAAACGTGTTTGTTTTCTAAATTTAATATTTCTTCATCCTTTAATTTCAACGTATTAGTGAAATCTTTTTCTTTTATCTCATAATTAAACACTAAATTATGCTTTTCATTTAAAAGTTCATCAAACTGTATTTTAAGTAACTCTAAATCATTATCAATTTGAATTTTCACATTTTCTTGATATTTTAAAGAGTTTTGTAATTTTGCATAATCCTGAGCCATTTTAGACAAATCTTTGGTTTTATTATTTAACTCAGTTTTTATTACTTCAATTTGTAATTTATAACTTGATACTTCATCATTAATAAGGGTATTAATATTATTCGACTCTGCAAGTTTTTCCAATAAATTATTATTATCACTATTAATATTATCAATACTAATTTCGAATTCGTCAATTTTTTTCTTCTGTTCCATAATTAACTCGTTTTTCTGCTCCAATTCAATTTTATAATTACTTATGATATTTATGTTGTCTTCCATACCGTTATATAAAGAAGTTTTTTCTGCTAATATATTACTTATTGTATCATTCTTTATTTTAAGTTCATTACGCAAATAAACAATATCTTTTGAAGAAGCATTTACTTTATTTTTCAAATCTATGTCATTTTCTAGTAATTCTTTAATTAGAAATTCTTTCTCTGCAAACAATTTTTCAGAATCTTTAAGTTGATTTTCATACATCTGTATTAACATTACTTTTTCATCATAGGCAAATTCAATATTGTGATATTTTTCTTTTTCTGTGTTAATTTTTTCATCATTGTTTTTGACTTCATCTTGCAAGTTAAAAATAACATTTTTACTACTTTCAAGTTTTTGAAAAAGATCATTTTTTTCTTTTAATATATTGTTAACAGTGTCGTTTTGCAGTTCAAGCTCATTTTTCAAAGACATGATATTATTTAAATAACTATCAATAATTATATTAAAATTTTCATTTTTCTCTTGCAAATCTCTTACAGATTTAGTTTTCTCGTCCAAAGTATTTTGGCAGACATATAGTTCATTATTTAAATCTAATATTTCTTCTTTTTGACTTTGAAGGTTAGATTCAATGAAACTGATTTTTTCTAAAGAATCAAAAATGATTCTTTCCTTTTCCTCTAATTCTGTTTGTAAATTTCTCGTAATAGATTTATTACTTTCAAGTTCTTCACGTAGAAAACTACTTTCCTTTGTTATATTTTCAACAGCATTATTTTTCGAATCGAGTTCATATTGTAAAGTTTTAATATTATTTTGATGTTTAATAATTTCATTTTTCAAGTTCATATCATTATGCAAATATTCTTGTAAAATCTTATCTTTTTCTTCAAATAGTTTTTTATAATTATTAAGCTCATTAGATAAACTTTCCTTCTCTTTAGAAATATTCTCAATAGAAGATAGGTTTTCTTTGATTTCATTATTCAACGATATTATAAAATTACTTTTTTCTTCCACAACCTTAGTCAAATCTTCTTTATTCTTCAATAATATTTTTTCATTTTCAATTTTCTCTTCCAAAATTTTTCCAAAAACTTTCAAATTTTCAGTAAATTGTAGTAACTTCTCATTTTCATTTAAATCTACATTTTCAAATTTTGTTTGTTCTGGATCATTTACTAAAGAAATAATATTACCATAGTATTCATAAACAACATTAATCATATTTCTTTCATCTTCTATTATTTGATCTGTATATATAATTTTCTCTTCTAAACATTTCTGACAGTTTTCAAACTTGCTTTCACTATCTAATAATTCTATTTTTATTTCTTCGAGATTCCTTTTTAATGCATTTGCTTCCTTTGTATATTTGTAAATTATTTTCTCATTCTCAATTTTTTCGTTATTTAAAATTTTGATCATTTCATTTTTACCTTTTAATTCCTGACATACAGAAATGTTTTTCTTAGATATATCTTCAATAATGTTACTTTTCTCTTTGATTTCTTCCTTAGCAGATACAATATCATTATGACATTTATTAATCTCATTTATAAGTTGAACTTCATTATTTAAATATTCGTCAAGAGATTTGGTCTTTTCCACTAAAATCGTTTTATAATTACTAAGCTCCTCAAATAAACTCTCTTTTTCTTTTATGACATATTCAGTAGCTAATTGTTTTTCTTTTATTACTATCGACATACTTTCAATTCTTTCCAACAGATTTTTATTTTCATTTTCACTATTCAATAAAACCTTTTTGAGTGATTCCAATTGTTCCATTATATTTGTTTTTTCTTGATTTAAAATTTCCAACTCATTACACAAAATCGAATTTTTATTAATTTGTTCCTTCAATTGCACATCAACAACAGCTTTACCCAAATCTTCAGTCGATGAAATCATAGCTACAAAATTCAACATTAGAAATTTTATATTACTAAAAAGAATCTTAATATTAAACAATAAAATTGTAAATATTCAAATTACATGAACTTAAAGACTTTTTAAGTGGTATAATATCATCGTCGCACTCAACGCTTTTGTTTAAATGATGTCGATGACGATATTCTTCCAAACATTTAACTGCATCGAGAAATGCTGATTTTAAATTTTTATTTTCAGATTCCATTTCGTCAAATTGTAATTTCAATGATTCGCGAGCACTTTCTGATTCAATTGCTTTAGTACTCCATAATGAAGCTGAACTCTCAAACTCTTTATACTAAAATAACAATTTTGATAATTAATATAAAAAACAAAAATACCGCACAATGTTATCATCAATAAAACAGGTCACTATACACACCTTCACCCTAAACAAGTCTCGTTCTTCTTCCAAATTACGTATATCAGAAAGTAATCTCATGATTTCCATTTCATGAGACCGTATTTCTTCTTTATAAACTTTTTCTTTATATTTACAACTATCACAATTTTCCGCCTCATTCTCATTTTTCTGTTCACCTACTGTATTAAGTTCAAATTTCAAACGTTTTATTTCATCTCTATATGAGATTTGCAATTTTTCTAAAATTAGTAGAAACAATTTACAAAAAACGTAAAAGTATCAACTACCACTAAACATTTTATAATACGTACCCAATTCCTCAATTCTTCTACATTGTCTTTCGACTTCTTCTTGTAAAAAATTCCTATCAAATCGTTCAGCACCCAATTCTGCTTCTAGATGAAAAACTTTTCTAGACTTAAAGGTTAAAGGGGTGATTTTTATTAATGGCGACGGAGACGATAATTGTGCTGGAGAATTTACATCCTCTTTAAGAGGAGTCGAAACATTCGCACATGGTGATTCCGAATAAACATTATTAACGTATGTTGCTGAAAAATGTAAAATATATAATTTATATTACAAGTATATATATATATATATATATATATATATATATATATATATATAATAATAATAATAATATTAAAACAATAATATAATCATACCATCAATTGCGTTTTGTAAATTTCTTTCGGTGATATTTTCATGTTTCATAAGATTATTTGCAAATGCTGTTATAGCTTTCTGATCAGTTATATCTAATTGTTCGCACATGTTATTGTGAATTGTAAAATCCTTACATTTAACACAAGCAAAGTGCAAACATAATGACGCGACTAAGATTATATCATCAGACACATTGAATTCAATGTTACTATCTCGTCTAAAGTAAGGATATTCTCTTTTTATAAAGTTTATTATACACTCTTCTAGCTCTTGAACATTATTTGAATGATCCTTTGTTTTGTTAAAATATTTAATTAAGGCAAACAAAATTTGAGAATTCAAATCTTCGAATTTGCTTGGACTCAAAACACAGTTAGCCTGAAATACAAATATTAAACATAGCAGATGAAAGATAATACATCAAAAAAGAATAAAGATCATTATAGAAAATATATTTCTTAATTTTTAAAAATTAATGGATTAAGATTGAACAATCACTAAATACAATGATCGATCAAATCATATTAATTTACAATTACATATTTATAATTTCAAAATTAAATACAATTTATATACATCAGATCGAATGAGCAACAGTATATTTAGTTATAAATTATATCATAAAAAAAAATCATTATATATATGTTGAATACGTAGGAAAAATTGAAATAAATTACCCAGTTAATCAAACTAGAAGACCAACATCTGCGCGATGATGGAGAAAAGTCTTCCCGAAGGGGTCTTCCACCTCCGGGAAACATCCTGAGCCGCTTCTCTCGCACCTGGAACGACGGTTAATTCCGTTTGACCGTTAATTCTAAGACGATGCGCGCCGACAGTTAACGACGATACATGTTCGCAACCACACAATATCTGTTACAATACTACTTTTTTCCATTTATCATTTATATTTAATTGAATAATTTTTTTAATAGTTTAAAATTATTCATAAAAAAACATATATTTAATAAAAATTAATTTAACTTAAATTCATAATTAATATGAAAATTTAATTTTTTTTTTTTTTATATAAAATGTAATTATTATTTGTTTTGCAGAATAACTTTATATTAAACATAATCTATAAAACATCTATATTTAAAAAGTTTCCAAATGAATAAATCTGTCAATATTATTAATATACATAATTTAACAAAATAATACATTGAAAAAAAATATTATTAAAAGTACATTTTCATTTAAAATTTTAGAAAAATTCTACTTAGTTTTAATAAATAAAATAAATTTAAATTTCCGTTGAGATTCTCATTTAATTAAAAAAAAAATACGCATAAATTTTTAGGCTGCCATAAAATAAAAAAAGGAGATAAAGATTATGGTCGCTAATCGCAATCTACTTCATTTAGTATGTCAGTGTCAATTGGCGAGGTAAGGTTGTCCGGTTCTACTCGTCAAAACGAGTGCTGGCTGTTCAGAATGTCTTCCACCGATGGTTTATCGTCTCCCCTCAGAGAGGATTTGGTATAGTTTTCATTTTTCGCCATTAGATTTTCTCTATTTGCACTTCTTCCGATTTAGTTTTCTTTGTGCATCTCACACTCCGTCGCAAAAGTCATAGTCCAATGTCGAAATTTATGAAATTCAACCTACTCATCTTAAACGATCAATTTTCCCTTACAATTCACATTTATTTTACCACTTTTTTCCGTTCGATTTAGCTTTTTTGTTTTTTTAATTTAATTATAATATCGATCACTAATTTCTAATAAAACCTATTCTCATACATATCATATATATATATATATATATATATATATATATATATATATATATATATATATATATATAACAGTACGAATTTCTAAAAATCAATAAAACTTTCAAAATATATATTATTCTATTTTGTTCAATATGTTTTGAAATTAATTAATTTTAATTTTATAACGTATTCATCAATTTGTTCTATGATTATTTTATATATTCTTTATTCTGCGTTCATAATATTTTGTTCTGCTACTTTGCTTCTTAGTGTTTGTTATTTATAACTTATTAAAATATAATAAATATTGTTTGAACTTTTATCGATATTAAGAATATCCCACATTCAAACTATGAAAATATTAACATTTTATTTATTTGTGACATAATAATATTGGATTTTTTTTTGTTTTTATTTGAAAATGCTATTATCTCTTTTCAAAAATATATTTCTTTATGCATTATTATGATACGAATAATTTCTTAGTATCAACATTAATCATAACTATATTAGTGAAAGAAACGTTGACCTTCTTACATCAATATTAAAAACGAATTTGTTTGAAACAACAACATAAATTAGAGAATAGTTGCTCAACTACCGTTGAACTTATATACAGAGATCTATAAGAATTCAATGTGGGTTTAACATACTTTGATAAAAAAGAACTTGAAAGACCAGATGCGTGTATAAAATTCCTTACTTTTTTACCAGAATTGCTTAGAGAAAATACTTAATAACAAAAAAATAAAATAAAATAATATTTATTACAAATTTGATGGTTTCAGTAATAAAGTTTATTTAAATATCTCTGTAGAAAGAGCTATTCCTTGAGAAACATATTTAATAATTTACTTCTAGTAAATTATTAAATTGTATTAGATGCCATAAAATTAATAATAAAAACTTATATCCATTATTAATCATTAGAAATTAAAAATATAATATAACTCAGATATTTTGCTTAATAATCCATCATTAATTTGTAATTATTCTGATAATTTAAAAGTTTGGTAGTAAATTATAATAATATTACATTTTAACGAACTTAAAAAAAACGTAATATTTCAAAAATAATTAAAATATATTAGTTGCTTGCTGGATTCGATCTAAAAATTATAAAAACATTTTATAATTGCGAATCGATATAAAATAACATTTTGCAGTAACTAAAATATTAGATTTTAGCCAATTTGCATTATGACAACATTTCAACAGAAAACACGCATTTTTTATTTAATTATTTTGTAAACAAGTCATTTGACATTTAAATATCTGCAATGTCAAACTATTCACATACTTATCATTAACGTATTCAGGGTGTCTTCTGAGAGAATATATATATTTTATGCGAAATATAGCAGGCAATATGTTCACCGTTCCAAACGCACACATCACCATATAAAATACAATCTATCAAACTTCTACATATTAAAAAAGATCTTACGTTATATATATTCATAGAGATTTTTATATTTTTTCTTATATTATATATTTGGTAAAACGTGCGCCATTTCTAACGAACTTTTCCTTGAATCAATACAGTAAAAAAAGTGATTAGTGGAACAACTATAGCATTTTACACATTGTCACAAAATAATACAGTACAAAAATGATCTATTAAATAATCTACTGTATATTCAGACGATGCTACACTGTTTACATTTGTGAGAGCTTTATTTAATTTTTAACTTTGTATTAATAACTAATAGAATATAAAAATGTGCGGTCGAGTTGTTTTTGGTCTCTGCGACACAAAACATTATTTAGTTTAGACTATTAAGAATAATCCTGAAATATTATGATTCAGCAATATTTAGCAATAATACATATCAAGTGACATATTGTAGTATTATCTTATTAATTGAATTAAAGAAAAAAGTCATTTTCGTTTCTGATAGCGTAATTGATAAATGTAAATCTAAAAAAAGAAAATTTATATAAATATATATTTATATAATACAACCAGTAATCTTACATTGTACGCTACTGTTATTTATATGTCTTGTATATATATTTTTTTAATATAATAACAACGAACAATTTTCATCAAACATTGATGATCCATGATATTATTTTTTACACATATAACGAACAAAAACATGAATGTATTTTTTTATATTTTGTTACCGCATAATAAATGGAATACTTTGTAACGTTCATACAACTACTATAATTTAAATTGTAAATTTCAGTACTTTAATGCAATTTATCATTGACTGCTTTCATTACATGGCTCATTAGCATCTCTGTTATGAAAATGAAAAAAGATAAATTCATTATATTCTATAGATATATCAATGATAAAAAATAAAAAGGAAAAACGTTTTGTAAAATATTCGGTCGAAGTACATAAATATATGTGTAAATTATACATTCAATATTTAGCAGATTTTTCTGTAAATTTGATCTTATATTAGATCCACAAAGGACAACATTTTTTTAAAGAAGGAGAAAAAGAAAATTCATATGCATTCAAATGCAACCATCATATTAATTTTTATAATTTCCTCTAAGGTAAAATACAAAGAATTAGAAAACAAGTTTTAGCAAAACTATAATGTAAACAATTCCGTCTTTGCAATGAAATTTACGTTCTTTTTCTTTAAAATCAAGTTTAAAGATTTTTAAAGAGTATAGGTGAATAAAGAGCTTCAAAAAAAACGAGTAATTCTATTTAAAAAATTACAGAATGACAAAAATATAGGACATGAAACAATACTATTACAATTCTAGTCATTTTAGAGATTTCCAAGGCTAATAACATCTTCTGTAAATAGGTTTTCGAACTTCGTATCACAATTCTTTTCTTACAAAATGTTATCTAATATGAAGTAGCCTAAATTATTAAAATCATCTACAAATGAATGGAGAAAAACCTCAAAATTATGTTGTATTAGTGTGTAGCTAGCAATATCATCTTTAAACCATATGATTTAAAATTGTCAATAATATTCTTTATCATTTTTTATCATTTTTTTTCCTAATTCTTCTGATTTTTGTAATTTATTCTTAACATAGAAATTTTAGTTGTTTTTGTTCATCCATTTAATTTTTATTTAATCATCATATCCAATACCTTTTCGGAAATCATTTTCTTTTATAGAATAATATGTAATTTTTAACATAATGTTTATATCAACAATATCATTTTGTGTTTTTATTAATATTTTTTTAGCTCCATATATTTTATTTTGACTATGAGCTTTATTTTTTAATATTTACATTTTTCTTACTAACTTAATTTTTATAATCATAATTTATTTGTATATATTTTTAATGTCTCTTCCACTAACATTTTCCTTTTTTTAATTTATTCCTAACATTTTTTATGCATAAAAAATATAACTTAATATTATTTTAGATAACTACTGCTGTGAAATTTTTATCAAATCCCAATATTCAAGGAAGTCCATTAGAAAAAAAACAAAGTTTTCTTAGAGCAAAAGGTCTTACGGAAGAAGAAATTCACAAAGCTTTCGAAAGAGGTACTGCTTTAATAGCAATACCTTCTGTGTCATCAGAGCTCGTTTTATTTAAACAATCAAGAATCGGTTGGTTCAGAGAAATGTTTTTATCTATAGCATTATTTGGTGGCATTACATATGGTCTTTACTGGATTTATAAGGTTTTATAGTTTATTATATTTAGAATGTAATATTATGATAAATACTAATTATCGTTATATCATATTCAGAGATGGTTGGAAAGGTTTCTTTTTGGCATGAGACCTAAGAAAAAAACAACAGAAGAACGATTTGACGATCTGAAAAAATCCATAGAAGGTCATATTGAAGAACTGAAACAAGAAATTATCACTGTTCGTTCTGAGGTTGATCGACTCAATAACATACAAAATTGCAATTCAATATCCAGGGGTCAAATTGATAGTTTGAAAGCAGAAGTTATATCAGTTAAAGGAATTTTGCTCAATAGGTTTGCAATCATCTCCACATAAAGTATATGTTACATTATATATATTTTTTTATTATTATTTTCAAATTCTATAGGAATCAATTTCCATCATTAAATATTCGAACTGAACCACCTTCCATTCCCGCTTGGCAATTACAAAGTTCTGCTCATCAAGCCGAAGGAGACACGAGTCCACCTCAGAGCGATCACGAAAAGGAAGGTAAAGATCAAGATGACGATCTTCTTCGAGGAAGAGGTGATCGGAGCGAATCCGGTGGCTCCAACAGCAGCGAGGGCGAAGTTGTTACAAAAAATAGCGATAGCAGCCTAGAAATTATGTGAGCTGTATTCATTTTAAATTTTTTTCTTCCTTAACATGTTTTGTGTTGTTTTCATTTTTTTTTAACGTTGCATTATATTAATTTAAAACCCTAAGATGTGTTTCTAAAAGTATATCTTAGTAGTTTTATATTACATTATATCATAACAGTTTCATATTTCATAGATTCATATTTGCAATATTATGATTTACTTTCAAAGCACTTATAATATGTTATGTCATTAATCATAATTTTTATATATCCTGGTTTCAGACTTGAATCATAGCGCATTTTTTTCAAATTTCAAGTGATAAAAATTATATTTTTTTCTAGTTTTCAATAGCATAAAATTAATTCTTTAGACATTCAAGTTCTCACTTTGAGACTTTGAGCATCATTATTATTTGTTTACTTTGTTAAAAAAAAATTGTTTAGAAAAACTATTTTCTAGCATTAATAATTATATTGAATGTTTAACATCTAAATTAGATTTTTAATAACATGAAGACATTTAGCTATGTATAGAGTATTAAATAAAAATGTTATATTCAAATCTGAAATCAAATATTATTAATATTAAATGTTTATTTTTTTTGTTTCGCTCTATAAATTTATTGATGTAGATATTTTTGTGCCCTTTGAAGGGTTTGGCATGCTTTATGTTATAATTTAATTAACATTATTAAAACGCTTTCGCATATTTGTAATTGAAATTATAAAGCAAAATTTTACAAATAATTTATCTTTTTTTTCATATATTACATTATAAACTAATAATATATCATGTAGATAAATGGCTATAATTTTTTTTAAACTTATGGGTCAACGGTGTGCCATGATTATAAAATTGCATAAACCTCAATTATTAAAAAAAATGAAAAATAATAATTGCACATGTAATTATTAAATCTTTTTAATTATCATTCAAGAGAAAAATATTCAAATTAATGTGTATAAATAATATTAAATATTAATTTATAAAAATGTAATCTCACCAAAAAAAATATTGTTATTTTTGTTACATTTTATTTATAATATCGATGACATTAAAACTTATCCACATCAAACAAACAATAATATTAATATCTTTTTCATTCCCCTTAAAAATGACATGAAAATTGGTATATTCGCTTAAAATCGTGTAATTTTACTTTCTTTTAAAATATTAATACGATATAATAAACACTAATATTATTATTATTAATATTTAATTTTTTACTTTAAAACATGCTAATATATTAATAATTTTGCTCTATGATTCTATATTCATTATAAATTATAATTGAATGATCACGATCTCAGTTTTATTTTTTTTTATTTAGAGAAAGAAGATACAGAGCTATTTTTTATGATTTAAATATTTATGGTGGATTTTAAAATGTTCGCATAAATTATCTTATCTAAATCAAATATTGCGCCTTTGCAAATCAATTATTGTATGAACTCTGACCTTCTTTCTTATATAAATGTGTATTTTTACACAAATTTATAGATTTTTTTATGTATTAATTGAGGTTTTATTTATATTTTAATATCAAAATTTTCTCTTTCTATTATTTGTATCTATCTTATTATTTTTACACTTTTAATTGCTTTTTTATTTGTTGCCCTTGTGATTGTATTTCTTATAGCTAATCAATTTTGTTTTTTTTTAAATATTGAATGATGTTATAAAAATGTAGCTATTATTATTATTTGTTTATTTATACTTAACGTGAACGAACTGTGTTTAAAATTTTATATTGCCTGTGACATATTTATTTCTATTTTACAGAACTGAAAATTTTATAAATAGTTAGAACATCACGGATTACAAAATTGAACCCCCCTGAGAAAGAATAATTAGGGTAAAATATCTTTTATAATTTATTTTCTTCGTTATTTTTATATTTGTCTAGAGAAATCATATTAGTTTATTTTATTTTTTTGAACATAATGTATTGTTTTGTTGTTTATTTTTTAGATATATGTGTAGTATAGTTTTTATACTCATTATTTTTGAAAAAAAAGATATATTAAATTTATCATTTAATATAATACATTCAATGTGCTTTTATTTTCAGCGTTAAAACTGAAAATTTCCAAACGTGAGGCAAGAATTTAAAACTACTAACCTTATGGTAAAATAACATTTTTACTAGCATTAGAAGCAATTTATAATAGTAAATTAAACATTTATTAATATTTATGTAAGAGAAAAAAAACATTGTGATGTCAATAGTGATTATTTTAAATATTCTTTATATATATATATATATATATATATATATATATATATATATATATATATATATATATATATTTATTATTCCATAAATTGTACTTGGAAATACAATATTTTATCAAAGTTTCAACAATTGGAGTAAACAAATCAATGAAACGAGGTTTTAATATTCCAATTCAATCGCTTTTTATTGATTAACAATATAGAACATTCTTAAAAAGAATTTACCCTATATTTATCAATAATAACAAAATAATTCATAAGAGTGGTATATAATTATTATATCAACGACAAAAAACAAAACCTGAGTGAATTATCAAAATAAATCACAATAAAATAACTAGAATAAAAAAAATGTATTTATTCTTTATTTCAATCATAAGAATTCACTATTATTAAAAGATTTAATCTTATTGATTTTTTTTAATTTGACTCAAAAAAATAATAATAATAAAATACTAAAGATTACAATTAATCTTTGGCAATTTATCGTTAGTATAATTATTTTGTTTTTTTTTCATAATTAAACTATTATTGTAAAAAATAAAAACACGACAATTAAATTTTCAATTTATTAAAAACAAAAAAAAGTGAAATAAAAAGAAATACGTGAAATTGTTCCACATTACTCGTATTTTAAATATATTACTTATAAATAATACATAAAAATATATCATATGTATATTTTTTTTTCACATTGAAAATAAATCAAATCCCCCCCCCCCCCCACATGACACTCGACAGAAAAGAAAACATAACAAATCTATTAATAGATTAAAAAGTATTTTTGTGAATATTTAAGTACTGGATTTTTGGAAGGAATTTTTCTTATATTGAAAGCTTGTTTAGTAAAAAAAATGTTTTACAAAATACTTTAATTATATAATAGAATAAAATGTTTAAATATATATATATATATATATATATATATATATATATATATATATATATATATATATATGCGTTGCGATTTATTTCTTTCAGTTCCAAATTATGAAAATATGTAATTCATATTATATATATTAATTTTATTATTTTGGACCACCATTGACATTATTGGCGTAAAAATTTCACTTTTTTTAGATTTGGGATATATTAATTATTTTTTATAGTTTAAGTAAAATAGTAATAAAGCCATTAAGCATGTGAAAATATCGAGTATATTGCGAATAATTTTGTATTTTTTTTATTGTAATACTATCTATTTTTATGCATTATCTGTGCTTAATTTACGTATAAAAAAAAATAATAAGATAACAATATAGGTAAGTAGGAATATATTAATGACTATTATTACAAAGTTTATGAATATCGCCAAAAGTGTAAACAGTGGCCCCCTTAAAAAATTGAAATTTTATTTGTTTTTAATACAAGAAAATGGTCATAGAAGATTTAAAAAAAATCTTATCACGTTTCTAATGAATAATAAAGAAAATAAAAGTGAAACAGATTATCGACAGCGGACAACAAAAAAATCACGTATTTCATTTTACCATTCTATAATAAAGAAAGCGAAAACATCGTTCAGGATATGAAAATATTTACAATTACAATAGTAGGAATTATTTATATTTACAAATAACACAAAGTTCTAAGATTTACCTAGTTTTTTCTTCTTTCCTTTAATTACTATTTATTACTTTAACTCTATTAATAATTTACAAGTGTTTTTTTTTGTTTCAATGAAAAAGGCTTGACAAGAATGGCAGCACCACAAATTAAAATAGAAATTATAATCTTAATATCAATATGTGTAATAGAAAATATGAGTTTTAAAAGAATACAACATAAAAAATTAAGCTTATATTACTAAAAAAAAATGTATAAAATAATATACATTTTACATATATATATATATTTTATTCTTGAAAACTTCAGAAAACAAGTTGTATAGAAAATTAGAATACGTTTGCTGCACTATATAATAAAAAAAATCAAAAATACAGAACTCGATTTAATAAATGTTTTCCAAATTAAAATATGCATCTGTTGAAAAAGACGAAAAATTTCAAAATAATATTATTTTTTTCTCTATATAAATAAATCATTAATTACATAAGAAAATAATATTTTATATAACACTGATGTAAATTTTTCACAATTTCAAAATAAAACTGTATTTCCCAAAATTCTAATTCAATTTTTCATTTTATCTATCCGTTTGTTTTTTTTTAAAAAAAGCATAAAATTTAAATAAATTAATTACGGATATATTTTTGTAATACAAATTAACAACCAAGATCGTTTTTCTCTCAATTAGAGAAAGAATAAATAAATAAAAAAATAATAATAATAAAAAATAACAAAATAATGAAAACCTGGAAAATATTATATATATATAATATGTACATAAAATTATAAATACTTTTAATGTTACATCAACGTGGAAGGTGTTCTTCATAAGTTAATTTCATTTTTGACATTTTACGACTTAAGCACGTTCCAAAATCTATATTCTGAACTAAATAATATATATATATATATATAAATTTCATATATTTTAGGCAGATTATTAAATTAAAAGAAAAATCATACGCACAGTATTAAAATAGTTTTAGGAACACGCTTTTACAATAAAACGAATACTGCACAATATAATTACATAACTAACTTATTAATTATTATTTAATTTCAACATATTTGTTTCTCTGTCGTCGCATAAGAAAATAAGGAATAATTACAACGTAACGTCGATTTTATTTTGAAAATAATTTCACATGTGAAAAGTGCGCATGAAGTATTAGGTTATTTTTCTATACATACATACATATATAAATTTATATAAAAAGGCATTCAAGTATTATGTTTAATAATAACGTGATTTAAAAAAAAAATAAGTAAAAAATTACTGCATCATTGCATGTCATGTAATGCGAATAATTACATTTTATAATAGAAAAAAGAAGAAAACTTGCTAATTTGTGATATCATCACAGTCGCATTTAAAAGAAATCACACAACTTTACTATTATAATTAATTACTGTACAGATATTTTCCGTTTATTATATATATATATATATATATATATATATATATATATATATATATATATATATATATATATATATCTATTTACCCTTTATTACAATAATAATGATTATGTAGTATTAAATTTGGAATATTGTGACTAAAAAAATAAATCTTTTAAAATTCATTTCAAAAAACTTCAGCTGAAAAATTCGAAACTATATATTACACAATTTACATTATGTACTTACAATTTATATATATATATATATATATATATATATATATATATATATATATATATATATATATATATATATATATATATATATATATGAGCCGTGTTTTATGTGCAGGTGTTATTATTTATTTATTTTTATTAAACATTACGCATATTTTTTTTTATTATTAAAACATATGTTATCCATAGACATTTTGTACTATTATTATAAATTGTCAATATTATTCAACAATAAAAAAAAATATAATAAAGAAATGAAAAAGGGAAAAACGATAATAAAATGTATACTAAATTCTCATATATACATGAAAATTTATGTCGCTTCGAATGATTGTAACAGAACTCAACTTCATAAAGGAGTTTAATTAATCTAACACATCCATGATTTCAATAACATTAATTATTTAATTTATATATGTAATAATTTTTGTTTTAGAAAAAACACGATTTTAATTACAATAGCGTCTGGCGCTGCGAAACATTCACTGTCTCATATTCCACTATTTCACCAGTTTTTTTCCTAGTTTTTTTTTTCAAATAAAAAACCAAAATTAAATAAATTATACGTAAAATGGATACGAAACATTGCATTTATTCAATTGAAAATATCATTGATAATAGCAGATTTAATATGAAAGCTGATTAAAAAAAAACAAAAAAATAATATTACATATTTCATTAAAATCATATTTTATTCAAATATTCGATTTTAAAATCTATAAACTATACAAACAACCAAAAAATAAACGATGATATCTTATTAAAATTTCTGCCATTCAAAATATGATCAAATTTTAAAATGCAATAAATTTTTATTTCGTCCATTTTACATTATATATATATATATATATATATATATATATATATATATATATATATATATATAATGTATAATTGTCAAAGTTAACGCTGTAAATTATTCACCACGTCTGCTGTCCTATACATGAAAAATTGTGATGAAAAATAAAAACTGAAAAACATATGTACATTTGTGAAAGATACATATTATTGGAAACACTAGCTTTGAATAGCAGACGGGTTTCTCGCGTGCTACCAAAGACGATGAAGGTGTAAATTGCGGCTGAGCACTGAACGTACATCATGTGTAAATCTTAACGCGTCCAACATAGGCAACAAATTTAGTAATGCTACATCCATCGGATCTGAGAACCACGACTTAATGGGTATTGCATTATCTGTAAATTGTTAGAATGTATGTATTATTTATTTGAAATCAATTTAAAATCATCATCATCATTATCGCATACTCTTGTTGTTTCTCTTAATTTTGTATTTCTCATTCTAATCTCATCTGGTTATACCAATCAAGCATCTTTCACAAGTACCGGTCATACTCCATGTCCCAATAACAAATATAAGTACCGAAAGTACACTTATTTTTTACACACCTTTCTCTTCAAAAAGATTGTTTGTATTCGTTTGATCTTTCTATAACTTTATTGGGGATTTGCAAGTGATTCATAGTGCTAAATCTTTATCTAAAACCTGCTTGTTCAATTGGTTGGTTGTCATCTAATATTGGATTTTGTTTATTAAAAAAAAAAGTAATGATTTGTGACCTTTGCAAAATACACTTTGATCATTTGAAACATTTGTTATATAAAATAGTTAGTAATTCAAACAGCAAATTACTTCCTATCATAAGTTTATAGGGATATTGTCTAATCCTACCAATTTAACTGATTTGGATCAAATTATTGTTTCTACACTTCTCTAACTTTATAAGAATCTATAAAGGCTTTAAGAAAATTCC
Organism: Leptonema lineaticorne; assembly: GCA_024500535.1. Taxonomy (NCBI): domain Eukaryota; kingdom Metazoa; phylum Arthropoda; class Insecta; order Trichoptera; family Hydropsychidae; genus Leptonema; species Leptonema lineaticorne. Next base: position 9,409,665 of record JANIJI010000014.1, on the reverse strand, counting down.
CAATCTGGTCAACTATTTCCAATCTATTGTTAATTATTGAATTAGTACTATTTCTGATTTTGAAAAATTGATTTTTATCATGAATGAGGGATTTTTAGCTCTTTAAAAATAAAAGCTATAAAATAGCTTTTATTATTTTTATTGTCTTCAATTAAATTCAACACATATATAAATAAGTAACTCTTATTAGATAAACCATTGTAATTATAATATTAAAAATAATGATCTACTTTCGCCATTTATTGAGTGAAAAATTCAATTATTTCTAAATTTGAAAAAAATCTCATACAGCTTAGAAAAAAGGAAACAAACAAAAATCTTTTTTTTTATCATTGACTTCAAAAATCAATGAATATTACTATAAAAAATGATTATAATAAACGATATAAAGAACAATTTACCTGGATATCCCCGGTAAGCACCGGGAGAATTATCTAGGATAAATATCCTATTGAGATCATCACATATGGAAGACAGATCCTTTGTATATGTACCCTGATCTGGTGTACAATGCTGCCTAAAATATATATTCATTTAATATAAAATTTATACTAAACAAAAATATTTACAATAGTAAATTACCTGTAGAATCGTTGATTCAAAACTCCCCTACCATTATCTAATTTATCGGCTACTGCAGCCCCATATATTTCCATTGATGCAGTAAATACTACTAAATCATACCATTGGGAAACCTAAAATATTACAAGAGTACTAATAGAGTATGTTATACATATAATATGATAGTACTACTATCAAAATACATTTCGCCTTTATTGTTATACTAACAGTATCCAAAAAGTAATCCACGTGCGGTCGTTTGTGCACAAAAAACCTTACAGGATGTTTGTCGATTGTAACTTTTAGTACAAAATCAGGTGGTGTTCCCGGTTTTACAGTAGGCATTAACATTGCATCGTGATGCGAATGTATTAATGTTTCGTCCAAATCAAGAACTAACATTTTTTTTTTAACTAAACCTAAAACAATGAGATTACTGTAATATAGCAATAAAAATAAAACATATGCAAATTTATAAATACATATAAAATATACTTAGTCTATGTCGAGACACTGGTGATAGAGGATACACTTCATACTTAACTGACTGATGCTGAGCGATCTAAAAACAGATTAAAATATTATTAATTTAATATATATTACGTATATTTACATTATACATTCAAATTAATATCAACATAAAAATTCTAAACTTTAATGAATACTTATATTTTAATTATCATACACATAATATGAATACGTAGTTACATTAAAGTATTACATACATAATAATTACTGTGCACTATATAATCAGCAAATATTTCATAAGTTATAAATAAAGTGCATATATCATAATAAAGTCAATGACCAAATATTAAAGAACGAATTTACAAGTTAGCATAAATAATTCTAGATATGCAACTGCATTTAATAATTTAATTTACAAGCACGTATATAAGCAATATACAAACTAATAATTATAGAAAAAAATATTGTTGAACGATAAATTGAAAATTTTACTATTGATTACTGACCAAGGTTAAAAAAAATCAATTAACGACATAACTATTATATTTATTTATAAAAGAAAATAAAACCACATACCACCATAAATTATCATTATAATAAAATTTAATGCAGTAATCTTTTTCATTGTAATTAACAACTTTTCTCTTTTTTACTTTACAAAAAAAATATTTATATCGCATGGTAAAAAATATTTTTATAGTTTGGAGAAACTGATATAAAAACTGACATTTCATTAATATAACATTAATTAAAAAAACTTATATTGATATAATCAAGAAAAATCGGCCGTCAACTTTGAATAATAAAAGGAATTAAATTAATTTTGGTGTTCTTAATAATATGCTAAACAAATATAACAAACACACCGGATGATGAAAATTATTTTTTAGATGTACATAAATATAAAATACAAATATATTTTTATTTTACTAATTAAAAATATATTCAAAAGAAATGATATAAAAAATATTGAGATAAAAATGCCACAATAAAAATATTTTCTAGATATCGCTATATTATAAAGTAAGTCAAGTGTTATGAAAGGTTAGTATTTAATAAAATAGATTATTATTAAACAAAATATTTGCTTACGTTATGTTTTTTATAATATTTCTAATAAATATTATGATTTAAAACTCTGATTTACGTATTTTATTAATAAATTTATGTTAATTATACATTTATTTCTCCCACTATTCTAATATATAAGTAATGTGTTACAAATTTAAAATATATAAAATATAATTATATATAATCGAAAAAAAATATCTAATATATAAGAGTAATTAAATAAAAACTTATTAATTTAAAACAAACAAAATTCCAATTAAAAATATCACATAGATAATATTATATTATCTTCGTCAAGATTTGCAAAATAATGCGCAATCAGATTAATAAAAAAAAAATCATATATCTGTAAAATAAAATAATTAGGCGTAAATTGGGGATTTTTTCTGATAAATAAAAATAACTACATATTAAGAGCACTGAGTTTCCAAACAGAATGAGAAATAATAATAATTCGTTAAAATAAATTATATTAAAACTGTAAAGGTATATTTTTTTATTGTTTGATGGTATTTTTTAATGATAATATTATTTCATGTAAACATACATGTGGTTAAATTAATTTTATTATTTTTATAATTTTCCGTATTATTCTGTAAAAATTTACAGAAGCTTACATACGCATTAAATATTTCATAAATTAAAAAAAAATGTTATTCAAGGAATAAATAATTTATGTTGTTCTAATTTTTAAACATTTTTAAATCTTTTAAAAATATCGTTAACCGAAAGAAGCATTACTGGAGAATTCAGGTGGTCGTAATTTTTAAATTTACATAAATTTAACGACTCGAGTAACAATCAATTATGTTTGCAAATATTTAATTTATATAAATTATCAATATTTTTGATAAATTTGATAATGCTAAGTATTTAATAAAGTATTTTTATTGGCGCTACCGGAACCGACTTTTTTTAGATGGTCAATATTATAATACTAAAACAAATATTGACATCATCATTAACACTGTACGAGTGGTACAAAGGAAAAAATGGCAATCATCAACGTAATATAAATATGAACAGATTTTATTGAAGTATTGTACGTATATCGCAGTTTTTGAATCTTTTTTTTTTTAATTATATAATACAAATAAAACGTTAGGTAATTTAAAATACTATTTTATTAAAAAATATTTATCGGTCAAACGTTTTCATGCGTATACGATTTTATTGAAAAATTTTCTGCTGTAAAAATAATATTTATTTGAATCGAACATCAATTGCGCAAAGAATAAAACGGAATATTTGTATTTTGTACGTCTCGGCGCTATAAAATATTTTAATTACGAGTATTTTTAAATTTATTAAAACATTTTCCAACGTTTACATTCGATAAAATCGTACCGTATTAATTAAATTATGATGTGGCGCGATTTATGTCTAATAATGTAAACGGAATCGGATCGGCAGAATTCGTTCGTTATGTCGATCGATAAGTTAAAAATTCAATTTTAAAATTTTGCTAACGCGACTCCTTTATTAAACTTTTAGAACGTTTCTTCGACAACAACGAGAAAATCTAATTTTAATTCTGATTTTCTACGCGTCGATCTAAAAACGATAAATAAAAACGCACATTATATTTAAGAGGTGACGCAATTTTAAAAGATATTAGATTTGAGAACTGTCATATTCTTTGGGGTTGCGCGTAAAATACGCGATCTGCGGTTATTTTATATGGATCGAGACGAAAAGAAAACATCGAAACGAGAGTGAAATTTACTTAAAAAAAAAAAGTGATGCGATAATTTCGATTTCGTATTACGTCGTTTGCGCATTTTTTGGATTTGTGCCGATAAAGATTCCGTTCGAATTCACAATACAGAGACGCGTTGAATGATGATAGTTTATCCGTATAGAAACGACGAGGAAGAACGAAAACGAGCTTTGAGGTTATGTCGTCAACGAGCGATCGTCTCGGGCGAACGGAGGAGGGGGGGGGAGGAAGCGTCGTCGGCCGCGCAAACGTCAAAGCGGCGATGCGAGATCTATTATTATTATTAAAACAACGATTATTATTATTATTATCGTTACCGCCCGGCACTGTTTCTTGAACATGAAGCAGAAGAAGCTCCACAGTTTGGAGGCGAGCATGAGAAACGCGCGCAGCCCCATTTGCAGCAGCGTGATCATGGGGCGGGGGCGTCGGTGTCTCTGCGCTGTCGGTTCAGGGGGCGGAGGGCGGAGCGGCGGGTGAATGGCAGCGGACGGCGCGCCACACCCGCGCCATGACATAATCACGAACGCGACGCCGAATCGACACCGCGACGCACACCGAAACGACGCCGCAACGCCGCCGCAACGTCGACCGTCTCCGTCCCGGCGCCACCGAAACTGTCCCGCGCACGCGCGCCGCTCGTACGTTTCAACCGCAAGCACACGATCGTCGCATTTCTAACACGCGACCCATCGTGTGCGGCCTTGTCAATCAATTGAATTTATATTATTTTCTCCTTTTTATTATATTACTACCAATCATATGAGTGCAATAAAAAATTTAAACGAATTTTTCAATTTTTTATTTATCGAAAAAATAATATTATACCGCATTTATAAAAAAAAAATATTTTTTACAAAATAATTATATCTTCCTCTTTTATTGCTTGTTTTATATTTATTTTTAATTTATTAATAACAATTATTTTTTTTTAGATTGATACAAATAAAATATATCTAAAATATAAAAAATATTAATTTAAAGTTTTAATTTTCGACCGTATAACGTTACAAAATTAACAACTTTTATTTAAAAAAAAAAAATTTTTTCTCGTTTACGTTTCAATCGTAAATAAGATTATTAACTTATTTACAATAAAATATTATTTTAAAAATCGTTTTATTCGTTTAAATAGTAAAACGCTATATTATAAAGAAACTAAATTTTGACGATAGCAAAGCAAGTTACTGTTGAAAAACGTAAAGAATTACTATCAAACTCCAACGATTCAGAAATAAAAAACGTAACTTATAAAACTCGAAGCCCGTAAAAAAGAATAGTCGGTCATCGTATTATAAAATAAATTATATTTAATTGAAATTGTCTAAAAAAAATAAAACATAGAAGACAATTTTTTTCATTACATTTATGGAATAGTAATTGATAATCGAGAAAAACGCAAAACATCGTTTTAATTTTGTTACATCAAAATAATTACAGTCGTCGGTAGAAATTACTTATGTTTAGACCGTAAACTGTCGCGCGATGGCAGCCGGTCCGATCGCGGAAAGAAATCAAGGTATATAAGTTTATATATATTACATTTATTATGTGTATTGTTCGATTTAAACGTTGATTTATATTGGACGAATCTTATTTAAAACTTTAACTCTATACATGTTGTGAATTTCAATCAAAAAACGTTTTTGTTTATCTCTAACCTATAAATTTATACGTTCGAATGTTTTTATAACTATTTGAAGTTTTGTCTTCGATCGCTTTTAATTTTGTTATTATTACAATTGGTTTTATGAATTTCAGATGCCACTATATATGTTGGAGGTCTCGATGACAAAGTTTCGGAAAGTCTTATGTGGCAACTTTTTGTTCAAGCCGGTCCAGTCGGTGAGATTGTTTATTCGTTATAATATGAATTAACGTATTTTAAAATGTATACGATATGAAAATTTTTTTTATTTTAGTCAACGTGCATATGCCCAAAGATAGAGTAACGCAAATGCATCAAGGTTATGGTTTTGTTGAGTTTCTTGGCGAAGACGATGCCGATTATGCTATAAAAATTATGAACATGATTAAACTTTATGGAAAACCGATTAGAGTAAATAAAGTGTCCGCTCATCAGAAAAATTTAGATGTCGGCGCTAACATTTTTATTGGTAACTTAGATCCTGAAGTAGATGAAAAATTATTATATGATACATTTTCAGCTTTTGGAGTTATATTACAAACACCTAAGGTAGACTTCGTACTATTAATTTTTATAAATAATGTTTAAATTTTATTTATGTTCCGATTTTAACGTTATAGGTAATGAGAGATGTCGAAACGGGTAATTCAAAAGCTTTTGCATTTATAAACTTTGCATCTTTTGATGCTAGTGATGCTGCAATTGAAGCAATGAATGGCCAATTTCTTTGTAATCGTTCTATATCAGTTTCATATGCTTTCAAAAAAGATGTCAAAGGTGAAAAACATGGTTCTGCTGCAGAAAGGTATTTAATTTTTATATATTTTATACAAATGTAGAATTTTGTCATTGTTTTTTTTATTAACTTCGTATATATTTTTTTAGATTATTGGCTGCACAAAATCCTCTATCTCATGCTGATAGACCTCATCAATTGTTTGCTGATGCCCCACCTGTAGTACCAATGATGCCTCCTCCAATGGGTTTAATGATTCCTCCGCCTCCTCCAGCAACTCCTGGACCTCCTTTACCGCCACCGACTCCTGGATCGTTTCCACCTGCAGGTATTCCGCCGCCTCCATTACCTCCAATGGGTCTACCGCCTGGTCCGCCTGGAATGGGTGGACCGCCTACAACTATACCAGGACCACCGGGTATGCCTAATATACAACCTCCGACTGGTATGCAACCTCCAGGAATGCCCAACATGCAAGGACCTGGAATGCAAGCAAACGCTGGTATGGGTCCTCCACCTCCGCCTGGCTCTGGTCCGCCTCTACCTCCACCGCCTCCTCCAAGAATGATGTGGCCCGGTGGTCCGCCAGGCGGATATCCAGGTGGACCACCATATGGTGGGCCTGGTGGATTCGGTCCACCTCCTCCTCCTGGTGCTCGCCCACCTCCCCCATGGCGACCTCCACCCCCGGGATATGGTCGACCACCACTACCCCCACGCGGACCACCTCCGCCACCTAATTATTACAGTAATGAAGGAGAGAATTTCAATAATTATTAAATAATTGTAATGTAATATAAGACAATTTTTTTTTACTTATATGTAAAATTAAAATACTATTACATAAAATTTTATTATGTATAATTTTAATTTTCTTCCATTATTCTCATCAAATTATTCATACCTTTCTCAATTTAGTCATAGATTATGAGTTGTAAAATGTATAATTGACAAATAAAGTTATTTTGATACAAAATATTCTTTTATATACATTATTTCTAATGGACATTTGTTATTTTCCATTATGTTTATCTGCTCTTATTGATTAAATTGATTGTAGAAACAAATATGATTTTAATTTATGATAACGTTGCACATGCATATCATTTTTTCTCATACTGTTTTTATTTTATAGATAAAAATATACCTATTCTTTGTTTTAGGTATGCGAAAATCTAAATTACATTTTTTTTCTTTATTTATAAATTGTATATCTAACGTTTTATAAATAATTTAAAATTTTGTTTTTCTGAGCTTTAATAAAAGATCGGTAATTAATTTTAATAATATATATTTTTACGAAATATATTTATTAATACAATCTACTTTTGGCTTTCATTTTTTTTCCTAAGATACTTGGATCTTACTTTCAAAAAATCAGCGTTGGTTTATATGTTAATTACACTTTTTAGAGGTAAGTATTTTTTTCCATTATAAATTATTATGATAATTATAAAAAAATATGGTACGGTAAACACTATCTTTGATTATTGATATACGCTTTGTACATTATGAAAAAAATATATATAACTACTGATAAAAATGGCAAAATATCGCTTCAATTTAAGCAAACCAATAAAAATAATAGATAATTGAATTATTAACATATATCACCATTAAATATTGTTGACAAAATTTATGTATATAATTAATACATTGATATATATATATATATATATATATATATATATATATATATATATATATATATATATATATATTAGGATCTAAAAAAAAAATACCATTTATTAAATTAAAAGTAATCACATTTGATATAATTAAATTGGATTATTGGTTAGTAATTCAATGTCAAATAATCATCTTAAATCAAATTTAATATTCTTATATTTTTATCATATTTTTTAAAATAAGTTCAACTTTAGTATACATTTGAATGATATGATTGAAATTGGAAACTACTGCTAAAACATGATCTTCATTAAGTTCATCAAAACTTTTTTTATTTATATATTATAATAACAACATATTGATGTGTAATAAACGATCAAAATTGGAAAATTATTATTTTATGGATTTAGTTTTATATAACATTTAATCCTATACATGTCACTATGATAAAACTAACAATCTTATTTTCAAAACACACTAGTGTTAAATACCTCATAATAATACTTATAAATGTGCTAAATTGTAAATGATTGATTATAAAGTTATAGAAATAGTTGTAAATTACTTTTTCAAAATAATTTTGCATATATATTTGAAGTCTTATATAGATACTCATTACATCATACATAGATAGTCTATAGTAAGTTTGTTTATATTATATATATATATATATATATATATATATATATATATATATATATATATATATATATATATATATATATATAACCAACGTCTCGTAACAAAATGATAACGATAAAACTACGTGATATGAAAACGTTTTCTTTATGCAACATTTGACACGTGCTATTTAGACGTCTGGGGGTGGATTTTTCTCGGAGTTTTCCGCGAACGGATGCCATTTTTCGAGAAGTCTATAAATAATCGTAGGCAACGAGGGTTCGCCCAGAGCGATAGTTCGGAACCAGGGACGCCGAATCACGGTTCGCGGACCGCTTAGCCGATAAGTAATATCGCAGACGTCAGTGTGTATCCGGTGATCGTCGCGTTCGCACGTGGCGTCGGTTCGTGGAAATTCATATTATTTCCGGAAAATTCACAAGTATTTCATAGTGTTGTTCGACCGGAAAATCAGTGATATTTCTTATTATCGCATAGCAAATATATATATATATATATATATATATTTTTTTAATTTTAAACTTTAATCAAAGTGAATTTATATTTGTGAAAAATTCATCTACAGCTTTAAAAGTAATTAAGAGTACATCAAATAATTTAGGTATACTAAATAATATTTTTTTATTTTTTTATTAATTATAAATGATATTGAATAAATATTATTTTTTAATTTATTATTATTTTTTAAATAATATAACCTATATTAAATAATTTAATACATAAAGTATCAATGGCTATTATTTGACAGTAATGAATAATATGAAATATTAAAAAACACTATTTATTTTATTACATAAATATCTAAGAAGTGAGCTTTTGAATTGAATTTTTCGCATATTTCAACATTAAGAAAACTAAACAGTTTTGAGAAATCTAATAACCATACGGTTTAAATAAATAAAATTTAAATTATATTTGATCACTTCAAGTTGTTTTATTATAGAAATTGATTTTCATATACCATATTGCTGAAAATATTAATATTTTCATATATTGTGTTTATTTAACAATGCTCATGTTCAAATTAATCATATTCATTCGTATTGCACTTTTATATGATTAATACTTAAAAAGTCTTAATAGATATCTATATCCGAACAAAACAAAGTTTATTCTATTAATCCAAGATTATTTTGTTTTAAGCTATTTCATATTCTGAAATCAATATATGTTTTTTTAATACTAAACAATTCTCTTTTAAATATTAATAAAGCATATTTCTCTTTATTTTATAAATCTATATTCATATATAAAACTTTTCATTGATTTGAAATCCAAAAAAATAGTATTATTTCTATTTTTACTCATTATATCTATACAAAAATAGATGTTTTGACAATATATTATATATATTTTGAAATAATATATATCAATATTATTTTTTTTATTTAGCATAATGAAACTAATATCATTACAGCTTATTATATCTGAATATAAATGAAACAATATATGATTTTAACTAATTTGACACATGTCTATAAGTTTGTTTAGCATAAATTATATCAATTTTCAAGTAAATATTAATAAAATAATTCAATATTTTACTTGAAAATAGAATCAAAATATTAATTTATTTTAAATATATTTAAATTAAAATAACAAAATTGTTGAAGAAACATTAAAATTTTTCAAATGTATTTATTTATTTTTTTAATTTTAATATTGAATCAAATTTAATATAATAATGTTGTAATAAAGTTAATAATATAAAACTAGTAAATATTGGCAAAATTCATAAGTTAATATATTTTTTAAGTGAAAATAAAAATATTACTATTTTTTTTAAATTTCTTTGATCCACACAAAAGTTAGTTTTTAGTATTAATATATTATATAATTTTTACCTTTAATATTTTTTGATAAAATTTTATATTATGTATTCGCGTTTATTAATTATAATTTTAATTATAAATATTTAAACTACATATTTATACGTGGACATATGAACTGTAAATACGCTCGCGAAATACGCTCGCGAGGGTCGTCTTTGAAGTTACGCGAGAAATACGCCCTAATTAATTATATAATATTCGAATATTTCGCTTCGCATCTGAAATAAAACTTTTCGAAAATTTAACAAAATATAATAAAAATTATAAAAATAACCATATTTATTATAATTTTTAAACATTTTCGCTGATAAATTCAAACAGATGCTTGTAAAATATAACTATATATGAGCGACGAACAACGTTTATATACAACATAAAGCATTGACATAATGTATCTTTTTAATTGATAATTTATCTATACGATAAGGTTAGTTGTATTTGTATTGAATCTGTGTAAATTGTGTACTATTTCTATCATATCTTATATATACATATATAAATATATCTATAAAGTTTGATTTTATATCAATTTGCGTCTTATTTTATATGTAATAATAACCTTTAATCTATCTTTCTGTTTATCGATTTTGATCTATCTTTATCTTCATCTTTAAAATGTGATATTTAGGTTTAGTGATATATATATATATATATATATATATATATATATATATATATATATATATATATATATATATATATATATATATATATATAATAATGTTGAAGTTTAAAACTTCTTTATATCAATTATCATTATTGTATAGAAAAACACATAAATTCAATAGTTAGAAATGAATTTAAAGACATATTTATGAACGATTGATTAATATGTTTTCAAATCGAAATCATCAATTACAAAGATGAGAATTTTTTTCACATTTTTAGTATACATATTTATATCACTAATTATGACTGAAATTTTTAAAATAGTTATTTATTGTCCCCATTTCTCCAATGTTAATCTTTAAACATACTAATTTATCTATAATTTACATAAGTAATAATAGAAAGACGAACAAAGTTTTAGTGATATCTGATTTTACATTAGATAATCGGACACATTACCGATTTTCCAACATTTACCGACAAACATATATTTTTATTTTAATATGCATGATATTAAAATTTGTCGAAACACGATAGGTATGACGTTATTAAATATTGTAAAATTTAATTCAAGTCGAAGAGACGGTATTAAATTCCATAATGCTAAATTGTTTAGTTAACTTTGCCTGATGGGGAATCGACTCTTTACATTTAATTATTAAATATTACATTGTATTATATATAATGTAATGCTTAGTATTCATTGCTTTTGAAATTGCTCATTCAATTAGTTTAGGGTTACTGAATTCTAGTATGAATTCAAAGATAATCTGCTGTGAAGTTGACTACTCATAAAACAGAGAAAATTTTAATATTTTATAAAAAAAATATATATATATTTACTTTTTTGCTATATTATCTATTTTATCTTCATTAGTGTTAAAAATAAATACTCGATTATATATATATATATATATATATATATATATATATATATATATATATATATCATGAAATAATTAATAATATTTTTTCCTATATATTATTTATAACATATTATTGATATGACCGTCAAAAATTGAAATTATACACGTCACCCTCATGTCACCTTTATACGGATGTGTGGGATTTTGAAACGTCATCTTTCGATTGAAAGACCTCAAAAAATAAAAAGGAACCGTTTCTAGTTCTTTGTGTGCAGTTCATTACGAATTGTTTGTGCGGCAAGAATGATTAAATATGTTCATAGAAGCGGGTTCAAAGCTTCTCAAACTTTTTACACACTTTTCTGAAAAATCTACACACACACACACACATATATATATCGTTAATTTCGAATTATTATCTAGTATTTTGTACTAAAATATTTAGTTATAACGTTATATTTTTATCTCGAGTGATATATGAAAAAAAATCAAAATTTTTGAAGAGTTATTAATATATTAGATTAAAATAAAATATTGAACTGTAAAAAAATGTAATATAGTTATTTTTATTAGTAATATTTATATTTATATATTAATCTTTAATTTGTCAGATATGAATTAATTTGATTTTGATTTATATGATTATCATGCATAATTTTCGTGTAATAATATCTAATACATTTTTTTATAATTTTGTGCATCTTAAACAATCCTTGATAACAAATTAAAAATCTTTTTTTTATTAACATTTCATACCAAATATATTTTTCATTAGTACTAAGTACTAAGATTTTTATTTTTGTGATAAATGTTAGAATATTATTTTTTTTATTGTGGTATAAAATATACTTATTTTCCCTAAAGAATATATTAAATAATTTTATTAACTATATATATGAGATAACACGCTTCATTTTCTTTAAATTTACATATCTATATTATAAATTTGATATTTTTATTAAAAATTAAATATTTTAAACGCATAATTACACATTAAATATATTCAATATAAAGATCGTCGATTAACATGGAAAATTTGCACTTTTCCCGGATGGCAACGGGAAACCACCGCCACACTTGTTTTTTTTTTTTTACCATCGATTCATTAGAATTACACAGCCGATCGGATTACGATAATTACATTAAAAAACGCATAATATAATCGATGAACAATTTGAAAACGACCATCGCGTCCAATTAACAGTAGACATGTGTGAAATGTTTACCGATATCGGTCCATGTTTGTTTTTCATTTAGCGCGCGCGGTTTTATTTTTTTGCGCGTTTTGTTTTATTTTTCCGTCGCGAAAATTTCCATTATCGATTGAGAAAAATCGCATAGACGTTTGATGCTTTTCGACGATTGCTTCATCAAAATCGAAATATTAACATTAATTTGTCTAGTTGTTGTTGTATATAAAACATTATAATTTTCTTCTCTGATTTTTCGTTATCGACATATATATTGTTTTTAACGGTGTTTTCTATGCGATTGTCTATTTTGTTGCATTCCAGACAGATTGTGTTTTTTTTTTATTTGGAAGAATGTTTCTTGGAAATCATCTACAGGTATTTTCTTTAAAAAAGACGTAGATATCGTAATGCAGTCGTAGAAGAAAAGCGTCGTAAGTGTGTGCGATTTAAATTTTCATGAAACATAAATGAATTTTCTTAAAACAATATTTAGATTTCATAGAATAAATGTTACTATTATTATTTTTGGTAAAATTTAATTGATAAAACATTTAATTTGATATATGAAAACGTATTTTTTTTTGTCTAAAATATGAATATTTAGTTTAATAAAGTTATATTAATTTTACTTGATAACATATTAATATTAACTTTAGAGATTTTTTTAAACATTTGATATTTATTATAATATACCTTGAAATTAATTCCTAAAATGTATAATATTTTTATTTATTAAACATTGTTTTTCTATATTTATCCTTCAATGTAAATAAATATCTGAATATTAAATATCCAATTAGCGATTGATATTACAAAAAATATTAATGAATGTGAAAAAAAATCAATATTAATCCACAAACGGTGCGGTACTATTGTTCTATTTTAGTGATAGTATAAAAATTTTGAAAAAATAATTAAAAATATATTTTTTAATAATGTACTATTATTTAAAATATTATTTTATAATATGTACATTATCGAAGCGCCATCTATGTGCGTTAAACAACATTTTAACATTGAAATTTAAAAAAAAAATTTTTTTCACTGATAAAATTATTTAATATCACAAAATGCAATAGATAAATAATAAAATAAACAATGTAATTTTTGTCGCTTACGTCATTATTCAGCTGTAGCGATAATATCACGTTCTATACAAAGATAAATATTTTGTTTCACTAGATATACGTTAAAGTCTACATAATTCATTTGTGAATTTCGCAAATGTTCCCTCTTAAAATTCATGAAAAAAACAACATCACGTACAGAGATGAGAATTTTGAGGGAGAATATTTAATAACGTAGAAATTTTAATATGTGTATTATTATTATTATGATTTATACATAAAATCGTATAAAATTTCATATACGGCCTCGTTTTCATATTAAATATACAAAGTAATATATGTCTTGAAATATTAAGCAATGTTTTCTGATTTAAAAATTTCCAGATTGTTTACGATTCTTGTTTCTTTTTTTCAGTATATATATATATATAATAAACAGTATAAATATAATATACTGTGTTGTATTGAAATAAATCAAAGTAAAAACTTGTTTATCAAAATTACTTAGATCTTGAGATGTGATAAATATTAATGTTATCTATTTCTACGTACTGTAATATGTTGAAAAAAAAATCGCGTGTTAAATGTCATATTTGAAAATTTCGATGCACAAAGGGTGTGTATGAATAAAATTTATCCATGTTCGCGAATATATCTGTTTTGTATCATTCATATCAAGTTAACCATATTTTTTTTCATATCGAATGATTCAAAAATTCATTATCTGTAAAATGATAAAAATTTATAGATATATGTATATAATATATTAATAACATTTATAAAAAAAATTAAATTATTTATGTTGAATATTCGATTGTATATTGATGACATTATAAATTTTACCAACTATAAACCAGAAATGTTCAACCATATTAAGTGTTTTATCTATTGTATGAGTATATTAATAATCATCTCGAATTATATATTATTGTAATATAAATTTTAATAATTGAACATAATCTAATAAAATATTAAAAAAATATTATAACAACTGAAATATATCAGCGGTTTTTAAATTAAAAAAAAATATATATAAAATTATATTTTTATTGAGATACATTAGTTATAAAAGTGAACTATATATTGAACATTTCTATTTCAGAATTTATAATTATTAAAATTAATTTTTAATAATTATATATAAAATTATTCGCACTGAACACTAATCGTAAAACTTTGAACGTATAATTAAATTTCATGCAGTTGTATCCTTTGTAATATATCATCCCTCGCATATATATATATATATATATATATATATATATATATATATATATATATATATATATATATATATATATAATAAACATTGATAAGGGATACGGAAATAATTTCATATGTAAATAATTGAATTGAACTTAAAACATATTCCAAAATTTCCCAAACTCTTATTTAGAATGGTTAATTACTGGCGTTTTACGTTTATTTTCGGTTGCTTTTTTGACCATACGCCGGATTATTCAGGGCATTTCAATTATGCGTGATGGTGATATAATTAGATTACTTAATTAAATAAAAATCCTCGTTGACCTTACCGATGATATATATATATATATATATATATATATATATATATATATATATATATATATATATATAATAAATATATAAAAATAAAAACAGATAAATCGATATAACTATTCAATATGGATATCGGTAGCTTTCTAGCAATTAATTTATCGCCCCCCCGTGTCTATTTCAGTAATTCTCGATAAATAATTTTATTACTATAAATGATAATAAAATATTTGTATATGATATACATAAATACATGTGAAATATTTGAGCAGATGTTTCGATAAAATTCAATTTAACCTTTTCAAAGCGGTGAGTCAGTTTTTGGGCATTTCAATTTGCGCTATCATTGCCATCGTCATATATTATTTCTAAATATATTTAATACTAACATAAATTTTATATTATATATATATATATATATATATATATATATATCTTATCTCTTTATCTAATCTTATTTAAGTCATAAGAAACAATAAAAAAATAATGAATGAAAATATTTTTATTTTAATTTGATGAAAATGTAATTTTATAAAATATGTATTTTTTTTTAATATTCTAAAATGAAAAATCAATTTTTTGATCGTGCTTTTTAATTATTTTATAAAGGCGTCGAACAATTTAACATAATATTATATATATATATATATATATATATATATATATATATATATATTTTTGGTTAAATTCTATTTTATTCCGCCTTTTTTGTAATGATAAAAATGTCATGCATTTTCTTCAATTTATATGTAAATAATGATTAAAAAAAATATATAAGAATATTTGTTTATTTCAATATTCTTCAATAATTACATCCACTTTTGCATCTCAAATATTGAAAATTTCTACCACAAACGTATTAAATGGAAAATATCATAATTTTAGCATATATAAATTTCATAAAATAATTTACCTTCTCGTCGTTGCGGTTTATATCACATTATCGGTTAATTTATATACGTAGGTGCAGATTTGATTGCGTAACCTTATTTCAATATTACTAAAAGATATTAGAGTAAAATTTATTACTCAAATGTCTTATAAAATATAAATCACTATTATCTAAAAAAAAAAACAATAAAAAAATATGCATAAAAAATAACGCTGAATTATTTATTGAAATAGTCGGTTTATTTATTAATATGAAAAAAAAAACATATATATAAAATATCGTTCATATTCATTGCACGAAATATAACCTTCAAAATATGTCTTAAGAGCTTTAAAAAAAAGCTCCGTGTTGGAATGACATACGATTGATGATAAGTGTGTTATTGACATGTTTATGAAGCCTTACATAGTAATAGAAAAATCGACTATAAATTCGAAAAGCTTTTTTTTTTAATATTTATGAAACTTTTATTCGCTTATCGAAATACAGCAATAATATGAATAGTTCTTGTAAGTGATTTTAGATAATTTGTTTTTATTCAATTATTAATTATTACTAAAATGTTTAATAGAAATATAAAACGTTAATAGACTCTGATCAGAAGCATTAAATGTGTTTATTATTGAATATATATTTTTCAATAAATATCATTAAAAGATAAAATTAATGAATATAGTATATCATGTTAATCTATGAAAAGAGGTATTATATTCAATCCCTATTTATAAGATAAAATTTGTTTTTTTTTCACATCATTTTGATAATAGATATTATCAATGAGAAAATTTTTGAATATATACATTATTTTATATAAAAAATAAATTTTGTTAATTAAATATTTTTTAATATACTTTCGTTTATAATGTATATATATATATATATATATATATATATATATATATATATATATATATATATATATATATATATATGTTATGTAATAATTCATGTATGATGTCAAATAAAATGTATTTTATTAACATTAAAAAGTATAATAAAACGTATAAATAAATAAAACGTCTGAAAGCAAAAAAAAATTCAGCAATAATTTCGCACTCGAAAGAATGAAATGGGAACAGACAAATTTTCTTTTTTGTGCCCCTTGGCAACTGTCACGTGACTTTCAATTGAGAAAAGTAAGCCGTCGCGAATTTTCCACCCCATTTTCGTGCACAGAGTGTGACGCGAAAATATATAAATATTTATATGAAAATGAAAAAAATGAAGAAGAAGAAGAAGAAGAAAAAAAGGAGAAAAATTCTGATCACCGGATATTGTAAACGATAAAAAGGATCTTTATAAATATCAAGCGAAACATAATATTTCGCAGAAATATTATCTTATTTCCAATATTTGAATCGGCGATTCTCAATCGGTGTCTCGTGACAAAATTGTTAAAAGTTTATTCTATATTATTATTTACGTGAAACTTTTACAATTTCCTGATGTCAATCGATTTTTACGGAATTTATATCGAGAAATTGTTTCAAAATTTCTAAGTGTTTTTTTTTTTTGAAAATTATATTTATTGTTTAAATTACATATAAATTTTTATGTTGATTAAAATAGAATACACTTATTACATGTGATTAATATAAATATTTGTTTTTTTTTAATATGTAATATCAAAAAAATATATTGAATATATAATGAAGATTTTTTTAATAATTTAAAATAATTAATTTAAATTTTAAAATTAAAAAAAAAATATATTACATTATTTTTATAATGAAAAAATAATATTTAAAAAAATAATTTATTACATTTTGTGGAAAATATTATATGTTAAATTCGTACATAATGTGACATTTTTATTTGATATTATATTATTTAAAAAAAAATATTTTAACGCAAATTATATTGCATATAAAATTTATATTTTTAAAATTTATAATATCATTCTAAACACTATTTTTAGTTTTCATTATTTAGAAAATTAAATATGTCAGTTTGACACCGCGAAAAGCTTTAGAAAAAAAATGGTATATAATAAGATATTTAATATATTTTTCATTAGATTCTAATGATAGAAAAACACATTTAAAATATTGTACTAAAACACACTATTGATATTAAATAAAAATATTATCATAGTAAAATAATATAATAAAATGGAATCTTTGTATTTAGATATAATAATATCTTTTTACATCAAAATAATATTTATAATGCAATCCTCATAAAATATCTGCATAACGAATATTATTTTAATATATATATATATATATATATATATATATATATATATATATATATATATATATATATATATATATTCAAATATAATCACAAAATTTATATAGAAAACATCGCATAACACAGAAATATTATATTTTATATGAAACTTGAGTTTTTGGAGATTTTATAAAATATTTATTTTAGCAACACATATTTAATACTGAAACGTATTTTATACAACACAAACGCACACAATACGTAATAATACAATAGTAAAATGTAACCGGATAACATTTTCTCTATACAACATTCATCGGGATGTTTAACCGTGAACTTTAACAAACATACCTTTCATAATTCATACCAAAATAAAATAAAATAAAAAATAAATAAATAAATATTATATGAAACCGTCGCGAAACGTCGTCTAAAGAAAATCCATGCTTTTATTTGTTCTGTACTTATGAAAATTTATCTTGTATTTCGCATCAATAGGCAAAAAAAAGGTATTCGCGATTATATATATATATATATATATATATATATATATATGTGTGTGTGTGTGTGTGTGTGTGTGTGTGTGTGTAGTATTTGTTGTTTGAATAAAACGAAGGTAAAAAAACATCAGACTTGTGTGAAATAAACATTAAATAAATATTTTATTTGCGCACAATATGTGTTTCAAACAAATATACATATTCATATATATATATATATATATATATATATATATATATATATATAACATAAATCGTATTGGCGCCAAATCGATATTTTTAAATGTTTAATATTTAATTTTATTCAATATTTGATTTGATAATCGTTGATATAATATATGCATACACTTTATTTATTTATTTTGGTAAATTTAAATCTCATACGAATTCAAAAAAAATTAATTAATAATATATTAATATGAATATTTGAAAATGAAATAATATGATTTTCGAATTTGTAAATTTTTTGATTATAATCAATTTTAATTTTTAATGTTTTTTTTTCTTTTTTGATAATATAAAGATAATTTTAATGTATTTTTTAACTATAAAAATGATATCGTAAGTACAAATTTATATCTGTATTTTTTTTTAATTATATATTTTATAATGATTCAATCATTTCATTGATAATTAAATAGAAGTTATTTTAAAATTTATATTACTCAATATTAATCAGGATGTAAATTTACTAATTAGGATATATATAGGATATATATAATTCATAGTGAAAGTATTAAATTATTATAAAATTAAACCGTAAAATATTTAGGAAATCGTTTATTTTTGTATAGTTAGCACACAAATTACACACTAATAGTGTTAACATAAACGAATGATTTTTTTAAAATGTTAATTTATTTTTTTTAATAAAAAAATATATATGAATTTAGAAAAAATACGATTATTTTTCTTTCATTTTTTAGTTCAACTAATGATGTGTATTCGATTTGTTTCTAAAATATTTAAAAATTTCAAAATATCACAAATAATATATATTTATAATGATATATCGAATTCTTCAAACAAAATTAAAAGTCAAAAGAAAAGTTTTGAAAAATCTAATATAATATTTCCATACAAAGTTTTGCCCCAAAATATATAATTATAATCACGTAATAACATTATAATATATTGTCACAATCTTTGAAAATAAATAAAATACAAATATTTTTTTGTAATTTAAAATATTTATTAATATAAAATATTTTTCACCATCTCTGTAATATTATATATAACGACAATCGACGATTTTTAAATATCACAATAAATTAAACTATAAATTAATTTAACACGACATAATAAAAAAAAAAACAAAAATATTATTTCGTACACTTTTCCCCGGTATCAATTATTTTCATCAGTTCGTTCATTTTCATCGATTCATCCCCCCCCCCCCGCTCTTATCTTTCATTTTTGATAACGCGGAACCTTTAAAAAAAAGGGTCTCGATTCAATATTTTCGATGTATTTCGTTATTCGTACAAAAAAAAAATGATAAAATCGACAAAGAAAGCCTCCGGGTTTGGCGATATTTATGTTGTAGAAAAAAACACGCAACGGAACTTTTCTTCTGGCCGTACAGGAAAATTTCTACCATCGTTTTTCCGATGTCGTTTTCTTATTATTATTGTTATTGCGATTATTATTTTTATTATTAATGCCTGTTTTTGTATTATTGTTATTATAAAACCGATATTTTGTATTACGTGTTCACCTATAATATATATATATATATATATATATATACATATGTGTGTGTGTGTGTGTGTGTGTGTGTGTGTATGTAAGAAATATAAAATAAAGCCTCTTAAATTATATATACAATACTCTTTTTAATATAAAATAATATATATATATATGAAAAATATATAAGAGATTTCGTTTTTTTTCTTCATATGACATATTTTAAAAAAATATGGCTCTATAACGTTTTCATTTAATCACATATTATTTTATTATATTAAATTTAGTATAAATAAAAAAATATATTTTTTATTTTATTTTCATTAGTAATTTATGATTATTCATAAATTATATTATTATATATTATTTATATAAAAATAAGTTGTATGAATAAATAAAAATAGAAACGTGGGTCGAAATTGGACATATTTTTTTTTGTATATGTATTATTATATGTAATGATATTTTCTTTTAATTCTAAAATAGTTATAGTTAAATATAATAATAATCAAAGTCAAATAAAAGAAAATTAAAATATATATATATATATATATATATATATATATATATATATATATATATATATATATATATATAATTTTTAATATATATTATATATAATAAAAAAGGATCAAACGGATATAAAGAAAGAGAAAACAAATAAAAACATCAGATAAAATCATGTTTATGCCGAATATGTCCTTTCTGAATAATAATAAAAAAAAAGAATTTTCTTTTGCTTCGCACTTTTCAATCGCTTTCCATAATGAAACGGATATTTTCACGTCAACACACACACACACACACATATATACAAATATCAGATTTAATTCGATCGTCATTTTCTTTTCTGGACGTACACGTGTATCTAACAATAAGAAATATATATATATATATATATATATATATATATGTGCGTGCGTGTGTGTGTGTGTGACATTTATCGTCATCGAATCCGAAAAGCGAACGGATTGATTTTCTTTTCATATACAATATGAATTATTATCTATATAACGACACAGGTATTTTTGGAAAATGATACAGGGATGAATTTTCTCATATTTTTATTATATACAGTCGAATATTATTAAGAAATTCCAATTTCTTGGTAGACAATATTATGTTACACGTTCGTTATATTGAATTTCTATATAAATATGGTCGTTTTTATATGTGAAATTTTCACTAAATAATAATTCATTATTACATCTAATTTATTCTTCTAACGTTTCCCATATGATGCTCTTAAGGGAATCGTTAAAAATAACGTTAAAAGTATTTTCGCCTTCGTTAAGATGCTGTTCTGTATTATTCGATATTTTCTTTGAAGTTGTATAAAATACAATTTTATGAAATCCACCTTTGAATATCGAAATTTTCATATTACCATTGATATTTATCTGGCGTATGTTGAGTTCAAATTTTAATTTCCGTTGCAGATCCCCCCAAATGTATGATATTAATCTAAATATGTTTGATAGATACAACTGAAAAAAAAATAACTATATAAATATTTCATGTTTGACAAAATTCTTAGAAATGATTCAAATAAAGCTTCCTATTTGAATTAGGTCGGTTATATAGTATTAAAAAAATGTTATTAACAGGAAGTTTATAGTAGAAATTTATCAATATTACATATTCTTTAGATATGAAAATATCCAAAAAATTATCATAATAAAATATGTTCTTTTGATATTTATTAAAATTAATTATTGAAATGCTGTTCATAAAAGAAAATAATTTTATTGAAAAATCTTATGGATAGATTAAAAATATCTCATATTTAATAACTGAAGATGAACTAAAATAGTATGATTATTATTTTAATAGATATAGAAAAAATTTGAGTTCATTGCATTGTTTATTCATTACAAAGGCTTTTGATGTACGATATTTTTAAATGATAAGAAGTGTACGTATATTTAAAAAAAAAATAATATGACTGAAATTATAAAACATAGACATGAAAGGTTTCTCTGTCTATTATCTAGAATTGAATTTCAGTTTATATATATATATATATATATATATATATATATATATATATATATATATATATGTTGACAGCCCTGTAATTCGGTAAAGTTTAAAAGTCACACAATAGATAATAGAGCGCGCACTTCACCTACCCGTACCTACGCTTCTCATCGGGTTGTTTACGTTGTTTTGATTGAGAACACCTGCTTCGGACTCATCACCGTTGGCAAAACAGGACGTATACGAGAAAGCAACGGGTGGGTGGACCATCATAAAATAACACGGTCGTGGGTTTATCGCCTTCCGGTTGCCATGAAGACGGTACACGGGGGGGTGGGGGTGAGTGGGGGGGTGGGTCTGGTAATCCTCGCTTTTTGCGTTGCCATGCCTCAAAATCGTGTTTGAAGACGGCCTCCGTGGCCTCCATCCGTCGGAAATGCCGCCCACTCATTTCACCGCCCCGTCATCCACTTGATTACGACGAAATTCGATATTATTACGTGTTTGTATGACGTTTGTTGTTGTTTTTCACCTATGTTACATCTTTCTCTTTCTCACACACACACATACACACACACAAATTTTCTCGTGCTAATATCAAAAATCGCATATTCTAAAATATTCTTTATTTTTTAATACTAAAAAAAAAATTAATAAATTTATTAATAATGATAACAGATGGCGTTGCAGTGCAACCGTCTAAAGCAATCGTTTTGAATCAGTATTCCTCGAGCTTGTAATATGTGTTATGAGAAATTTTTAAATTCGAATTATAGCACTGACTATATCTTATTATCCAAATAGATATAATAGAATATTTAATACTGTTGAAATAAATTAATGATTTTGATCAAAAGTGCTCCGTATTTTTAAAAAGGTTTTTAAAATCACTAGTCAGTCATCTTTAATATTAAATATTAATTTTATACTATAATTTTATTTTCACTATCGATTTATAATATATAACAAATAATTTTTGTCAAGAATCGAACGTCGTGTTTACAATTATTGTTGTCATTATTTATTATTGTTGTAATTATTTCACTTTTTTTTTCATTTGAATTATATATATATATATATATATATATATATATATATATATATAATGATTTTTAAAATTTTATTACATTATTTGTTTAAAATATATCACATCAAAACATATATTTACATTGTAAATAGTAAATCTATTTTTTTACATTATTATATTAAAAAAACTTCGAAATATCGTCATGTATTTTTTCAATATTATTATTTTTTTTATTAAAATATTAGATATTGAATACTATATATATTTTATATCTGATTTTCATTTCGCAGAATTCACTAATATAATAAATATTGTACATATATCATTTTCAGCATCGTAATTACTTATTTCACATATTATTTCGAACTTTCATACGAAATACGCAATATCTCATAATTAATTATTTTTATCCAACGTCATGAATTACGAGCGCTTTATCAAAATCTAATTGATCTTCACTCAGATTCACGTGATAATAACTCTTTTATATAATTAATGATGAATTTATATTTGACATCGATATTTTTCAATTTTTTTTTCTATGTATCAATCAATATATTTATTATAACATTGATCATATTATATTGCTAAAATGACAAATTGTCGCAATTAATTTTATTTATTCGATTCATTAATTAAAATATAAATGAATATTGGTTATCTTACATAATAAATATCAAGAAATAAAATTATATTCTTTTTATCAAATTAATTATTAATTTGATAATCAAATTTTTACGCACGACATACAAAGATTATATATATTTTATGGACTTTTATTATTATTATTTTCATATTTTATAATGTGAATAATTATGATATTCAACCGAATGTACTCTAATTGATTACTTTTTAAATGAATCAGGTGCGAGAAAATTTCACAGAATCCGATTATTCCGCAAAAACTTCCGGGAATATATAAAGAAAAAAAAATTGCAAACGTCAAATTTATTAATTGAACGCTAATCGATGTTTATTTACTTCGTCGCGTAATTTTTTCGAATTTTCCGCGTATTTTTATTTCGTTTATTTCAATTTTGACATCTTCAAAATATGTGAATTTATCGAATGAAAATATAAAAATGATATTAAGATGTATTGGTTGAATTATGGATAAATCATACTAAAAAAATCTTATTTATTATATTTATATTATATAATCAAGTTTTTAATTATAATTTATATTTATTAAAAAAAAATGATTTTGTAAAATATTTTTGAAATGAAATTTAATTCAAATATTTTGAAAGCTTTATATTTTTATATATAATATAAAAATTTCTACTAATTTTTTATAACAATTTTTGAAATAAATAAATACTATATTATTGAGAAATTCGTAATAAAATATTTATATATGAATAAAATGGATTGAAAAATAGTATATATATATATTTTAATAACTGTTAAAATAAAATTAGTTTTCGATTTGTTAATAATATAATAAATATATAGAATACTATAAATTATTTCATAAAAACTATTTTTGAAATTTTACATGTAAAATATCTTTTTAATACTTTCATTAATCGTTATCGTTTATTTTTATTTCAGATAATTGAAAAACCACTTAAGCTCACGGATACTTTCAAAATATAAAATGACGCATAATTAAAACGATTCAAAACACCGAAAGCACATTTTGAATTTTGTACGATCAAAGCGCTTTCAAACACTTTGGATCCTTGAAGTTTTCAACGTTCGATGCGCGTTTGAAAACCGTTTTATTTTACAATACGACGTATATAATGACATGAAAATTTCACGCGGACCCGCGTTAAAGTGTCGCTGGAAACAATTGAAATGATAATTGTCGAGTGTTCGCGTTTCGAAGGTCGACGTTTCGTTATCAAATGCGGAAAATTTCGAAAGTATTCACCGTGAAAAAGCTGGCGAGGTCGCGGTTCAAACGCAAACAATGCCGACCATGAACCGTCCGCCGAAAACAATAGACGCCGTCGCAGGATTCAAGATGAAAAGAAAAAAATTGAACGGGATCATTTTGAAAAGGCAGTATTTTGTAAGCGTTTGCCTTTTGAACTACGTCTGTTGTCAAGTGATTCTATTCTGCAATGCGAACATCATTTCTACGATTCCGACAGAATTAACTACGGTGAGTGCGTTTTCTTTTCTTCTTCTTCTTTTTCTTTTTTTTTTGCCTTTTTTTCTTCTCTCGTTTAAATTTCTTTTCTACTTTTCAAAAATAATAATAATAATAATAAAACGAAGATCATTCCTTATTGTCAATGTACGGTTAAATCGCTAGGTCGATTAAAAGCTGAATGATTTTTTTTTAAATAAACGCGAATATTTTCAATGCGATTTAAATCGATTAAATTTCAGTAATAATTATTTAAAATTGATTCTTGAATAAATCATATATAAACAAAAATAATATAATGCTAAAAAGTAATTGCCGCCGACGTCATTATTATTGTTATGTCTTAATTATATATATATATATATATATATATATATATATATATATATATATATATATATAATATAAAAAATAATCAATATATATTATTATTATTTTTAATATAATTATTGACTAAAAATATTATATAAATAAATTATTGATCTAGATTTAAAAAAAAAGCAATTCTAATATATTGTATAATTAAACTTTCATATACTTCATAATTATAAAAACGATAAAACTAATTTTAACATCAATTATCGAATATTATTACACAAAATTTTTGCAATTATCTGTTTTTAATTAAAGTTCTAAATAATTATATATAATAAAAATTCTAAATAATTATATATAATAAAAATAATTATATATAATAAATAAATAAAAAAATATATATTTTACTTCATAATTTGAAAAAAATAAAAATCGATTACATTCAAAATTTATCAATCATGAGAAAACGAACGTAATTATTTTATATAAAGAGAATAAATCTATTCGAAGCAACGCTCTTGCGAAACGATTAATATTAATGTTGTGTTGAAGAGCGGGAATTAATTTTAGATGTCGAATAAAAAATACAAATATCAGATGTTGTAGATTGAAAGAAAAAAAAATATACCAAAGGGAAAATTAAGATAGCAGATGCGAAAATTTTACTAAAATAAAAATATTTATATGTTAGGAACGTGCTTTTTTCGTAACGTTGCCGAATTTTATTTTATTTTTTTTGATACGATATCTAAAGAATTTATTTTTATTTTTTTTATTAATTATTTAAAATAATTCATACGATTTATATTTGATTGTATAATAAAATAATTTAACGAATTATTTAAGGCGTACAGAATTAACTATCGTCTCCCGCATTCAGTGTGTTAACTATTTTTTTCTCTCTCTTAATTTTAAATATTTTTCTGATGCACAGTTTTACAATCATTGTAAAATTATATTTTATCAATAATAAAATATAATATTTAATACAATTAATAATAGAAATAAAATATTAATATTTTTTATATTAGTTAATATAGATCTTCTTATCATTGAAATGTATATAGTATGTATATATATATATTTGTAAAATTTTATTTTCTCTTATATATTTATTAAAATTTATAGATTAAAATATTTTCTCGTAGATTTTAATATAAAGTTGCGGTTTTACAACTGGAATATTTGTCAAGTTTGCGGCACATCAAAAGGAATAAAACCTTTGATACGATGTAGTTTCGATAATGTTTTTCATACCGCTTTTAATCCTTAAATATAAGTCCTCTGCATAATATTAAAATATTTTATTATATATATATATATATATATATATATATATATATATATATATATATTGCTTAACAAAGCTATCGATCATATGTCATGAAAAAATATTACCTTTAGAGAATGTAAAAATATTTTCGTTGAAACAAAGAGGGGGGGGGAGGAAGAAATTTGAATTCTAGGAATATTGTCGAAATATGAAAATCTTTTTCGTGAATATTTTTAAACAATTTATTCGCTACCTTTAAATAATATTGAATATTATTATATGGATAAATTCATTTATATGTTGAATAAAAGAATGCCAAGTAAAATAGCGGTTATTTTTCAATTTTAATATATTTTTCATTGTTTAAAATACGTTTGGAAAAATCGATTGTGAAAAACAATTAATTGAACATACATATTTATGTATTTTTTTTTCAGCATTATAATTGATTTTGATTTCGATTAAAATAACAAGAGATGTATATATATATATATATATATATATATATATATATATATATATATATATATATATATTCAATGATTCTTTTATCCAATTTTTATTTAATTAACGACTATCAATCCTAAAGGATCAATGAGTATTTTATGTTTATTTTTTAAGTAATAAATTTTCAGAATATAATCAATAGTTTTATCGTTTAATTAATATAATTGAAGTGACTTATTATTGCTAATCAATACTATTTTAAATTAAAATAAATATATTTGAAGTATTTTGATTTTAAAAATGAAATAATTTACAATCGTTAAATTTATTATTATTTATAAAAAGTTTTTTTTTCTTATAAAAACACGTTTAAATTGTTTATAATTACTTTTATTTAGGTATATTTTTGTTA
The DNA here is from genome assembly GCA_024500535.1 of Leptonema lineaticorne. NCBI lineage: Eukaryota > Metazoa > Arthropoda > Insecta > Trichoptera > Hydropsychidae > Leptonema > Leptonema lineaticorne. The sequence continues at coordinate 9,381,297 of JANIJI010000014.1, read as the reverse complement.
ATAATTTTGATGAATATCAGGAAACTTTAATAATTAAATCAATTTTGTATTATATAAATTTTTAAGAGAATATTTAAACTTAAACACAACATTATTAAAGCAAATATAAAATTTTTAAATTATATCTAAGTTAATTTTTAATCAATATTGTAAATGTAAATAATTACTTTAAATTTCTAGTTATATATAATTTTATTTTAACTTAGATTGTGTTCTATATATATATATATATATATATATATATATATATATATATATATATATATATATATATATATATATATATATATATATATATATATATATATATATGAAAGTCTAAAATGTTTAAAAGTATAAAATTTATAAAAAAAATATTTTAATTAGGTATTTTTTTGATAATTAAAAAAATACATCAAATAAATCGATTTAAATTGTTTATGTTGCAAAAGGTTTTATTTATAACGTATATTTTAAAAACGTCTTTAATAATATTTAAAATTCATAAAATTGCTAGATTAGCATTCAAATAATAAAACAGTAATTATAAATACATAAAATTAAAAAAGAAAACATATTAAATCTTATAAAATTTCACGACAGCCATCGAATTTAATTTCACTTTTATTTACATTAAGAACATTCACGAGATTAAAAATATTATACGATTTTAATGCACGAAATTTTCACAGTGAATTAATTATATATATATTTTTTTTTGTCACGTAATTATAATATTTTTTACGTATTTATTAATACGCGTATATTTTTTTTTATGTATTTTCGTTATTTTGATTTTTTTCTCTTCTTTTTTCGACTTAATGACGAATATTAAACATTTCATCCGTTTCAACACCCACGAAATTTTTATTATTATTTTTGCATTTACAAAACACTCGTAAAAATACGTAGTTTACTTGTTTTTTTTTTCATTATTTTACTTATAAAAGTTACGTGCGTTTATCGAGAATTTCGTGTAACGTAACGTTTTCAATAATAGCAATTGCGCAATAAAAATAGAACAAATGTGTGGCCGTTTTACTAGGAAAAGCTGATTGAATGGAAAACTTGAAAAGCTAAAAATATTTTTATACCGAAAAGAAAAAACAAGAAATGTAAACTAGCAAACGTTAAATTTTGATTGATATGTGTAATCATTATACGTCTTAAAATCACTAAATTATAGATTGAATACTGTTTTCTAATAGAATAATTTTATATAATAAATATTTTAATTGATATATATTTATTATTTCCGATAAAAATTTTTAAACTAACAAATTGTTTTTATTGATTTTTTCTACATATATTTAATGTAAAATGTAAAAAATGAATAATTTTCACATATAAATAAAAAAAAATAGTTTAAAAATAAAAAAAAATTTATAATAGATTTTAAAAGAAATTATTAATTTTATATATATAATAATTTAAAATATATATATATATATATATATAAATTAATACCAATAATTTTAAATATGATAAAATTGTTCTTACATTGTAATCTATACATAATATTATAAAATATTAAAAAAAATCATATAAAATACAGAAAAAAAACTCTTCGTTAACTTTTTCATTTTCTGATTATATAATTTTTTCATAATTTAATATTAATATAATTTTTAACGTTTCCTAATTTTTTTTCGTAATTTTTAAAATTCGCCTCGTTAAAGATAATATTTTGAAGCCGTCGTTTCTTTTCATTTTTTTTTTATCCTCTCTTTAATCATTTTTCACGACGAAAGCTTCTTCGAAGTTTTTTTTTTCAGCATTATTTTTACGTTTAATTAATCTTAAAGTTACGGCAAAATTAATTCGCGATTATTTTCCACCCCTCTTTTCGACGGCGGCCCCTTTTCTTTCGGGGGGGGGGGGGGTGGCGAATTAATAACGTTTCAGGTGCAATTCGTTTCAGAATATATCCGTCAACCGATTACTGAAAGATGTCGAATTCGATGAATATCGATGAAATTTTCAAATTAATCGAGCGATTGAAATCAGTGCCTTTCAAATATTTTTACAATATTTCGTCTTTCGTTACCGAGAAATTTAATAACAATTTCACTGTATATTTATTTCCACGAAATTGTTCAGTTTCAGTATGTTAATGAATTTTAATTTGAGAGACTGATTTTTTTTACATATGTTTTCCTTTATATATATATTCATTTTAAAATGTGAAAATTCTCATTTCTTTCACTTGATAATCTTTTCATATGTGTTAATGCATCATACCTTGAGGAGTAAAATCTCATCTCGAAAGATTAATTAATAACACTTGAAATCTTACGCCACACACATACATACACACACACACACACCTTATATATATATATATATATATATAAGAAATAAAAATTGTTATCATATTTTAATTTCCCATTTTTAAACTATCGAATTATTGCTTTGAAATTTAACATTATTTTGTGCTCAAATAAATATATATATTTTTCTAATATTTTTAATAAATTATATATAAATAAGAAATGTGTGACATAATTATTATTTATTCCAAAAAATATTTTATTAGAATTTTTTATATTTTTTTTTAATCTATTAAAAATTAAATTATAAAATTAAATAATACTATTTTAGCATAAATTAAAAGTGCTTTAATGTGTTACCGTTAAAGTGCAAAAATTGACTTTATTTAATATTGATCAACAATGTAAATTACCAAGTTGTAAAATTTATTTTTGATTAGGAACAAAAATTTAGTTCATAATTAGCTATCTAGATATTCATAAAAAAAAAAATGAAAATCTATTAATTTCTCTTTTGCTTTCTATATATTTATTTATTTTTCATAGAAATTCATTGATAACTAATTTATAACAATTATTTACATATTATCCAGGTTATCCAATAATAATAAAAAACAGACTTCCGCCCTTCAACGATAACAATATTATTTTAATTAATTACAAAATTGAATTCGCTCGTACTTCAAAAATGTTTCTCTATAAAATAAAGCGACCATTTTTTATGACACATCCGATACCAGACGAAATATATATATATATATATATATATATATATAAGCGAACATAAATTCGTTATAAATCCTCGAAAGCCTGCTCAAAAGGCACATGTACACAAATGTAAAACCTACATAATAATGTGAGTTTACAATTCATTCCGAGAACAAACGTCCCTTTCTTTTTTTTTTCTTTTTTTTTTTGGTGGAAAAAACGTCAAGGGCACTCATTATTACCTTTCTCTCATTTTTTTGCGACCTTTATATAACCGATATTTTTTTCTTTCTAATTCATCCGATCTCTTATACTTCAAAACGCGGTAATAAATGGATAAATAAATTAATTTGTTCACAATGAACGCAATTTATATGAAGTTCAAAATTTTCTACGATTCGAAACGCTTTTCAAAATGGCGAACCGTTTTTTTATTTTTTTTTTTTTGGTAATAAAATGGCGGTGGAAAAATGAAAATAGAGAAGAAGAGGCATACATGAAGGGAAAAGAAACGCTTTTCTTTCGATTGATATCGCCTCGGTGACACAGAATGAAAATGTTCCTTCGTTTAAGGAGCTTTAAATAAATCCGCCATATTTTTATTTCGGTAAACGCGAAAAGTATTAAGAAAACATGTGCTCTTTTATACTGAAAAAAATATATCCATTTTATATATAATATATATATATATATATATATATATATATATATATATATATATATATATATATATATATATATATATATATATAATATATATAAAAACATTTTTCTTCTTTCATACAATATATGTGCTCTATAAAAAGTACTTTGAAATTGTATTCGTATTTTTTTGCTTTTTTACATATTATATAAAAATATATAAACATTATATTTTGACGTGGCTTATCTTATATACAATTAAAATATATGTATTTTCTTTATATCAAACTAATATTTTCCTTTAAAAATGAAATAATCGTCCTAGAATATATATATATATATATATATATATATATATATATATATATATATATATATTCAGTTCTCAATTTTTGTTTCATTAAATAATATTAATTATTTTTTTTCAACTAATTTATTGACGATAAATCATATTTTCGACTTAATTACTCTTATATATTTGTTTTAATGCGAAATAAAATTCATATAAATCTGATATTTTTCATCCAAAATTATAGGTTCATCGAAAATATTTTAATATAATATTCGTAGAATTTATAAAATTTGATTCGTTTTTATATAAAGCGAACTTTTAAAATTCAGATATTTATTCGAATATATATAACGTATTAAAAATAATAGTCGCATATCAGATGATCATTATTTTTATATATTTATATTAAAAAACAAAAACCATGTTTATTTAAATACAAATATATAGAATTTTAAAATAATAAAATAAATATATATATTTTAAACCGATTCATAAATATTATAGTTCTTTAATATATAAAATTTATACGAAAAATTTTTTAAAATTAAAAAAAAATATTCCATTAAAAATATATTCTGAAAAAAAATATATATTATATATAATTTACTATAAAAACGTAATAAGTTTTTTTTATAACAAAATTAATATATCAATAAATATGAAAAAAAAATATATTCGAGAGCCGCAAATTGACGAGCCGCATACGGCACGCATTTTTCGAACACGATTACTAAATATTATGACTTGGAATTGCCGAAATTTAAATTGCTGAAAAAAAAAATAATAATAACTGAAACTGCAAAATGTAAGAAATAAACGCTAAAATTTTGATGAAATTTATGATATGAAATGCAGAATTTTTATGAAGTGGAAAAACAATTTCAATAGATTTATATATAAATTCACTATTCTATTTTTTTTTCATTGATATTTTATATTTTATCTCACGCGTAATTAATGTAAAATTTATCAACATTTAAATTAACAATTTCGTGTACATTTTTCCAATTTTCATTTATTATTTTAAATTGCATTTTGAGCATTTTTCTTTAAAATTCACCACTCAAAATCGTTAAAAATAATTTAATCATATTACAATAAAAAAAAATATGATTTAAAAAATATATTTTCTTAATGTTCGATTTGTATCATTATTGTGAAACTAGAGTATTCCATTAATCCTCATTATCTACTTTTATAAATATGGTTATAAGAGAACTCAACTAAGCTTAATGATTCTACTTTATTAGTGAATTACAATTATGTCTAATGATATATAATATATTAACATGTATTTAGTTAACCTTTCAATAATGCATTATTCTAATATCATGGTTTCTACATAACATGGAACCAAAATTGATATTTTGAAAATTCACTCTCATCCAAGGGCTACTAAATTTTGTATCACAGAGCAATTTATTGATAAAAAAATAGAAGTAAAATTCTCGATGATGATATTTATCCATCAAAAGAGCAAGTTTTTACGTAATTTTAAAAACATATATTTAGCGTAAACGTCGTTAATTTATACATTAACGCGTAATTTTCGCGCGCAAAATCAATCTATTCAATTAATATTTTACACTTTTTTGATGCAAAAAAATATCACAACTCCGCTGAAAAGGCTTCGATTTCTAAACAGTTTTCAGCATTCGATTCATCTTGTCAATATGCATTCAAAAATACATAATATTTAACACAGCTTCCGTGAAAATTAACCGAATAGTTTTGAATATTTACCCGCACAGTATACACTAAATTTTTATAGTCTCATATTTTTATTAATATCTCTAGTTTCTAGAATGAAATGAAAAACAAAAAACGGATTTTTTTCTAACGCGAATCTATTATTCAATTTTGCTTTATTCAATTTTAAATTTAGCCATTCGCCTCCTGCGAGATTTCATCCCTTTTCATTCATCTTTCCCTTGAATTCCACCCTCTTATGGCGACGGTTTAATCAAGCAAAAATATTACTTTATTAACGAGTTCCGAATCGAAAACAAATACTCGGTCGTTCGTTTCTTTTTCCACTCACTTTTTTATATATTTCAATTCGTCATTCGTTGTTCCCCTGTATATATATATATATATATATATACAATTTTTTGGTATTTTTCGCAATTCTTTGTTATTCGGCAAATTTGTTCGAATCGAAATTATTCACTCGACGCGATTCGAAACGGAATCAAATCGCTCGGACCCCCGATTCTGCTCCTCCCCTTTTGTGAATGGAAAAAAAATAAATCGGAACCTTTTGATTATTGATTTTTACCATTACGGTTTTCCGACTCGGCGAACAAACGTGATTATTTCGACGTTGTTTTAACAATTTTGTAACATTATCGTTTTCCAATCGGCGAACACGAGAGATTTTTTTTTATCGTATTCCAATCATTATTCTGATTTATTTAATTTTTATTAACATTGTTTTATTTTTGTCTTTCAAAAAAAAAGCTTTATTTTTCTTTGTATATATTAAATACTTACTTATATATATTTTTTTTCAATAACATATATATATATATATATATATATATATATATATATATATATATATATATATATATATATATATATTATCGTTGATAGATCGTCGAATTTCCGCTTTTCGTTCGCGCTTTTCAAACAAAAGGAAATCTCTTTATAAATATTATCGTATTTTTTTTTCAGTCTATTTACCGGTGAAAAAAAAACTATAAATACCAATACAAATATATGATTGAAAATAAAAATGTGTAAAATAATACCGTTGAGAATATTCAGTATTATAAACTAAATTTTAATATTGTACATAAAGCATGTATATTAAATTGAAATTTTCAAAATGAAATCAGGTCAGTTATATATTTTTTTTTTTTTGTATACAATTCTTTTTCTATTTTAAAATGAAAACGTTCCAATTTTTCTTGAAATGCAGTCACAAAAATGGAACAAAGTTAAGAAAAAGTTTATGAACAAAAATAAAATTATATAACTGTATATAAAAATATAAAATTTATTTTATATTATTATATACAATCGTAATAAATTAAAATAATATAATAGTGTATATTAAAATTTCATTATATTATTGAATTAAATTGAAAAATATTATTATCTAAATTTTGTCATTTGCCAAAAACATGCATTTTTTTCATATCTGCTATGTTATATACAATTGATAAAAAATATTTTTTTTAATTATTAGTCATTTACATCCATTGTCATTGTGCTTGATTATGATTTCACACTTTTCGAAAGGAAGATAAGATATTTTTTATTTCATTGTCTATAACATATATAATATATAAAATCAAAAAAATTATCAACACCATATATTTATGTATGACACATTATTAGAACAGAAGATAGAAATTTTTGAAAATATATAAAAATTACAAAGCGATAATTTAAAATAATATAAAATTAATTTATAAATTGTTGTAATTTTTTTTATATCATTTATTAAAATGTTATAAAATAAATTTAATTTTGAACAACGTTTTTTCTATTTATCATTAATATTTAGATGATTAATAATGGATGTGTGTTTTATAAATTTGTCGAAAAGAATGAATCGAATAAACCTATTATTATTATTTTATTTAAATTGAAATTATATTAAAAAAATATATATTTTAAAAATATATTATATTATAAGATTAAATAAATTAATAAAATTTAATTTTCTACTATTAATCGAAATAGTTAAAAAATAAAATATTTAATTAATATTTTTACCATATATTTTTATTAATTCAACTTAATAAAAAAATCAATATTTTCCGTTTCCAAATATAGAATTGTTTAATTTTATTTCCATTTTCACACAAATATAATGAAAATTCATTGATAAACACCGACACAAAAGCTTCGTAATTTTTATAATATATAAATATTTAATCGTACAAAATTATTTATTTAACTCAAAATGGAAGCTTTTATTATGACTTTCCGGAATAAAAATCTCATACTATGCATATATTAAATCACATTATAATATTTACTATTTTATTATTATTATTATTATTATACTATAATAAATAAATGTTTAATTTTGTTTATAGATACCTGGAATATTTGCGCATATCATTAAGTCTTCGTCGAACTCTTCGGCTATCTTCAGATCTTCAGAAGACACTGAAATATCATTATCACAAGAAATTCCTATTCAACATGCTGTAATGGCTGAAAATTTACACGCAATCGCTATATCGGATCCTGAAATTGCAGACGAATTACAGCTGAACATATCTTGGAAATTACCCAACGATATAGGTAATTATTTTTATCATTATAATGATTTTTTTTTAATATTATAATTATATATAATTTTTCAAAAAATAAATAAATCAACAACGTCATTAAATTCTTTTTTTTTTAATTATAAAAATATGAGCACATTCTATGTAAATTCATGTTTATATATTTCAACATTTTTTAAGATGAAATCTGTACTGTTTAAAAAAATAATAATTATTTTTTAAAAATATCTAACATTATAAAATTATTATATCTCAAAATATATTGAAATTTAATGAAAAAAAAATCTTTTTATCTCATAAAAAAAATGTGTAATTTATCTTATAATGCATTCGATTTTGACGATTATTAAATATTTTAAATATAATAATTGAAATGACGCATTTTGATATTTTTTGCCATTTTTTTTTCTCTTATATAACACATAATATAATAACGATTAAATAACATTGACATAGTAATAAAAATAAATTATTAATTTTCTCTATTATCGCAAGTTTGTTCGATTCATATTCGTCCGAGTAATAAATTAATAATAATAATATTATGATTTTTTTACAACCTTCTTTCATACGATCAAGATTAATATCGTTTTTATCGTAAAATGTGTGTACTTTTAATTAATTTATCGCTTTATATCATACTATATATAAAATAATATTTTTTCTCGATATTAAAATTTACATTTGTTTTACTAATATAATAAACGTTTTCATAATACGTCGGTTTTATCGTTTTTCCAAAGTGCTTTTCATAATTAACTCTTTAAATATGATAATAAAAATTTATAAAATTAAATCGATTATTTTTTTTTTTTAGATGACCTTAAAACGTCGCTATCGTTTTTGTTGAAAATTGTAGATAATTTTTTTTTTCATCAATATTTATTATAAAATTTATATAATGTTTTATAAGAATCATTCTACATATCTTTAGATATATGGTAAATATACAAAAATCTTTATCCGTTTTTATATTATTATTAATGGATTGTCATATCATTTTTTTTCTCTTTTATATATTGTTTATTTTAATTATTAATATATAATATATTTAAAATCATCTGATTTTTAAATTGGATAAACGTTGTATCTTAATCTAGTGTTTTAATATGAATATTAAGTGCGATTATAATAATGTAAATTCATTTTATTTATAAAATTTACATTATAATATATATATATAGTTAAAAAAATTGATGATCTTAGAATTATTAATAGATAAAAAAAATACATGTTGCAAAAGGAATATATTTATGTTTCATTGTCTACAACATATATACAATCAAAAAATGAAAATTGCCAACACCATATATTAATGCATAATACATTCTTAGAATAGAAGATATAAATCGAAAAACAAGAAATTCAAAAATTATATAAAAATTATTAATTATATGAAATGTATATAAATTATTGTGATTATTCATACATTTAAAAATTGTATTTTTTTTCATACAATTCGAATTGTTACTTTTAATATCATTTAATAATAAACTAATATAAAGTAGAATATTTTCAAATTTCGATACATTCATTTATAATCATTATTTTTATATACATATTGAAATATGAATATTTTGATTAATTTTATAATTAATTTAAATTAGTAATATAATCATCATAAATTATATCATAATAAGCTCGATATATTATATAGATAATGTATTTAATTACTCTGACATTTAAATAATTTAATAATTAATCATTTCATTATGTTTATAATATAATTAGTGGTTAATGTTTATTTTTATTTATTATTTTTTTTTGTTATATTCAAACGGATATATCAAAATTTACAAGCACAACGATATACGTCCGCACGTAGTGAGCGGTGCGGGTATGAAGGTTGCGCGTAAGCTTCGAACGGAATGAGGAGGCTGAGGTGGAAAATTCTCGGATAAAGAGCACGCATTTAGTGGAAATCGTCGGGTCTTTCATGGAAAAACGTATAAACATTGCAGGGTAGTAACTGGGTGCGGCACAAAAGGTCGTCTGAACCTCACACCCTCATCATCCCTTATAACAAGGGCACATGCTTTCGACGTCTGCGCCACTGTACGTAGAAATACGTGGAGAGAGGAGGGGGGGAGGGAAACTGGGATGATCGAGACCGTGAACTCCCTTGGAAAACTCCCTTAGGGCGTTTCTCCTTTGCCTTGTTTTCTCTCTCTCTCTCTCTCTCGTCATTCCCATTTTCCATACTCGATTTTCTACGGAATTTTCCAGGACCTTTAGCATTCCTGACGACTTTGTCTCCGTTTTCAAACCTTCGCTCCTCCACCTCCTCCTCCCCCCCCCCCTACCGGCGCCCGATTTTTGCGATCGGTTAAAATATCGTTTTCGAAAATGAGAAGTCGAATACAAAAGTTATTATTATTGACGATCTCGAATCTCATTTCAAGTGGCATATCGTAATTAGGATACGATTGAATCCTTGAATCTTATGTACATTTATATGTGTATATATACACTTCGATTCGTTCCTTTTATTCGTTATTCAATGATAGCAAAAGAAAAACCATCGTGAGGTAGAAAAATTTCCCAGGAGTAATCCCGCTGCGATAATTTAATTATCGAAAACGGATTCTAGAGAAAAATGACAATAATCGAATAAGTGTAATTTTACATCTTATTTATCAGTAATATATATATATATATATATATATATATATATATATATATATATAATTTATTATTCATTCATTTTTATAATGTCAACTTAAAAATTAACATTGGTAAAAGAATATAAAAAAAATTCGCTCCAGAAACTAAAATATGAATAATTATAAATTTATCAAATATATTTTAAAATTATTTAATTATACGTAACTAAAATAACAGCGGTTCATTGAAGTTGAAATTTGATGTTTGAATTGATCAGTGGTGAGAAAATTACAGTACGCAGACTAAACGCGGTCCGTTCATGCATATATTAATGGTTAAGTAATTAATGTAAATATTAATTAATTATATAATTTAATACTATTATCTTTGATTTCATTAAAATATTAAAAAAAAATGTTTTCGTATATAGAAAAGTTTAAGTGAATTTTAAAATTACAAGTTGTTTGATTTTAATAATTTAATAAATCGAATTATATGTTTATCTCTCTATATTTAATATATTTATGTATAAATGTTATTTCTCAATAATAATTTTATATATATTAAAATCAATAAATTGTTGTGTATTTATAAAACAAACATATCTACAAATCTATGTAAATAATAAATAATTTTCCATTAGTAATACAAATATATATATATATATATATATATATATATATATATATATATATATATTACATTATTTTTAACTAGGATTAAATGAGATTTACTATTTGTTATCATTATATCATAATCATTGTATTTTAAACAAAAAAATATATAAACAATATCATAATCATATTAAAAAGTCATCGCTTAATATATGATATATATATATATATATATATATATATATATATATATATATATATATTACACAAATTATAAATTCCATAAATTTCAATATATTATCAATACATAAATTATACTTTAAGCGATATTTAATTTTAATAATAATAACAACAACCTTCAAATTATTGCGAAAGAAAACACTCAAACTTTTCACGTTAGTATGTTTGCTTAGAGAATTAATTTTACACACACACACACACACACACACACACACACACACACATTTTGAACCTTTAATCCGGGAGAAGGTTTCGAAGAGTGTCGTATTATAATTTCAGATTAGATTTTAATCATTAAAAACCAGTGGCGTCACTAGACTTGACACATGAAAATACACACACACACACACACACACACACACACTATATATATATATATATATATATATATATATATATATATATATAGCAAACTTAGAATGTCACCTTTATTAATCTTCTTCTATGTCAAAATATATGTCTAAAATTTCAAATCTGTTAAAATCTAATTTCATATATAAATACGAATTATAATTAGTATCTAATTGTTCATATATAAATTTTATATTTTACAATATATAATATAATATAATATAATCTAGCGTCAATGCCGTATAACAAAATTATACTTTATAATGTCGAAACTTTATTAAAACATATTGATATTTTATCGTTTAATTGAATTTGAAAACGTATCAAAAAGTTTCGTATTCGTCTTAATATTAAAATGAAAGAAAAAAAAATAGATTATTTCGTCGCTTGACGTTGATGGAAATTTCGAGTTACGACATTTTAACGAATGATATTTAATAAATTGTATTAAAATTTTTGAGACATTGTCGATAAAAATCACATTTTAAAGATTTAAACGATAACGAGTTCCATTTATGCGATGCAAATTAATAATTTTTCGATTCTTAAAAAATCCGTTTATATAGATTTATTATAAAAAAATATATATTATATATAGAATTTGCGCTTTTACAATATTAAAAAAGTTATTAATGACGTGTCATATTTATATATAATATCTATATTATATATAAAATGTAATATTTTATATACAAATATTACATATTTAATTTTATTATTTATATTAGGAATATTTATAATAAAAATTAATTATTAATAGTTTATCGACCTTTTCACATTTTAAAGACAAAACTGATAATATTCTTATCAATTATTATGGATTATATTATATTAAATAATTTCTATATTTTTAATACATATGCTTAGAGGAATCGTAATTATTGATTTTCATGATCGATTTATAATTATTTTTTTCAGACGGAAAAATGCCTGAAAGTTACACAATTACAGTACATCATGTTAAAACTACATCCTGTTCAGAAAATATCAGACCATGTTACGAACCGAATATAGGTGGGGTGAGTATCGATAAAATTAAAATTAAAATAATTATTTATTATTTTTTACATATATATATATATATATATATATATATATATATATATATATATACAAAAAAAGTGCTTTTTGATTAATCTATATTTTTGTATAATATAAGTAAATTTTCTTTATCACTTTTATTCTAACTTTTTTATTTATTATTATATTCGATCTTTTTTTTTTGTCTTTTTACCCCCTCCTCCCTCCTCCGCGGCTCAACCTTAAGGGAAAAAGCATCGTTAAATATAAATGAAGCGAAGAACCTTTGCAAAATAGTAGGGGGTTGAATAAATGAGTAAGGGGATTTAATAGGGGGGGGGACCGTGTTTGTGTATTTTTAATGTACGCCTGAAAAATATTAATAATTTGTTGCTAAAAGTCAAAATTCGAAATATTTCGAATGTCTCGTTTTATTTACAGCGATGTGTTTGTTTGTTTTTTTTATATATCAAATATTCTAGTCGATTTGTAAACCGCTCGTGTTATAAATGTCAAAAAGCATAGTAAAGCTTAAATTTAGCTTTTAATCTCGATATGAATTCGTAAAATAGACAGACGTTATATAGTTTTAATTGATAAACACTATAAATGTTATAAATATTGTATTTATTTTAGTCGAATAATAATCAAGATCTCGTTAGATTGTATTAAAAATAATCGTATATAAAAAAATGTATTTCATATATTTACAATAGATTTACTTATTGTGAGCAATAAAAAAATTTTTAAAATATTAAAAAAAACCATATATCAAAATATGAGAATCTTTTTCAATATATTATTATTTATATAAGTTATATAGAAACGGCGACAAGATCAATATTTTTCACATATTTTAAATATATAAGAAAAAAAGAAAATTTTATACTCGTTACGTTTCGAGAAAATTACATTTAAATATAAAAACACAAGATTTTTAAATTTTATGTTTGGTTCTTTAGACGTTTTTTTTTTTTTGAAAAAAAATTGTTGAAGACAATGTCGAGAAAAATGTTTTTTCAGTCAAAAGAATTTTTTTTTTATAACTGATTATATTATTGAAAAGAAAATTATTATAACAAGGTAAAAATGTAATGTTTTTTTTTACGTGAAATGAATTAATATATAATAAATAAATTTTACATTCAATTTATATAATATTAATTAGTATACGTACGAAATTGAAATATTTAAAATTTTATTACAATATATAAAAAATGTATATAGCATAAAATTATATTAATTTATACATATTTATATAATAAAATATTTTATAATTTTTATACTATTCTATAATGGATATATCTAAAATTACGTGTCTCACGTCAAATCACTTCAATCGTGATATTGAATGACTTTTTTTTTGAAAGAATATTTTTTTCTCAAAAAAAAAAAATACGTCTATTATACACAGAATGAATTTGAAATAAAAAGAAAAACGTCGAAAAACATCGAAACGTGGAAGTGAATTCGATCTTTGTTCGTTCTCATAAATAAATCTCGTTCGTTTATACAATGGCTTTAGCAGAAGCCAGACGTTCAAGATGGACATGTTTTTGTTGGGATTTTTCATTTCAAAAATACTTTAACGTAGTATATAGATACATTTTTTTTTACATTTTTCTTCTATATAAATAATCTAATTTATAATTTTTATTTTTTGAATTTTCCGCAAAAGACAAAATTCCATATTTAAATACGATTGCGACGTTCGTTTTTAACGTTAAATATATTTCAATGAATTGAGAAGAAAATATCGTTTTTTTTTTCATTTATATTAAAATATTTAATTTTAAAAAAATGAGATTTTATTTTCAATAATAAAATTTTTAAATGAATTTCTATGTATATATATTTTTTTATCATCTATATTAAAAATATTAGAAATAAAAAAAAATGATGAAATTATGCATCGCATTTGATGGATAAGAAACAGAATTCGAAGTATCAAAAGATGAATTTTTTACATATAAAAGATTAAAATTGATAAATAAAAACGTCAATTTTAATAAAAAAAAATATATATATTTATAAATTTTATTTCATTATTCTTTCTTTATTATTGTTACATTTTTTTAATTTTTTTATATATAATTTTATATAGTAAATTTTAAATTTCGAATTTACATTCTAATATAATATTTTATTCAATTATTAACTTTTTTATATAAATTATTATATATATGAAATTCATTGAAAAAAATAATTTAATTAATGTGCTTTTTATTTATAAATCAATATTTATTACAATCGCAATAAACTAAATATTATATATATATATATATATATATATATATATATATATATATATATATATATATATATATATATATATATATATATAACATTTATATCAAAATAAAAAATTCCATTATTCATAGTATCTTAGAATATTATAAAAATTTTATTTCATTTTTTTATGAAAGATCTATATAAGCTTCAAATCTTCTAAAGTTTGATACATAAAAATAAAGTTTACAAAGTGAAATCTTATATAAAAAACGAAACGAAAATATCATGAAGCGTATTCAAATCGGAAAAAAAAATTTTTTTTTCCTCGCACGTATCAAAATTTTTCCGCATAACCCAATAAACTATATATGTACCCCTTTTTTTTATATACGTAAATTTTCCACGTGAAACCCTCTGAAACATACACACACACACACGCGCGTATTTCTATATTACATAAAAGCAAATCCAAGTATAAACATTCAACCCGTATTTATCTGGAAATTCAACGCGAATTCTGTGGAAAAATAGTATTTTTTTTTTTCACTTATTCTAGAAACATTCCACTTTCAGACGTTCTGTTTACGCAATGCAAATTGTACGTGTCGGTGATTCATTCCGGATTTATTATTATTATTATACGAATTATATACAGAGTGATGCAAAATAAACGCTCGGTATTTTTTTTATTTTTTTGATCGACGCCTTTTATTATTATTTAATAAAAATAATATTAAATTCTCGCGTCTCGCAGTTTGAGCGACGGCGTGTAAAGGTTAATTGAAACGGAATTCGTTTCATAAAAATAATATAAAATATATATATATATATATATATATATATATATTAAAATTAAATACTTGTTATATATTAAGACGCGCAATGAATTTTATTTTTTTTATTAATTAATCATACGATAAAATATGCAATTTATTCTGAAGCTATTTGTGGAATTTTATCATTGTTATTTATTACTTTTAAATTGAATTTATTATAAAATTTGAATAATAATCGAAACTTCTATTAATATTCATTTACATACAAATGAAGTATATATAAATGTATGACTTTTATATTAAAAAAATATGATACCTCAAAAAACTTGTATATCAAGATACCACTATATTTACAATAATGTAAAATTAATACATTAATTAAAAGATTTTTAAAATGAAAAAAAGATAAGCGCAATGTAAAAAGATTGAGAAATTCTGCATTAAATTAATATATAATAATATTGCGTTGTGGTCAGTTATTTGAAATATACCACACATTCTATATAGAAATGAAAATCGAATAACTCATAAATCACGCGGAAAAATAAATATTTTTTTTAAATATATTTCTTTGATGCTTATTTACATTTTTCTAGAGGTGTGCAAAAAAAAATATTTTTGTCTTATTATAAATCAATATTGGACACGAATTTTGCAGTTAATCAATAATTCATCACGTCATAATATTTTATAATTTATATATATATATATATATATATATATATATATATATATATATATATATATATATATATATATATATATATATATATATATATATATATATATATATATATATATATATATGTCATATTGTGCATATTTTCAACATGTGAATCAAATAGACAAAGTCGACCATGGAAAATGAGCTTTTCAAAATTTTCCAATACAAGAAAATTTGTTACAAATACGTCGAATGCTGCAAAAGCGTTTTCAGCATGATTTGTAGATTATATTTATAACATGTTTATGCAATTTCAGAATCTGACATGGACCTTGGTGCCAAAAATGTTTTCATCCGTCGAAGGTGCAGATTGTACCATTATGCCAAATTGTTCATATAATATCAGTTTAAAGTCTCATCCATGGAACGGCAAAGAAATCACATATCAAATAACACTTCCAGGTGATTATATTTATTTTTAATTTAACGAATATAAATTAAAAAAATAATATATATTCATTGAATTATTATTTTTTATTTTTTTATTTTTAGAATGTGTCGATCACGTTTGTTCTTGTGATAAACCATCATCATTACCAGTACCAATTGTCAATATGACAAGATATCAGAATAAATTCATAATTAGCTGGTGTCTTCCGTCTAATATGAAATTATCTGATAATATACGTCTATCGCATTATACGATCGGGTAAATAATATTAATTATATATAATTACTTTTATATAATTAAAATTATATTGTATTAATTGTAATAATTCGATCAGTTTATGGAAACAAGTTAAGACGTCGCATTATAAACCGTGGTTTAACAAGGAACAAGTTGTCACAATCGATTATACAGGGTTCGAGAAAAAAGTTAAAGAGTTTAACGTTTCTCAATATGACGAAAGTGATATATATCAAGCCAGGGTGAATTTGTTCGATAGAAAAAATTGCGAAGGACCCACCGGAAATTATACTTTAAAATATACGCGTGAGTGTTAATATTTAATATTATTTAATACGAAAATAAATTGAAATTTTTAATATAATTATAAATTAATCAAAAT
Organism: Leptonema lineaticorne; assembly: GCA_024500535.1. Taxonomy (NCBI): domain Eukaryota; kingdom Metazoa; phylum Arthropoda; class Insecta; order Trichoptera; family Hydropsychidae; genus Leptonema; species Leptonema lineaticorne. Next base: position 9,363,585 of record JANIJI010000014.1, on the reverse strand, counting down.
TCAACAAAATGTTTAAATTATTTTAATACGTCAAAAATATATTTAAAACAGAGATTGTTATTAATATAAAAAAAATAAATATCATATTTAAATATTTATATAGAATGTGTATTTATAGTTTATTTTTGTTATTATATTATAATTTCAATTTCAATAACATTTCATTATATTTTCAGCTAAAACCATTTCGGATGACGACCTATCAAATTCAAATAGAGTAAGTATATATTTATTTAAATATTAATAAGTTTATTATACAAATTATCTTTTTAATACAATATTATTTCAATGTTTAAATTATATATGAAATTTTCACGTATGAAAAGATGAAATTGATTGATTAAAAAAAAAGTTTAAATAAAAAATTATATATATATATATATATATATATATATATATATATATATATATATATATATATAATTGAATTTTTTCAATATTATTATAGCTTAATAATGTAAAAAAAAATAGTATTCCGATTATTATTTAATACATTAAAAATGATTCAATTAAAAAAAATGCGATATATTTTTGAATCATGATGTATATACACTCAATGTGTTTAATGTTTTCGATGCATCGTCCTCTTTTACTTTATATACGACTTGTAATATAAACTTTTTTTTCTTTATATATATATATATATATATATATATATATATATATATATATATATACTATTTTTTGAATCGTGTCAGACCTTATAATGACATGTCGGCTCCGCATTATGTCAATAAGTCGATCCAAATTGGCGAAAATCTCACTTTATTGACTTTTCCCAGCCAATAGAACGAGCTCAATCAAGTGTTATTAGAGGGATATTTTATTTATAAAATACGGTCAACTTTCATAATGTCGATATTAAATTTCTTTTTTTTTTTACGACCAAATATACCAGAATATAAATGAAAATTAACAATATCTTATATTAATTGTTGTCTAAAAAAATATATATTTTTACGCACACTTTGCGAATTCTATATATATATATATATATATATATATATAAATAGAAAAAAATATGAATTTATCATGTGTTTAAATTTAGTATTCGTCTAATCATAAACTGATGATTCAATATTAAGGAAAATAATATTAAAAAAATAATTGATATATTATAATAATTTATTAATTAATATTGGATTGAATACAAAGAAAGGAGAGTCCTCCTTTAAAAAATGTCTTTTTTTTTGTAAATTTTTGATAGTTTTAATGTCGACTTCAACATTGAGGACCTTTTTAAGGATTTTTTTTTTTGAAGACGATTCTTTCTTTACAAATTGAAAATCTATTCAATCGATCTCAACGTGTCCTTCGCAATAAACGATCGTCCAACGCGTCCTCCTTTTCTTTATTAAAAAAAAAAGAGTCACCTTAACGTAATATAAATATTTAATTTATTTTAATTTAAATAATTTATACTGTTAATTTTTAAAATATACATTTTCCGAGTGTTTTCAATTTTGCGTAAAATTAGAAATATCTCACAAAACAACAACAACGTCCGAATACAACAAAACGACTAACGTTCATTATTAATTGTGCGACGATATTCAAGGACTCGAAGGATTTTATGCGATAACAGACGCCGGTTATTTTGTTTCATATATAAACTTGTTCGCGACCATTTTGCGACAATTCTATTGTGTTTCGCAATTTATTCAGTTTTCCGAGATAATTCGTCACAACAATTCGAATTTTCCGACGTAGTTTTCCGTTGTTTGATTCAGGCACGTGTCAAAATATCGATCAATTTATTTTTTACCTGATACTTTTGTTATTAATATTATTATTATATGATGCGTAGTTTTTTTTTTTTTTTTTTTTGTAAATAGAATAATATAAAACGTGAACGCGTTGTATAATATAATAATGTATTAAGTTATATATGTGACTTTAAAATATCGTTATTCGCGTACGTCTTTTGTATCTATGAAAAATATATATATATGAATTTAAATAAATATATTTTGTATAAGTTTGAAATCGAAAATATAATATAAATATTATATTTTATTTATTTAATTAATATCAAAATAGTGATCTAAATCATTTTTTTTATAATCACCCTGTTATTTTAATAGTGGCAACAATTTTGTTTCTCTAATATTAATTATTTCTAAATTCATTGTATGTGAAAATATTTCAATTTATATATTTTTTTAATTGAAATTTAGCAATGTTTAATTGAAAAACTTCAATTATAGAACTGAATACGTTTAAAATAAACATTCGTTAATTAACAACTTTTCATCTAAAATATTGAATATCTCTTTAAAATATAACTAAAATATAAAAAAATAATATTTATTATTATTATATAATATAAAAGGGTTTTCTATCAACATTATATATTTACATATTATTTTTCGATATAAATATAATAAATCGATATTTTTTTGATAAAATATATTATACTTGTGATATAAAATATATAGTAATGTATTTTTTTTAAAACGAAAAAAAAATACTTTTATTAATGAAAATAGATGTCGTAGCAACGTTCGTTGAATGATTCATGGTAAAAAATATGATTCTTTATCGATAAAGATAAAAATTATCATAAACACAACTTATAAATAATATTGCGATATTTACAATTAAATATCAAATTATCATCTTTATTCTACTCTATATTATTATTTTTTATTTTTATTTTTATTTTTATAAATTGAATATATATATATATATATATATATATATATATATATATATATATATATATATATATATATATAAATGATTAATAATGGAAAATGAACAAATTAATTTTTAATCAAAAATAATAATAATTACGAACTTATTTATGTCGAAACGACGAAGAGTTTTTTTTCGCGTATTTATTTTATTGCGAGTTTTTTTTTAAATATGAACCCTTTTATTTCTAGTAAAATTTTTATTCATGAAAACTCATTACGAGAATATTAATGAGAAAATTGTTCTTAATTCGATTTGTTTTCATGCACTTTTTTTTCACCCTCAGAGTTCATTTTTAATAAACATTATATATTCTGCACCCTTCGCGGTTATTTGTTGACAAAAATGATTATATTTTCTTTCATATTTATTAATTATATTTTAAATGAATAAAAGTTGAACATTTTAAAATTATTAAGTACTACATAAAAAGAAACATTATTTTCATTTTATATTTTCGAGAAAATAAAGTTTTAAACAAAACTTTTTAAAAAAAATATTTTTTTATATGAAACTTCGACATAAGTTCAACCCTTCGAAATAAATTATTATATACAAGTTAATTATTCAACCTGAATATAATAAAATACAAAACGTCATCCCTAAATATAATCATCAAATTATCTTATTGTTATTATTATTTATTTTTTATAAATAAAACCATTTACTATTTTGAGTAGTTAAAATCGTATTTTTTTTTCAATAAATAAAAATATAAATTCATCGAATACTATGCAATAGTTAGAACAGTTTCACTGTTGAGAGAATTTCTACATCGTTCCCGAGATGTCACTGCATATATTTTAAACCGTCAATAGATCAGTTTCAAAATTTTTGGATTTTTTTGTATCAGAAATCATTTATTTCACTTTCATCACTATTATTAACATAGATTGATTTTTCAAAATGAAATTTTATTTTAATTTACAATATATATATATATATATATATATATATATATATATATATATATATATATATATATATATATATATTATATCACTCTTTACTCGAAGTATTTTAATAATTTCAACACCTGAAAATTATTCAGTCGTTCAACATCTAAAATTATTTTATATTATTCGTGTGAAGAGTTCTCGAAATTTTAAAGCAAATTAAGTTCAAAGCTTTTTGTCAGTTTCTTAAATATAATATTAAAATTTTAAATAATACTAAAGTCAGACGACAGTTTTACATAGAAATTAAGCAATACAATAAAATAAATTCACTTTTTTTTTAACAATTCCCATACAGAATTGTTTCAACATTTTTAAATTATTTAGTCAAATATATATATATATATATATATATATATATATATATATATATATATATATATATATATATATATATATATATATATATATATATATATATATATATATATATATATATATATATATATATATATATATATATATACATATATGTAATCAGGAAAAGTGCATGAAAAATGAATATTGTATACATTTAAAATAAAATAAAATATAAATAAAAAAAAATGAAAATTTAAATGGTCTGAAAAATAATAATAAAATACAGCAATATATATTATATAATAATATATATTTGAAAACACTCCAAAAGTGAATGACAATCGTTAAATTCCAAATTTATTCTCAAACATTTTCCTACATTCAAAATATTAAGATCGTTTCGGAAAACTTGTCGTTTTGCCATTTTCGCTACTTGTTTCCTTTTTATTATTTATTATATTTTATTTATTTCTTTTTTTTTTGTTTGTTTTATAACTCTTTCGTGAAAATAATCGCCTCCAGTGTAAAATTCACGATTTATAAAGTTTTGGCACCTTCGAACGCTCGTCTTAAACTCTCTCGAACCTCACACACACACACACATTTTCTCCACCAGCGCCGCTTTTCCGGAAAAACCGCCCCGCATGACTTTCGCCCCTTTCCCGCGGAAAATTAACCTCACCCCTAAACGGCGGTATCTCCCGTGCGGACTTTCGACTTGTTTTGCCTTATTAAATTTTCCTCGTCCGTTTCTTCCCATCCACCCTCCCCTCCCCCCCACGGAAACATCTTGGGTAATAAACGAAATTAATAAGCCTCCAACGAAAATTTACAAGGTAATTTTAAGACCGTCATTTTCCGCATAAAAAAGTTTCGCGGGAAAAGCTCACTCTTTTTACTTTTTATTATTATTATTATATCTGTGTCGCCGTCTTCGCTTCTTACGTTTCTTTCCACGTTTTTTATTTATTTATATTTTTTTTCTATCTACTTGTCTTGTCTCTTAAGGCTTTCCTGTCTTTTCTTGGTCATTATATATATATATATATATATATATATATATATATATATATATATATTTTATTCTCTTCTCCTTTTCCGTTGTATCGTTCGCTTGAAATATTTCATTGTTCACGAGAAGTTCTTCAAAAAGAGTATTATAGAGAAACAAAAATAGAAACCCATAGCGATCGTTTGTATGTTATATATATTATTATACAAATATCAAACGTCAAACTAACTGGCAATATACGTATATTAAATATTAATAAAAACGGATCGATTCCATATCTCATTTCTGATGTTTTATAACGAAGTGTAAAATGCCTTTGTTTCTTCTTGTTTTTGTTCACTTGAACAATTATGAAGCGCAAACAAAACCAAAAATGAAATTTCATACCCGTTAATAAAGCAATATAAAAATTATTACTATATTTAATTTATATATATATATATATATATATATATATATATATATATATATATATATATATATATATATATAACTAATGCAAATATTTTTTTAAATTAATTTAAGATACGTAATTCTTATTTAACTATAAAAATACATTATAACAATATTTAATAATTACAAAAAAAAATAAGAAATGCTGACTCTGTATAATATATAAATAATTAAAACAATCAATGTATGGCAATCAATGTATTAAATCAAACAACATTTTTCAACATATTTATTATATTATATATATATATATATATATATATATATATATATATATATATATATATATATATATATATATATATATATATATATATATATATATATATATATATATATATATATATATATATATATATATATACAATTCTGAAGAAGTTAATGATATTAAAATATATATATATATTATTAATATCTATTTAATATTGTTCAATATAATACGAAATATTAATTATATAAAATTTCAATTCGACATAATATTACAAATGAAAGTTTTTATTGATGTTATTTTCGATAAAAGATCAAATATACGTTATTTTGAAATGAATATCGAGAATTTTTCGGAAAGATGCTCTTCAAAAGTTATTACATTTCTATAAATTGGAATTCACCATATTTTCAATATATATATATATATATATATATATATATATGAAATATTATTTTATTATTATATTCAATTAATATCAACGTGAAAAATATCCTTCTTTTAACGACGTACACAACGTAATACATATTCCAATATCATAAACCTGTCCATAATAATTCGAGATTATCCTCTGGACGATATTCATTAATCTGAAATTTATATAAGACAATCGAAAACCATAGGATACAAGTGCAAAAAAATTATCTGTTTTATACATCAAATACTCAATTTATCAAACATGCATTAAAATTAATATTTTTTAATACATTATTATGAAATAAAATTATTAATTTATTTTTTATTATATATATATATATATATATATATATATATAAAATCTAAATTATTATACATTGAACGGTTTCTTATTAACAAAAATAAAAAGTTATACGTCGAATCATTCGTTACGCCTTATTAATTTATAACCCACTTTTCCGAGTTCGCATTTATATCCTTTGGCTTCTATTTTCATCGTGCGACCTATATTTATATATTAATTCATTTTACACGTGTCGATTTCGTATAGAGCTTTTATTATTATACGATTTTTTTCTCTTCTCTCTCTCTTATCCGGCACGTAATTTGATACGTAATCAAAAATACGCACACGAAATACATACACGAATATCTTTACGAATAATGAAGCTAATATATATAAAATACTTATATACATATATATATTTATAAAGAGGATTATACAAGGGAAAATATGAGCGTGCTCGTGTCGCTCTGTACGCGTGTAACGTATTTTTATTACGTGTTTTTTTTTTCATATAAGGACGTTCAAGAAAAACCGCACCGAATACAAATTAACCGGTGAAAGTTAAGTTTTTCACAGCCAAAGGTTTTATTTAATATGATGCGTGTCAAAGGACATATACGACATGAAAAATAATAAATATATGATGGATGTTCGACGGTTTGATCCTTTTCAGCAGTTTTTTTTTTTGTATATCGATGGAAATTTTCTATGTTCAGTTTTATTGAAAATTTGTATTGAATTCTTTATATAATATATGTTTTATGGTAATACATTTTAATATAAATACATTTTGATAAAGTCATTTATGTCATAAAAATGATTTAAAATTTATATAATAAATAATGCATTCTCGTTTAATAGATTAATTTAATGTTTAATCGATATTAAAAAAATGTATAAAATATATTTTGATTTATTTTATAATAAAATATTTAAAATATCACATTTTTTTATGTAATTCATTAAAATCAAGAACTTTATATTTTTCATATTAATATACAATTATATATTTTAAAATAAATTATCAACATTTGGAAATCGTCGATAGGAAACAAAGGCATCTATGATAACAACTTGACGTGTAATATTTAATGCTGAAATGTCATCGATTTTCACTTTTCATCAGATAATACTCAAAATTTTCAATATTAACAAATATATATAAACAGGAAATTGATTTTTTTATGAATATATGTATCGAGCTGACGATTCCATTATCAAAAATGAAATTTAAAAATATCATAAAATATTTAGACGAAACACAATTACACAAAACGATTATGCAAAATAATTAAAAGGAATATGTAAAGTTAAAGGTCATCATAATATAAGAAAAAAACATTAATTATTATAGATTTTATATATAATGGGTTGAATATTGAATGTGAGAAAATTAATTTCATATTTTTAAATATACTCGTATATAAATATTAATATTTTATTATATTATATACACAAAAACCCTTTCCAAAATTTTATATAAAATGAAAAAATATACTTGTAATTAAATTTATTATATTATAATATATATATATATATATATATATATATATATATATATATATATATATATATATATATATATATTACTTGACCCATGACATTATTATTATATTAATTTTGACTAATAAAAACGGACCATTATTTTGATTCATATTCATGACCGACATTTCAATATCGGGAATCGAACCCAAATAAGAAAAAAAAAGGGTTTTGTTTCCAAAAGTTTCAAAACCCCATACATAAACACGGTATAATTAATAAAATGATATCCAATATTTCTAACGGAATATTAATTATCAAACGTTATATAATACTTTTTAATTACAAAAATTTTAATACAATCAAACGAATTCTGTTTAATTTCATATATTGATTATTGAAAATGATATGACACTGCAGATCGTTAAATATATATATATATATATATATATATATATATATATATATATATATATATATATATATATATATATATATATATATATATATTGAACATATTTTTCAAACATCAAAGCTTTGATTACTTTTTTATGATTCGTTATTCAAATTTCCAAGTGTATATATATATATATATATATATATATAATGATGAAAAAATATTTTATATCTATTGATTATTAAAAATATATTATTTCAGAACTATTTCAAAAAATATATTTTTAATGATATTCGAATGTCAATGTAATTTAGTTCATATTTTATAGAGGTTTAAGTTCAACTTTTATAGATCAATTTCTATCTTTCATATATAAAAATTTACTATTTCATTTGTGATTTTTTTTCAATACAATCATTTAAATAAATAAATAATATTTTCTAATATTTTCAAAGATTTACCTTATTATTTTTCATAATATATTTTATTATCTTCAAGTTCATCCTATTATCCAATAATTTTATTTTTCACTAATGATTCAACTTTTTTTAATATATAATTTTTGACGATTAATTTAGTAAATCTTTAATATATATATATATATATATATATATATATATATATATATATATATATATATATATATATATATATATATATTTATAATTGAACCTTGAATACAAATTTTCTTATATATTAAAGGATGAATTTAAATATAAAAACTGTACCTTATGAATATATAATAATGATATATTTTTATTTTCATTATTTCAGCTAACTTTCCTAATATTTGTCATACCGGTAGGAATAATTGTTATATACGTTATTGGAAGACTTGTTACATCAAAAATGTACAGTTCTCAATGTTGCGTAAAAATGTTGCTATTCAATGCCAGAAGAGATATTATAAGACAGCCAAATTGGCCAAGTGGATCCAGATTTCTTGGAGACAAGTAAGTTTAATTTATTAATTTATATTAATAATATTACGGAAATGATTGCTTTATTTATAAATATTTTACATATATTTATCTTCATAAATATACAACAAAAAAAAAATTCATACTTTACAATATTCTATATAATAAAAATAAGACATTCGATCTTTTTTCGTTTTACATATGCTTCGTAAAAATATCAACGTAAAGATTTTTTTTCATATATTTTCTGTTTATTTTACGCATACACAATGAAAAAATATAATTTATTATAAATAAAATAAATATTAGAAAATGTATTTTACAAAGCTAAATTTAAAATTACATAATCTAACCCTTATTTTAATATTTCGGTTCGGTTTATATGGAAAAAAGTGATTTTGAATATCGAATAAAATGAGATATTGCAAGAAAAAGATTTGTATGTGAAATTCAAGAGTTTATTTAAAATGACAATGGATTTTTCTATCTATTAAAAATATCAGGTAAGTCTATATATTTATATATATATATATATATATATATATATATATATATATATATATATATATATATATATATTAATATTTTAACCTTTTTTGTTAGATTTTTCTTACTTTATTTCTGTTTCTTATAAAACTATAAATTATTTTTTTCCAAATTATGATGTTTCATAATTAAAAAGTTTGAAAATATCAAAAACAAATTTTATATATTCTTGACAAGTTTGACCTTTTGACGTATCACATAAAAATTTACTGAAATTCTGAAAACGTCGACGTAAAAATCCATTTTGAAATTTTCTATAAAGTAATGCGGAAAATTTATTTTGAATATAAAAATCATAAAGGTTTGTAAGAAAACAATTTATATTTTTAATGAATATGATATGTAATCCCTAATTTTTTTTGTTTTCTATATTTTTTTTAAGTTGTTAATTTATTTATATTATCATAAAAAATGAGAAGATTTTCTTGACATTTTAATAATTTTCTAACTTTACAATTACTTTCATTATTTTGCAATACTTTATCATTTTATTAATGTTTAATATGAAATTTAATTTTATTAAATACTACTCATTTCATTGTAAATATGTTATAAAATAATATCTAATATGATTTTCATAAAATTCAACATCATCATTATTTATTATGTATTATTTTAAAACTTTGACTAGCATTCGAAATAAAATAAAATTTATAATATTTTCATATAATTTCAAATTCATATCTCATTCTTATGAAATTTCTAACATTTCATTAAATTTTTCATATATAAAATAATAATAATAATAATGCATTTTTTATTTAATAAATATTTGCCCCTCGAAAAAATAATTATTTTATTATATTTATTTCGTGAAAAACAATAAATTTTATTATTTTCCACGAAATAGAGCGGCTGTTAAAAAATATTTTTATCCATTTATAACGCGATTAATGAACTCAGTTCTATTCCGAATTCATTAATCGCGGAAAATTCGTATAATTAATTATATATTATTTATTGCGTTGGAACAAAATGTTCAAATTGAATGAAAACAAATTATGTATTTATTGTGAAGAATTTTACTCGTCGAATAATATTCTTGGAAAATTCCGTTTCGCAATAATAATTTATAGTATTTGATGTTTTTAAATCGCCGAAAAATATTTGTAGCAAAATTCGAACATTGTTTAAAATTAATATAAATCAGGCGTGTTAAAATCATAGCATATTGCAGGCCATATAAGCTTTTTTATACTTTGTCGCAAATATATCACTTTTATTTAATAGTCTATTAAGACTATTAAATGATAAATTTCAGTTTTCGTCTGAAAATCGTGATTTTTAAAATTTAAACTTAAAGTTAAATTTCATATCTCGCTAAAACTCTTTATATCTCACTACATTTAATATTAAAACAAAATATGCGAATATTTGACATTTTAATGTGCTTAAAATAATCAATAAAATTTCATAATATATTAAAATAAATTATTTTATTTATATGTTTTTAAATTCAAAGAATAAGTGGAATATTGAAGATAATCGACAAAAGTCTCACAAAATCATCTTGACGATTCTTAAAATATTAAATATTACTTGATAGAGAAAAAATAATGCTAAACCAAAATACACAATACATATTTAATAAATAACATTTAATATAATTGAAAATTGAAATAAATTTGTGCGCACAGATGGCGCTATTCAAATTTTTACTTATCATATCGTATTCTTTTCCTTTATGTAAACAAAATAAAATTATATTACATTTCTCTTAAAAACCAATATCAAGAAACTAAATATAAACATGACTCTTCTATCGAAACGTATTATTTTTTTCATATCATATATCTTTGACGCAAATATCGATAACATGTATAATTTTCTTACAATATTAGTCCATTAAACTGTCGACAAGGTATTATTTTTTTTCCACACATATATAAAAAGAACTATATATGTAACTTTTTCACAAAATATTAAGTAAAATTAAATGTCAATATAATTTATTTTCATATATAAAAATAAATTATGTTAATAAATATATAGTGTTGCGTATTTTTCGCTTATTGTTTGATTATATAAAATATATAGTGATATATATATATATATATATATATATATATATATATATATATATATATATATATATATATATATATATATATATATAATCTATCAATTAAACGCCTAAATACATATTTGAAACTTGTTAACAAATCGATTTTTGATTATATATATTTATATGTAATATAATACATGATGATTCGATATTTTTAATTTTTTTTTTAAATTTAAAAATCGCTATCTATTTTATTTTAGATTAATTTTATTTATTTTTAAAATTATACATACATATTTCAATAATATATGTGATATGAGACATCATATTTTTTTAGTTCAAATGAGAAATTTTGATATACATATTATAATTTTATAATTCTTTATATAAAAAATCAATATATTAAAATTTTTAAATACGTATATTTTTTTTCATATAAATATCGAATTAACACCATTCAAGAATATAATATAAAAATTAAATTAAAAAAAAATCAACCTGTATAGTATATGTAATAAAATACTGTTAGCATCCCTTGACGAGTATACCGAGGGGTAGAAAATTAAATTTGTTATTTCACGTCATAATAAATGAACGTTTTTCTTGTTTACAAGCAAAATTTGATACCCAATAAAGTTGAAACACAACAAGACCTCTCTCTAATAAATATTAAAATGCATTTTATTCGAGAATTTTCGACATTAAAAAAAAATTTGACCCGTATTAATTTCGTATTTTTAATATTACGTTCCATATTTAGATATAATATAGAAAATATTTCACAATTTTATAATTCGATATTTTCTACATATTTTAATAAATTTATCTAAATACATAAAACAAGATTCAATATATATATATATATATATATATATATATATATATATATATATATATAATATTATAAACATTTTACTTGATAGTAATATTTCATTACATAATCATGAAATCAACTATAGTTGATTTCCGTGTTTAATTTAAGTCACAAATCGAATGATGAATATTGTATACGTGTTATCGGCAAAGCGCAATAAGGCATAAAATTAATTTAATCATTTATTCGCGCTCATAAATAAATAAATTCCATTAAGTCACACTTCCTACGGATTCGATTGAACCGTGTTAATTATCATTGATTTGTTTACTTCGTCGTTGAAGACTGTCGCATGCCAACGGGCACAAGTAGACCGAACGAAAATCTTAAAATATTTCATATTGCTTATTTATTGATTTTTTTTTTCAAATATTACATAACAATTTTAAATCGTGTTTTATATTAAAATAAAATATAATATATATTATTATATATTTTTTTTATTCAATATATTTACTGTGACATTAATGAAATTCCGATTTGAATCAAAAATATCTACCCACGTATAACAAAATTAAGTCATGTAAAATATTATTTTCGATCAAATATATATTTAATATTCTCATATTAAATAATATATATTTATTGATCGATAACACGACAAAACTATTTTTGGCTTTTTGCGAACATTTATTTTATTAAAGAAATCGAGTCATTAGCTTTACGCACAATCAATAAATATTATTTATAAATTATTAGGTATTGTCATTCGTTATATTTATTAAAATATTCAATATAAATAAACGAATTTAAATTACTAATTTATCGTAGTTATTATATAATATAACAGGGATAGCCAAACTACGGCTCGATAAATGTACCCCAGGTTCCCTTTTCATTTTTGTGTCATTATATTTTTGAAAAAAAATATTATCGTTCCGTATATATTTCAAAATGTCTTTTAAATTATTGTTATTAAAAATTTTTAATATCAATATTAAAATTTTAAAAAATGGTTGGAATTATCAAGGAGCTTGGACATAGTAAATGTATATAAACTGTTTAACTCTTTGATCCGAAAAATCAAATGAAAATCGTTTATCGATGAATATTTTTCGATAAAATCGAATGCGAAATATCCTTGAAAATCTATTTTTTTTTTTCATTATTAATAATAATTATTAATTTTTTGGAGGGCATTTTTGTTGCAAACCTGTGAGCAAAACAAGAGTCAGTCGGTTGATTATTTGAGCGCCTGTTGCCTAGGTGACTGATTCATTCCCGAATAGAACCTAGGCCCGGGTTCACGACGTGAGCAAACCCCCCCCTCCTCCTCCTTGATAGGGGGGGCGGAGACTCCTGGGGGACCTGTCGAGCGTCTGCGAGGGGGCGCAGCGCCCGGGCAGAGCCTCCGCCCCGTCCCAAAAGCGAACTCAGACAAATCGGTTTAATTGCCGCATGCCGTCTGACTCGATGAATTATAAATCAATCAATTTAAAAGCGGATGGAGTGCTATATAAAAATTTCAAAATGATTATTACATAATGTGTTTTCATATAAAATTGATTTTTAATACTAAATATATATATATATATATATATATATATATATATATATATATATATATTATCGAATTATTTGAATTAAGGTGAATAAAAAAAATATAAAAATTATTTATAAAGGGACTCGTTCACTTTCACTAATAGAATTCAAACGAATAAACAAATATATATATATATATATATATATATATATATATATATATATATATATAATATTATTTAAAAACGAAAGAAAGTCACTTGTAAATTGAGCGTTAAACTTTCATATTTACAATTAATAAATAACGTTAAATAAACGATTTTTCCATTTTCATTTTCATAACTATAAAACGTTAATTTTTTTTTAAATTTTCATATATAATAGTTATAATAACTATATTAATTCAAAAGAAAATTGGAAATTTTATTATTAAAATTATATATTTAATAATTAATTATGAAAATTTACGTTTTTTAACAATAAAATTTTGACCTTTGTTATTATCGTTAATATTTTCGTAGTTGAAAAACACAATATTATTTAATTATAATTTATTATAAATTATTCTATTTCGATAGAATTTTAATTATTTAATAGTTCAATAAAATGTGTTGATTTTTACTATAGAATATATATATATATATATATATATATATATATATATATATATATAAATTCAATAAATATAATACGATATTTTTGTGACCACGAAAAGCCACAGCCTCCGTTTAACCCTTATAAAGCTGATTTATTAATTTTTCGACATATTCAATTTCAACTTTAGGGTTAAATGTACGCATAAAACCATATATTTTGCTTCATATTCATATACATTTTCTTACTAGATAGTCCGTTCATCAATCGATTTTATTAAAAATAATTTATTTTATAATATATAATATTTTAGCTAGAATCTAAATTATTTTTCGATATATTTTAATTTCAATTTTGATCAAATACATATATCTTTTTAAATTAATCATAAACCCCATACATTCGGAATGGATAAATAATTGATCGAAACGTTTTGAATATTAAGAACCCTCTAATATAATATTTTTAGAAATTTCGAAGTATTTATATATATATATATATATATATATATATATATATATATATATATATATATACTTTAAGGAATATCGAATGACTGGCATTAAGTTATTGCATGGTTACGCAAATCCTAGCAACCGGTAACACTCATTAAATTGCGATTAACCGTATTTCCTAAATTACCCGATTGCAAATAACATGTAAACACAATTTTCAACAAGCATATATATTAGTATAAAACTATAAATTATAATATAATAGAAACAATATCCTAAATTTTCGATTTATCGCTCTGAATATTTTGATTTACAAAAAAAAAAAAAACAATATCTATATATTGATTTTTTCTTTTTAGACCTAATCGTATAATTCTTATAATCTTCTAGATTCCAATATCCATATATATGCTATTTTTAATTATCAATTTCAACCCATCATTAATTTATATTTTAACTATATAATAATATAATTTTTAGATTATTAATAAATATGAATTATTTAAACGTAAGAAGACCATATATATTCAAAAGATTTTCAATAATCAAAAACATCATATAGCGATTAAATATATATTGTATTATATTATTAAATATATTAAAAATCACACATAATAATGCTAATTTTTATAAAATATATTTTTGTTTTATATGACTAATATATGACTAATATATTAGTCATATAAAATAATATATGACTAATCAAAATATTTTTAATAACAATATTTTTTTTAAAAAAATATTAATCAATTTAAAAATACAGATTTTAAATATATTTTTAAATTTTCAATTAATCTTATATTATTGTTTTATTTTCAAATTGGAACAACATTAAACATTGACATTTAAATATATCGCTATATAAAATAATCAAAAATAATATTTTTTTTTTACTTTTATACTAAAATAAATTTAAAAATATTTATTAAATAAATAATGAAGGATTTTTTATATTATATTATAAAAGGTTATATTTTTAATATTAAAAATATATCTTTTATATATATACTACTAAAGAAAATGTATTACGAAATTTTTCCACATTATATATATATATATATATATATATATATATATATATATATATATATATAAGTATGTACATCAAATCCTTTAATACAAACTCGAAGATTGAAAAGAGATTAAGTTCGCGATTAAAATAAACACAGTAACATACCGTTAACGGTAACAAAAATAGCTTTAATCTCATCATCTCAACGAAGTCTGACGTTGTTATCGATTGAAATTTTTATTAATATTTATTAATTTACCGGAAATTCAATATTAAAATTATTAATGCGAAAATTCAACACGAAAAAGAATTCATTATATTACGATTTTTTTTTC
The DNA here is from genome assembly GCA_024500535.1 of Leptonema lineaticorne. Classification (NCBI taxonomy): domain Eukaryota; kingdom Metazoa; phylum Arthropoda; class Insecta; order Trichoptera; family Hydropsychidae; genus Leptonema; species Leptonema lineaticorne. The sequence continues at coordinate 9,347,154 of JANIJI010000014.1, read as the reverse complement.
TAATATACTTTAGCATAGATTTCGAAGTGATATTTTATTATTATTTTTTTTTTTACAACAATTTATATATTTATTTAAACGAGATGTCGTTGTATTTATATATATTAAAATTATATTGAATATTAACTTGCTGTGAAAACGTGGGCAGAACTTAACTTTTTTTTTACGATAAAACGATTATGCAAATGCCAAACAAATTGGTCAATAGATGAGTAAAATTATCTATGTTTGCATAGTATATATATATATATATATATATATATATATATATGCATTTTGGGTGCGGCTATGTTGATTGATTGCGAAATATAATATTTCTATATGAAAATTTCTCTGGTGAATTTGCAAAATAATCATCAATTGCATAAATATACTTCCGTTTAAGATTCCATTAAAATGCCACAATCATATATAATGTTATTAATATAATTTTAAATATTATATATATATATATATATATATATATATATATATATATATATATATATATATATATTATTAATTTTAAACATTCAAAATAACCTATTTAATAAATGTCAAAATTATATTATAAAACCAACAAAATTTTTATTATAACAAAATATATTGAAAAATATTTTTTCATATTAAAAAAATCATTATCACAAAAATAATTAAAATATGATATCCTTTAATTAAAATTTGATATCGTTCAATTTTTAACTGATAATACAATTTTTAAAACGTATAATCTATTTCATAAATATTTATATAGTATATGCGCTTTAACTATTATATTTATGTTGAATTAATATCAAAGTCTACTTTAATTTATAAATATTACGAAATAAAGCTCTCTTTTGTCACAAAATAAAAATGTTTCGTTGCGGATTATCGGAAACTTTCGCCATATTCGATTAAATTCACACTTCGTCATTTTATAAATAATATATTATATATATATATATATATTTAAACGAAAATTTATGAAAACGAAAATCATCAATAATAGTAAACAAAAAAAAAAAAAAAAAAAAACATGTCGATTTCTAGTTGCTAGAAACGAATCCGTATGGTAAACATTTAACGCGATTTTGTCTAGCCTTAGCCTATCTTGACTATTTACTATGCTCTCTAGTTGACCCGAGTGTGTCCGATGGTAAATATACACATGGATCGTGTGAAATAAACACGACCTTAGCCTTATTTCATTAAGCGAAGGCGTGTCCTGTTTAACGTAATTCAAAATTTTACGTACAATGAGACTGGCGTTGTACGTGTTCGAAATTGCCGTTAAAACGCCTAAAATCGATCATAGCAATTACTACTAATATTATCAATTTTAAAGTTCAAAAAAAAATCACAAATTAATATTGATATATGTGCACGTTGAAACTTTTAACCTTTAATTTAAAAGTAAGACAATGATCAAACTTTTATTGATCAATAGCAATAACAGATGACGCTGCGGTGCCACCCACAAACAATTTACAAGTCATTGCTTTTTTTTTTCACAAAACATTTATAATATTTTTTTATAACCATTATAACATGAGACTGATTATATATATATATATATATATATATATATATATATATATATATATATATATATATCTTTTTCACACAGAACCATCTCATTTTCATTCATACGCAACGCCATTAAGTGTCCATTTTGTAAGCGGTCGAATTTTGTTCGTTGTGACATTAAATTGTTCAACAGCTCAATTACAAAACGGCGTTCGTCATTTTCAATTTTTCCATTCATTTAAAAATTGTGAAAAATCGATAAATAAAATCGACTGTTTTTTTTCTTCTTTTTTAGATGAAAAACCGCTTTCGAATTATTCGCACAAATTCGAGTGTTTTGATTGCGAAAATGGCTCTTTTTTTCTATTAGATAATCTTATTTACCCCCCCCCCCCAATAGAAAATGAAGGGTCGTTTTATTTTTTTCTTAAATTTTGAAAGCTATATAAATGAAGTGGTTTAAATTGAAAGAAAAATTTAATTATATAAATATCGTTTCATTATTTTCACAGTGTTTTAGTTAGTATTATTATTATTCTGTATACAATATATTCTAAAATAATTTATTTTAATTTTATACACTGTTGTAAACATGATTTAGAATGCATATAATAATTTTATATAAAATTACATACATATTTGAAATAATATGTAGAAATATAAGGATAAAACGACGTATTAAATATTTCAAAATTAGAATTAGTTATATTCCATACGATTAAATTATATAATTTTATATAATTTAATCGTATCTTTAGTTTATTATGGTATTGATTTAATTATTTAATTAAAAAATAATTTATACCTATATATTCAATAGCTAATTAATATGGAAACAATCTGACTCCATATTAAGATCATTCATTATATATATATATATATATATATATATATATATATATATACACATATATATATATATATATATATATATATATATATATACATATATATATATATATATATATATATAATAAAATTTGTAAATGAATCATATTTCACATATAAATATCGTATTTTTAATACATCTACCTGGCAACTCGAGATATATAATACGAGCTCGTAGGGGGGGGGTGGTCCGTTTATACGCCGTCTTCGAAATCCAATTAGCGCATATTCAAATTAATAAAAAAAAACACTTTTGACGAGAAATTAATTAGTAAAAACAATGATGCTACAGAGAAATGGCGGGGGGGGGCCGCCTTTTCGTAATGAGATGATAATGCCTTGTTATCCGCGGACTCCGCGAAGGCCGTGTGCCGTAAATAATTATAAGCCCTAGCGACGCAAATGTGGAACAAAACAAAATTTAATAAGCCCCCCTTTTGCTCCGATTTCAAAAGGACGCCTATTTTATTTAGGTAACGCGAGCACGCGTAGACAAAGTCACGCTCGTATATTTACTTCGAATTATATATATATATATATATATATATATATATTTTTTTTTTTTTTAATAAAACCGGTTGACAGCTTCTGAATTGGCGACGAACGAATGAGGTTTTGTGCGATATTTCCCCCCCCCCCTGAGGATTTTTCTTGTTTTTCCTCACTATTGGCGACACAGAAAACGGATCGATATTTCGACGAATAGATGGCTTAATTGTGCTATTTACGTTTTTGATTCTTGTTTATTTGCTTTTTATGATGGAATGGAATTTTCTGGATTCGTTAAGCGTATTCATGAAAACTTCGTAGAATTTGTATCAAAAAAAAAACAAAAAAATAATAAACCGCTGAAAAAAATATGTCATTCAAATAAAACCTGAATATCTTAACTATTATATATTAAAATTTCTTCACAATTTATATTATTAAATAAAGAAATTCTCAAGATTTCGTTTTAGAATCGTAATATTAACCATTTGACAATTTTGCCCGAACTAGACTCGGGCATGACAATTTCTGAATTCCGTTCGGGAAAGTTTTGTTTTAATAAATAACGATTAGCCCGATTATTTAACGTCACTTATTTTTCAATAGCGTGAATAATCTTTAATTATTCATATAGTAAATTTATTGTAATTATTAATCAATTATATTAATAAATGTAATCAAAAAATAAATTAAAAATGTGACAATTTTTTTATCCTTTTTCTTCGCTTAAAAACTTCGCTTTATATCGATGAATAGTAGTAATCTTTAAACATGATAAATTTATATAAAATCAAAATAAAATACGTTAAAATATTTTGAAATATAATATAAGACATTGATTTATTACGCTATAAACTTTGTTAAAAGCTGCCGTTATTTTATTAATAATTTTGTTACATAATTACTTTATAAGTTAGAATATGAACTCGTGACTTATTACATAAAATATATCATACATATAATAATAATAATAACATTTAATTCTTATACAAATTTACGAAAAATGTAATTTATTTAATTTTGTATAAATTTTTTGCTCTATATTAGTTTTTTTTCATTCAAAATATTTCAAGTAAGTACAAATTGTAAATTATTTATTATAATAAACTAAAAAAAAATATTTTTTTTGAAATAATAAATAGATTATTTTTATATTTATTACATATTTACTAATATAATATTCTATTATATAAATTCGAGAATTGAACTCGAATTTTCACATCTGCCACGGTCTAAGAACGATGAATAGAAAATCAAAATATAAAACTCGAGTCGTTCGTTCGCGGCGATAACAAAAGAAAGCCTTTCATAAAAATAAAAAATAAAATAAAAATAACATGTATTAAATCTCGAAATATAGTGTCATTCGTGTCACTATTCACCGCTTCAATAGAATATAAAAATAAATAGAAATAAAATAAAAACTAAAACGTACACGCGTTATTTACTATGCGTTACAAATGACCTATAGTTTTTCAATACGTTTTTAAATTACGGCGAATTTTCTTTTGAACATCTTTATTTTATTTATTTTTTTTTAACTAAATGTTCCATAAATGAAATAAAAAAAAACACAATTTTCACATCGCATAATGAATATTAATATATATATATATATATATATATATATATATATATATATATATATATATATATATATATTTTGCGAAATGACACTTCGGATATATAATAAAGACTTTGTTCAAAAAATAAAAATGACACTTCGGGTTCGAAGGCTTTACACAAATTCGATTTCGACACACAAAATCAAATGTTTGATTAAACATTTATTCTCTTTTCGTATTTTTTTTTCTTACCGGTTTTTCGGTTTCACAATAAGTAATGTGCGTTAATAATATGTGCAATGCAATTAAGGCTTATACATATTGCAATTACATATATATTTGTTAAAAAAGTAATAACGGCGGTTAATGTGTTATTTTTACGTTAAAAATCGAAACATATTTAACATCACTGAAAAACATTTCACTTTTTTTTTATTATAATATATATATATATATATATATATATATATATATATATATATATATATATATATATTATTAATTAATTTAAAATATTTACATAAAATATATTTCTAATATAAAATCAATTAGAAACATCTTCAGTTAAAAAAAAATATATTAATCGATATTTAATTAAATTATTAGGTAAACTTTTGAGAGATCGATTAAACTTGAAAATATTAAACTCAAAATAATTTTATCTTTCAATATATTGAAAATATCAATACGAAAATTTCTATATAATATAAATATATTATTTTATTTATTTTATTATCATTATATTATATTTTTTTAATAAAATAATTTCATTTAATAATTATAATTTATATTGAAATATGCTAAATTGTTGTATAATTCTATCCTTTATTATATAATGAAATAATATATAATACAATATTTATAGGATTTAAGTATTAAAATTTAATTTTAATACTGCTTAATATGAAAATCTGCAGGGAAATGTCAACGTTTCCACAACTTTCGATTATACATTTATCTAATATTTTATATGTACAAAAAATATTAAATATATCCGTAAATTTACTTTATATTTATATATATGATAAATAAAACAACAATATATATATTTATTTCATTCTAAATATCAAGGAAAAAAGTACAACTTAATTTAGCTAAAATAAGGAAATAATATAAATATATATATATCATTATATTATACAAAAATATATTTAAAAAATAATATTTTATATAATATATTCAATAAATCTTCGTCTTTTAAAACGTTTTAAAATTAAATATAATAAATTATCGAGTCCATTTGTCGTAAAACACTTTCGATATTTAAAAGTATAGAAAAAAAAACGGACAATGGGTCGATTTTTTTGACACACATAATACTAGTGAATTTTTCATTGTGACACGTCGATTAAACTATATCTTCTCTGTCATATTTAACATACAATTGAAGAAAAAAAAATAATAATAGTAATGACACGATTATTAAATATATTATAGTTTAAAATTTATATTACACACTTTCCTAATAGAATATATTAGAAATTCGATGATCCTTTCACCGAAATATTCAAAAATATAATCAATTTTTTTTTAATATATTATATTTATAATAATTAATAATTACGTGTGTACTTGTGAAAATTAAATCCTTGACATATTGTTAATCATGTTCGTTACCACCGACTCGTATCACATATCGAGATATGCATACATATAAAAAAAAATTACGGCATTATATATCTAATTTATTTCGGTAAATACAAAAAAAAATACGATGTCATAACGCATTTTAGAAGGCCTTGGCCTCGTTTTTGAGTCATTCGACGTTGGTTTTTGTACATTTTACGGACTCCATATACAGTTATAAGGCTCGAAAAGCGATAATTATATCGCATCCGCCTTTTAGAAAAATGCTCGGGCGCTGGTTTTTATTAAATTCTCAATATTATATATTTAAAATATTTTTTTTTTATCAAAGATTTCAACAAAATAAATAAAATTTAATATTGCATTCATATTTATCGGATTTTTCAATGAAAATAAATCTTTATATAACTTTGTGGATATCAATATATATATATATATATATATATATATATATATATATATATATATATATATATATATATATATATCTTATTATTGATTAAATCTAGAATTTCACACTTTTAATATAAAAATCAACAAAGATATTTATCAAAAAATTATATTTTTTTCTTAGATATTTTATGACGTCATTTTATAAATATATATACGATATTTTTTTTTGAAGTGACACCAAATTTGTCACACCTTTTTTTCTAATATAACAATAAATAAACACAACAATAGATCGAATGGAAAATGAGAATGTTCACCTTATTTATTATTCGTTACAATATTTTTATTTGTATAAACATTTTTGTAAAAATTGAAAGTTGACACAAATTAAAAATTAATTAAACGTTCTAATTGCGAATATACAACGATTTATATGCATATTTTAATTAGCATTCTTTCCGATTGTGAGATTTTTTTTTTTTTTTGAAATATAAATTTGTACGATTTCATTTTATTTAACGTCAAACAATTTTATTATGAAAATTAATATTTATTGTACTATAAAAAAATTGGCACATCCGAGTACTTCTCAAAATTTCATTAAACTATACATTTTAATAATATTTTTGATTAATTATAATTTAATTGCGCAATCAATACAATCGATTTTATTTATTTCAATATAAATACAGAATTTTCTTCAATTTTCTCTTTTTTTTATTCACGACATAATAAATAATATTCGTTTATATATATATATATACAATAAAATCAATATTTACTCGTAGAATTCCACGTGCGTTACACGCGCGCTCTCGAACACACTCACGCACATCAAAAGCGGAGTTTCAGTGAAAGTTTTTCGAATTAACGTTTGGAAAATACGTATCGGATTGGCATTTGAAACTAACTTTTTCTCTTACATATATATATATATATATATATATATATATATATATATATATATATATATATATATATATATATATCATCATAAATATAATATATATATATATATATATATATATATATATTGTATATATAATATTGAATTTTGTGCTATGTGAATTTTTGTCTATTATATTTAACTATTCCATATTCGGAAACGATTATGAAAAAGCTTCTGTTTACATTCTCACTTTATGATTTTATGATAGAAATTATGTAGTAAATTTATCCTATAAATGGTATTAAATGATAAATACACAGATATAATACAAATATCGTATTACACATTCGTCTACATCATTGAATTTTCCATTTTATCAATATTTGATAACCCTATAGTAGAATTATCTTTTGATAAACCTTAATTCTATAATTAGTTGTGAATATCGACGTTCATAATTACTTATTATATAAATATTTTATATAAAATACGAAAAATTACAAATCATATGAGAAATTATTAATTTATAAAAATTTTCCAATTTTTATATTTCTCATAAAATATCTACATATCTTATAATTTCTAAAAAAAAAATCAAATAATTTCGTTCATTATTTTGTGTGTTTATCGAGAAATTATACACAAATTATTTGTAATTAATGTGTGATTTCGAATTTCACTCAACAAACGCGATTTTGCGACATTTTTACTATTATGAAATTTTAAATAAATATAAAAAATAATTTGCCAAAAAAAAAATATTAATTTAAATAATATAATAAATCGTTTAATTAAAATATAATATAATATATTTCTCAACATTTTGTCAAAAAAAAAAAAATATTCGAATAAATTAAAAAAAATATTTTTTTTTGTGCAGTCGTCAGTTCATTATAATATTAATGTTCTATATTATTCTAAAAAAAAAAAAACTCATAAAATACTAAAAGATCATTGACATTTTAGACAGACTGTCTTTTTCGCATTAATTCGCGAATTTTAATATAAACACGTACAATTATAATCTACTTTCATTTTAACGTGTTTTCTCCATATATTTAACATCACATATTCAATAATATACGATATTATTTTTTTTATATTATTCCTATATAAACGAATAATACATGTATATTATATAAACATATATATATGTTTAACATTAACGCTTAAATACTCATTAGCAGTAATTGTCGTTAAAATTTCTAATCTATTTTATTCAAATAATATAATATAATAGCTTAAAGTCGTTACAGATCTCGTTCTAGATTAGTTTCATTTCGAGATAATCTTTTCATACATTTTTGAATAAGAAAAAAAAAAAATAACTCTCTAAATGAACCAACACACTTTCGTTTTATATTAAAATATTATTGAAATTAATTTAAATAATAAATATATAAATTCAAATATATGAAAAAAATCAATTTTATAAAATAAAATATGAATAATTGTTTTAATATATATATATATATATATATATATATATATATATATATATATATTATCAAAAAAATATATCATTTATATCGTCGCATTTCTGAACGCTTCATTCATCGGAATTTATCACGAATTAATAATTAATTTGAATGATTAATCGAGTTGCGCCATTTTTTTTTTAATAAATATTTACGGATTAACGTTTATACTTTATATCATCACTTTTATCCTTCGGTTTTTAATCGTATTATATGTATATTGAAATATTATAATAAAAAAAAAATAGGCGAAAGACTCAACTTCGGCATTAATTCCGATGATTAATCGAGTATCATCGTATAAATTACTAGGATTTACCATCACACGATTATATAGAATAAATAATTACTTTCAACAGCTTCGAGTATTATATTCGATGCTTTTCAAAATATTCGATATTATATAAATGTATAAATATATATATATATATATATATATATATATATATATATATATATATATATATATATATATATATATATATATATATATACACATATATAGCCACCCTTTTTCAATTAACCCACAACTCGACCTATTAAAAAATACATCCATGGCTTTATAGGGAGAAAATTAATTATATAAAATTTAATTTTTTATATTGATAAAAATATCAAGGATTTTATCTAATTAATAATAATAAAAAAAAATATTTTATAATCTCATATATTATTATACATCAATTTAATTAATATTAAAATAAATTTATTCATATATTTTTGCACACTTTCAAAATCAAATTGTATGATATATAAGAACGATAATCGTATTAATGAAATGACACTGTTTAATATATTATATATCGTTAATTTTAACGCGTTCAGTGAAAACGACGATCGTTCATATTGCGACAAATTTTATTGAACGTTTTTGATTATTTAATTAAATTTTGAAAAAAAAAAAATATATATATATACATATTATATCTAGATAGATAGATGTTGTGTAAAATAAATAGAATTCAATATTTATTTTTCGGTGACGGTGGAAGTGTTAATTGATTTTTTTTTCTGTGACGTGTCGGCATTTTTTTTGTCGTTAAAAAATGCGACACAATTAAAACAAAACTTGCATTATTTTGACGCCGAAGAAAAGCAAATAATTTCTGTGTTTGCAAATTTTGAACTTTCCATTTCTTGTTTGATATATATTTATCAGTGTTGTTAGTCGTATATGCATACAAAATAATGCATATTTAGAATTTAAAAAAATAATATATATATATATATATATATATATATATATATATATATATATATATATATATATATATATATATATATATATATATATATAGAAAGTTCACAATTTAAATATTGCACCCATTTTTCATAAATTCGAATTATATTCGTTATATTATAATAATTGATATGAAAAAAAATATATATATATATATATAGTTGTCTTTCATTATATTTTAATATTATCAATAAGGAAAAATCGTTTATTTTAATTTTTATAAATTTCATTATGAAATTATTATATAAATATTAATATAATAATTTCATAATTTCGATTATAAAATATTTTTTATATAGCTTATTAACATATAATATTTGTATTTAATTGTGTTCATCATTCATATTCATATCTATCATTATTAAAAATAAAAAATTATATTAGAACGATTTCGTTTTACTTTCTTTTTCTTTATTATTTTGTTAAAAATGTGAAAATTATAAATATATATTTTTATTCGTCTATTAATCATATTATAATATATTTTTATTATATATTTTAAATCGATTTCGTAATTTTTATGACGTTTATTCAGTGTTAAATTGATCCGAAAATATTTTTTTCTTATATATATATATATATATATATATATATATATATATATATATATAATATTGTTGTAAAATATGAGATTTAATATTTTTTTAAGAAAATTTTCACTTTAAAAAAAACGAAATGAATAATGAAAACTCAAAAAAAAAATATAGCATATTTAACTATATTTTAAAATTCCGGAAGTTTAAATATAAATTTAAATTTGCAATAAATATTAAAATAAATTATATAAAATATATATAATCTATATTTGTACCAAAAAAATATAAAAATATCTCTTAAAATTTAAATTTAAAAATTTTCACGTATTTATATACATATATAAATATATATATATATATATATATATATATATATATATATATATATATATATATATATATATATTTTCTAACATCGTTATATCTTGAGTTTATCCCTATTTATATCCTTTTAAATTATATTAAAAATATATTCCAAATATCTTCCTCTTAAATCTAAATCTAAACATTTAACATTTCTATAATTTATCAGTTACACTATATCAATACTTTGGTATGATTTAAATATTATTTTATTTAATATATGACATATTTCTTAAACACCCTATACATTTCTAAAACATGAATTAAACCATTTTTTCCTGTACAAACACAATTTTTACATAGCAAATTTCTATTATACAAATATTTTCATCGCCTTTTTTGACCGACATTTTTTTTCTCCATACATTTATAATAATAATAATAATATATTTAACACCTTCGCGCACTTTTATTTTTCCTACTACATATGATATATATAATATATATATATATATATATATATATATATATATATATATATATATATATATATATATATATATATATATATTAATACAAACAATCGCGAAGAAAGCGAATTTTTTTTGTTTTGTTTTTTTTTTGCACTGAAAAATCAACGCTCTCACCTGATCAAATATAAAAATTCAATAATGCGGAAATCGCGTTCGATCCGATAACGACATAAGCGACACGTCGATTTTTCATCATCGGGCTTTTAACTCGCACGCATATATCAATAATGAAATGCGTCAACAGGTGAAAACGATTCGTAAATAAGTCGGCCACTTTGACCACTTGACCATATATTTGTTTGATTTTTACGATTATTCCATAATTTAATTTGACACACTCGGCTTTCGTTGTGAACATTACTCTCACTAAATGTGATAATATAATTTAGATTTCATTCATTCATTCATTCATTCCTTCGATGTATGTATATATATATAATATTTTGTTTATCTAATTCTATTGAAATGTTCTGCATAATAATTTTATATATCAATAATAAAGTGCGAAAGTATTTTTTTTTATTTTAATAAATTTTATTTTATAAAAATAAAATGGAAAATTCGATTCGCAGAATTCTAATTACGTTTCTAACTGAACGATTTCATTGTAAAATAAAAATTTTGAATTATTTCAAATTAATCCACTCTTCCGTGTGATTCGTCTAAAATATTATTATATTATCGCTTTTAATATGTAAAGTGATAAAATATTTGAATATAGAATAGAATAAATCGAATTTCAAACTTTAGAAATAAAGCATGAAAATTGATTCGTATATTAAAATAATTTTACAGATTCAAGGCAGATATATTTTATATTAAAGATGTTTTACTTGTCATACGAAAATATTTTTTACAAAATTATTAAATTTATTCATAAATTAATATTTTTTTATAGATTTATTTTATTTTACACTTTAAAATATATTATATGTAAAATTATTATACTATTGTGCAATAATATAAATTAATATTAATAGACAATTAAAAGATTTATATTGAAAAAAAATATTTTAATACATTTTTTTAACATTCAATATTCGATATATATATATATATATATATATATATATATATATATACATATATGTATTTATATATATATATATATATATATATATATATATATATATACACATATATATATTTATATATATATATATATATATATATATATATATATATATATATATATATATATATATATATATATACGGTATACTGTTATGAAGTTGAAAAATAATTTCTCAAACATTTAGCTTTGTGCAGATGAACCCGTTGACGAAATTAAATAAGGAGGTTTTTATGATACATATCGTATCTATAGAAACCGAGCCTACAGGCGAAACAAACAAAAATAAAATAAAAATAAAAATAGAGTGTGTACTCCACGAAGGCGTAGTTAAGTTACTTTGTTGCCAGGGTAACGTTAAGTGCCCAAATATTCGCGTGTATATTTACGAATTTATAATATAATAATAATAATAATAGTGAAGTCACTCTAAAATCGTAATGCGCATCAGAAAATTATGTAATATATCGATTATGATTATGTATTAAATTATTTTTTATTATATTAATATATATATATATATATATATATATATATATATATATATATATATATATATATATATATATATATATGTATATAAATGAGGTTTTGAATAATTAACAATTTTACTAATGTGTCAATCATATATGGATATATTTATTCGATTGTGAATTATTTTACAGTTTTACCTTTTTGAATAATTTATTGTACGCTAATTTTCAGTTTGATCGACGTTAAGCAATGTTATAAATAAACAATATCCGAATGAATTTATATATCTATGCATTTTTTTATAAGAAAGTCTGCTGCCTAACGGAAGCACAAAAAATAATATAGTAATAATTATATCAGATATATGAAATTATTAATAATTATATATATTTCAAATATTACTAAAAATCATTTTTAAGTTTTGCTAATTTCTTACATTATTAATTGAACTTTACATATGTAATATATATATATATATATAAAGATGTTTTTAATATTTTTTTCTCATAGAAAAAATTGTCCAAAAGTACATTGATTTAAATATCTATAAGGCTAAATATAAACCGTATTTTTAAAATTAATTATTTTTATAAACCAAACCCGTTTTTTCATATTACTTTGTTTCTAATTTCAATTTCAAAACTCGCTAATTTATTAATAGTTTTTGTAGATAATAAAAAAATCATTAATTAATCTATTTGGAATTCTTCACATACCAAAAAATAATTAATCGATCAGAATCATTAGCGATTCATAATCAGAAATGATCATTTAAATTTTGTTCAAAGAAGCGCAATAAAATCAAATTAATTTTCAACGGCTTATTAGATTCGCAATCGACTATTTTTCCGATATTTTTTTTTATTAGGTTGATGGAAAACAAAAAAAAATCAATCATTAATCGGAATCGAATCGGCCTGGAAAAAATCAAAGTTCGACTCCATTAATGGACTCCGTCTTGGTTAATTTATTTAGTGTCGAATCGTGAAAAAAGGTTGTTTAATGCGTGAAAAAGCATTTTCAAGATTCGATAGAAAAGCGAAGAAAATATATATATATATATATATATATATATATATATATATATATATATATATGTGGTAACTAACTAAATTGTGTAAAATTTGTCGGCATAAATGAGAAAGTTTGGAAAATTTTTTATTCAATTATGCTTTGAAACTCTGTCATGTTATTGTAACTTTTTTTTCTACGTCACTGTATACATATCTGTGATTCTCAATTATTTTTAATTTATATATATATATAAATTATTATATATAAATTTATATATATATATATATATATATATATATATAAATTTATATATATATATATATATATATATATTTATATAAATTTATATATATATATATATATATATATATATATATTTATATAAATTTATATATATATATATATATATATATATATATTTATATAAATTTATATATATATATATATATATATATATATAAATTTTATATTCTATTATAAATATATAGAATATATATATATATTCTAATTATTTTATAGCAAAAAAATGTTTCGATTATATCGATATAAAAATAATAATAATCAGTTATAACAGACCGGTCGAAATATGGGAAATTTTAATTTATAAAGATATAAATTCATAATAACAGTTAACATTTTCAACGTTATTTCAAAATAAATATTATTCTGGAATAGCTAATGATACATCCCTGGGGGGTTGTTTGAGATCATAATATTATATCAGGATTATATTTTATATTTTTTCATTAACAATATTCACTTATATATGTGTGTATATATATATATATATATATATATATATATATATATTTATATATATATATATATATATATATATATATATATATATATATTAATGTTAGGACGAAATAAAAATTTTCAATTTCAATAGCATACAAAAAAATCTATTCTTCCAAATTTGATGAAATATATTATTTTTGCTTAAAAAAGTCGTATATTTGTATTTTAATTCAAAAAAATATATATATTTATATAAAATAACGCACATTTTGTACTTATTTAAAAAATAATAATTTAATAATAATATTTTTTAACATTTGTAAAAAAAATATAGCATATAGAAAAAGATGTTCATTCCATTATATATATATATATATATATATATATATATATATATATATATATATATATAAATCATAAACTAATAATGTAACGAAATTGAAAATATAGTATTTTCGACGTAGGTAGTGCAAAAAAAATATTTACGATAAAAATATATTGAAATATTATATCTTTATTATTTATATCAAATTTAATTCGATTTATTAGTAGCCGACATTTATTATTATTAATTTCTCATATATAATTGAAAACGAGAAACGGAATAAAAAAAACCTCTCAGAATCGATATAATGAAATTGCAATCGATAAAAATATTTTTCATTCAATTCTTAGATCAATATTTTTTATATAAATAAATATAAAAAAAAATAGTAATCAAATTAATGGAATAATTTTAAAGATTTTTTCATACTTTGAAATAATTTATATTATCTATATATATATATATATATATATATATATATATATATATATATATATATATATATATATATATATATATATATATATATAATAAAAATATAAATTTCAGTTGAGAAGATTCACATGAAAACGATATGTATGTTTTAAGTCAAAGTTCAAGATGGAAAACTTTGGTAATTCTACATTAGAAACGTTCGCATTTATCTGTGAAAATAGGAGCATTTTCGGGATAAAAGTTTAATGTCGTCTTACGGAAAATTCTCGTGGAAAACTTCTCAACAGATTCGAAACAAATAAAAATTTTGATTTTCTCCATTACTCATATTCTGATCTTTCTTCAGAATATATTATAATATATAAATATATGTGTGCGTAAATTCTATCATAATTCATACTATTTTATTTTCAAATATATTATAGTAAAAATTTAAAGTATCAAAAATATTATAAAATAAAAATATATCTACGAAAAACATAATATATTATGAATTAAAAATTATTTTTCATTAGAATTTTCTATAAATGTTAAAGACATATATATATATATATAAAATTTCAACGAAAATACTTCGCCTAAATTTCAATAAAACAACGAAATTATACTGAAATAACATGAAATTTAAACGAAATTTCCAAATAACGCTCGATCCAACTTTTTTTTTTTTTGCTTCATTTCTCCATCTCAAAATTAAAACACAAATATTATTTTTGCGTTTAAAAGCGGAAACATTGTTTTAATCGCGAAAACTCGTCCGCTTCTCGTTCTGTCTCGCGGAAAAATCGACGAAAATCGTTTTCTTTCTTTCTTTCTTTCTTTCTTTTTTTTGTTTTCGTCTCCCTCGCTCGTTTATAATTTCGCATCGACAATCGGCGGAAAAACAAACTCGACCGACGGCATAACAAAGTTGGTTTTGTTTTTTGATTGATTTTCCGAAATTTTCCGATTTTATTTTTTTTGCCAACGATTTTATTTTTTTTTTAAATTAAATTTTCCGATTTTATTTTTTTTTTGTTTTCCTTGAATAATTTCGATATTTTATTGACTATATCCGCTTCATTTGAACGATAAATATTATTATATATTTATTTCATCAAAAGATTCTCTTTTATTTCACTACAACAAAATTTTAATATTTTGTATACAATATATATTAACAAAAAAAATTCAATCCATAATATCTCATTAACTTTATTATATATAATTTATACAAAATTTAAATATAATTAAAGGGCTTAAATCTATTTAAAATTGTAACGTCGATGATGAGAATATTGTTAAGTTTATCGAAGAATATTCAAAAATATACAATATTGATAAAATGCTTTAAGTAATTTTCAAATTCAACATTCAAATTTATTTTAACAAATTCTAGTAATATTTATGAGTTATAATTAAACTTTTATCACTTCCTAAACTTAACTACGTTTTATATAATATAATAATATCTTGACAATTCATAAAGATATTTCTATCGATCTTTTTTTTTTTTTTGAAAACCATTTGTTGCGCAACAAAGAAAAAATCCATCCGAAATATATATATTTTCTTAATTATAATAATCTATATATTTATTTTATTTTTTTTCTTCTTCTTCTAATTACGTGCTCGTCTTCAATAATTCAAAAGATAATTATACGGTAGCTTACACTCGTCTATTTCTATGTCAACGTCTAGCACAAAAGGAACAATTATTTATTCCGGTAACAAACTAAAATCTTGAGCGACATAACTCCTTCAGAAAAGCTCTCGGTGTTACGCAGTTTCTCAATTATGTTAATAATTTTATTTTTCTATTAAAATATTTACATGTAATATAAATCAAAAATCCATCTGACTTACAATTATATATATGTATATAATATATATACGAAGCAAATTGAAAAATATTACACTAATTAAAATAATTATTAATTATCTTCTAAGAAAATTTAATTTATAATCTGTCGTCTTTCTATTGAAATGCGCAATATATGTAATTTTTTTTTAAATATAATATTTACAAATTAGTCCATTTCATTTCACTTTACAATTATATATATACTTTGAATGTCTTCAATAAACATACTTTCTATACATTCGCTAATTTTATACTAATTGGTAACTAATATTCTTTCTAAATACAATACAAATTAACAACTTTTCTTTAAAATTATTCTTTCGTGAAAATATAAAACTGAATTTGATGCAAATTTTCAAATTGTTTCAAAATTAATTTTTACTAACAATCCATATATATATATATATATATATATATATATATATATATATAATTTATTTTCAATATCATTTTAAATTTTAGTATAATCTTTAACAATCTGCCATCGTATTTTCAATCTAAACTTTTATACATCAAATTTTAATAAATTAAATTTGTATCTTATAAATAATTCAACGTTTCATTTTAAAATACACTTGATTTTTATTTAAGTGTATATTCAAATGAAATCGAGATTCATACATTGTCTTAAATTCTTCAATCGTAACAACTTATTTTTCGAATTACAAATTTTTATATCACGATTTTTTTCTTTATATTTATATTTAAATGATACTTTAATTTACATTCCTGTACTAATTGTTTTTTTAATTTTCAATAGAATCCTCTACGCGTCCTTTATTTTTGTCATAATTACATATTTTTATATCGATATATATATTTTTTTTTAATCTGACCACAAATCAATTGTTCACTTATCGTTTTTCAACAGGTTATTGTTCTATTTAAACCCATTGCGACACATCAATCGAATATTAAAAATAATAATAATAGAACAACTATTGTTAGCGCTTTAATTGTCTGTCGGTTAATAAAAACCGGACCCGAAGGTTCAAGAGGTCTTTAGCGATGACGCAATCGAATATGTCTTCTTCTTCTTTTTTTTTCTATTTTAGAAAAGTGAAAGAGTCAAAATGTCCATGCGTTCGCATGTGCGTCAGCTTTCACCGATTCTTCGTCTCTTTTCTTCGACTTCTTTTTCCTCATTGTGTTCCTCATGATGAGCACAATATTCTTCTTTTAGTCTTCCCAAAGTCACAACGTATAATATATTTATATGCATACACCTATCTTTCTTGAACTAAACATATATGTTATTTAACAATTTATCTACTTTATTCCATATCTATTAATTAATTTATATATATATATATATATATATATATATATATATATATATATATATATATTAAAAAAATAATTATATTAAATTTAAAAAAAATATTAAAAAAATGCATACTGAACTAACAATCAGAATGTGAATCAGAGTTGTGTCGTTTGTCAACTTGAAGTGCGATCGCCGATTCAATTCAATAACGAATAATTAATACGTAATAATTAATTACGAAACGTATTTTATCGATATCAAACAAAAATCTAATTTATCAAGCAAAAATTGAATATTAAATATTTATTGTCAATATTAACCCTCGGTAGCGTTTATCTTATCGCATTTTATCGAACACTCCAAAATCGTTTTATTTCATTCCAGATAATTTATAAATTTATTTAATTTTCCAGATTTTATTCGGATAATATATACATATATATATATATATATATATATATATATATATATATATATATATATATATATATATATATATATATATATATATATAATAATAAACACTTGAAAATTATAGATAAACCTAAAATTGGAACATCAAAACAAGATGCAGATCCAAAAAGGCTTTTCGATTAATATATTGAATTTTACGGTTATTATTAACCGATTTAACGATATAATATGTAAAATTTTGTAATATTTTTCGTTCAAATTCGTCATACAAGTCACAGATGATTGTTGACTTTTAAATGTCAGCTATTTTTTTTTTTGGATATGGGCGTTTAGCGATTTTTTTCTGCATTTTCAAGTTTCGAAACAATAACTTTCGTTTTGTAATCGAAAATATTTTTTTTAATATTAAAAAAATAATAATAATAACAATTTCATATGATCCAATTAAATACAATTTATTTAAAAAAATCATTATTTTTTTTATTTCGTATAATGATTAAAAAAGTTTAAATTGATTTCAAAAAACTTGTAGTATTAAAAATATATAATACTTTATATATAATATTCACCGTCACGGTTAAAAAAAACGCGTTCAAATATGAGAAGATCTCCGATTTTTTAAATTATTTACTGAAATAAATTTATTTCAGATTATTACTTTTTCAATTCTATAATGAAATATTTTATGTAAATATATTTTGAAATATTTTTTTTAATGTCGAAAAAAATATTTTTTAAAAATTATGCTTTCAAATTACACGCAATCTCACACAACTTGCAGATATCGAATTTTTATATATTTTTTTTTAATGTCAAAAATATCAAATTAAATATAAATGAAAATAATACATGAATTTTATATAATGTTTACATATTTTTCAATAATTAACAATTAATAATATTCACACATTATAAAATCGTCTCGACAATTTTTCTAATAATTAGTTATCATAAATATTTTAACGATTTCGTTTAAAAATCGTAGTTTTTTTTTTTGTCGTCTATTAAACTAAAAAAAAATCATAAATATTCATAGCGCACATACAAAACACACACACACACACACACATACACACGTGTCGTTAATTATTTTACCGTCGAACTATTATGTATATTAAAACGATGCGTTATTAAAAATAAAAATAAATAAAAAAAACTTTGCGTATCGCACACACAAACCGACAAAGATGGCTTTCTCTTTCTCATATTAAATATTCGGTGTCGTCCATAAAATAACTAGTTTTGTTCTACACTGGAAAATCATCGAGAAAATTACACAACGACGACATCAACAACAACAACAACAACAAAAAAAAACAAATAAATCAATCGGAAAAATTGTGAAATTCTAGGGAAAAAAAATTTTCTAATTTGCACTCGAGCCGAATGAAGCACATAATTAAGTCATTAAATGCGTCGTTTTAATTTTTTTTATATATTATTTATTTATTTATTTTATACAAATATAATTAAGGCGTTAGACGTATTAATGAATACGATATAATTATTATTATATAAAAATTACAATGTTCTTGTTCTAGTCTAGCACTGATTTTATAATAAAATCAAAATCTTTACATATATATACATGTATGTGTGTGTGTGTGTATGTAATATAATATTATAAAATTATATCAGTATTACAATAACAATATTTATTATAATAATACACCTGACAACTTTGTTAAATTAATTAAATTTCCCAACGTGTATTAATTATAATGCAATATACAATGAAATAATAATGTAAAATTTTATATTGTATTACAATATAATATAATAATGATGTTATCGCATATATATATATATGTGTGCGTTTGTTCGTCTGTCGTATCGTAACGCTCCAAATTATATATAATATATCATATAATATATAGATAATAAATAATACCGCGAATATAAATCTATTGAATAACATAACGTTCATAATAACGCCATTTAAATTTCACATTATATATTCAAAAACGTCGATTGTGCGTCTGTTTGTCTAAATGTAACGCCGTTAACCGTATGAAAATATGAAATTATTCGTTATTATATATTAACGCGGGTTTATTTGACCCGGAAAGTTATACAATATATATATATATATATATATATATATATATATATATATATATATAACGAAAATGGAATCGTTACACGTTAACAGACATACAATCAATCTAACTATACATCCGTCTAACTATGTTTCAATTATTTATAACGTGTTTAGATATACTTGATATAAATTGTTAAACCGACATTTTTGATCATATTTATCCAGTTATATTCAACCGATTATATTTGCATATTTATAAAACGTTTAAAATTTTGTTTCTTTATATATTTTATTAATTATTTATGATTTTTGTCTATACATTATTTAACAGTAACACACACACACACACACACACATATATATATATATATATATATACAAAATTTATATTTATTTCATCACGCAAAACAAAATCGTATATAATATGTAATAAATAATTTAAGAGACGAAATTTAAATTTATCGACACATTTATATGAGACGCCGTCAATCGGCTGATGTTCGGCTGTGAATTATACGCGGACCGCGGACCGTCGCTTGGTGACGCCTACGCACTTTTTAATACGTTTCGTTCTTGACTTTGTTCGCTCGTATGTATGTAAACGGTCTGTCACACCGTAGGAAGCATAAATAATGTCACGGAAAAAAGTGAAATTTCAGTCGTGAAAAATATTATATATATATTACAAAAATACGAAAAAAAAACGAACAGATTCTCAAACGTTGACCTTTACACGGTTGTCCATCGAATGGTAAAATAATAAAATGTCGAAGGTTACACACGTATTAAAAAAGATGGTATTATGGCCAAAAAAAAAAAAATATATATATATATAACATGTAAAAAAAAAATATATGATAAACGCCTAAAGACATCGAAGACCTACTTTTTTTTTATCCATATGCGAAAAATTTCGATGTCCTTAATATGTCTTTAATCTTCAAAAATGCATCTCCAATAAATCATATCTGATTTTCAATTTAGAGAAAATAAATATTATCTCTATTATATTATATAATATGCTATTAAATTAGATATGGTATTTAAAATTTAAAATTTCATATTAATTAAATTTTTATACATTTTATTTTTAAATAGCACTTCATATTTTTAAAGAGTGAAAAATATCACTTTGTGAAAATTATTTTTCTTATAAAAATAAACAATATAATCTGTCATATTATCAACCTTACTCAAATATATATTATTTAAAATATATATATAAAATCAACGATTTATTTCATCCAAATGAATTAATTATATCAATATTTCTCAAAACTATCTTTTTTATTTTGTAAATTAATTTTATCATTAATATATATATATATATATATATATATATATATATATATATATATATAACTCAAAAAATCACACCGTAACGTTTCAATTTTAAAATAATCACCATTATACTGAAAATAATCTCATAATATACCACTTTTACATTCATGAAAAATACATAATCGGTTTACAAGTAATGCTTGATTTTTATTTTTAAAACACCTTCTAAAAGATTAAAGAAAAAAATAATTCTTTTTTCATTTAAATTTAAGCTATGATTCACGTTTCTTTATATATATATATATATATATATATATATATATATATATATATATATATATATATATATATATATATATGGTTTAGAATTTTAAGTAAATTTCACTATACATATTTTGTAATGAAATTTTCAGTTTTATTTTTGAAGGCAAATAAACGACACAGTTTCGCATACAAAATAATGCGAGTTTGTAAAAAGTATGTATATTGAGTTACTTGAAGTTTCAAAGAAATTATAATAGTTTTCTTTACTTTTCTGAAAGTACTAAAACACTTTTATATCATGTGTATATATATATATATATATATATATATATATATATATATATATAACGAACTTGTTCTTTTTATAACAATGTATATTGAAAAATTTAATTAAAATTATTGATTTAGAAAATATGTTTTAATTTATAGTATAATTTTATAATTAAAAAAAAATTTTTTTTATTGTGTTTAATATATTTTATTCCATCAATAACGGATATTAGAATCGACATGATCTTATTTATACAATTTCACCTCCAAAGAAAAATATCAAACGCTGTATATAAATATTTGATGAATATTTATCAAAATTTTCATGTCAATGTCAATAATCTTTAACATTTCTTTTATTGTATTTAAAAAATCAATACTTTTCATCAAATTTATTATTATCATAAAGTTTTAAAATATTATAAATTGGAAATTCTATCCATAATATAATAAATAGATAATCGATTTTTAACCAATATTAACTTAAATTTTATAATGTTATATAAAAGAAAATATAAATTAATTTTAACTACATAAATATTATTAGAAATTTCAAAGAAAATAAGTGAATATATAGAAAATATGAAATATTTATGGAGCAATTTATAAATATGTAAATCGTAAAATATTGACTTGCAAACTTTAGCGGTAACATATATATATGTTAAAAACATTCTAAAAATTCATTATTTCGAAAATCGGAACAAACCATTTATTTATTTATTACTGAAATCTCCGAAATATCGAAATGCTCACCAAATTTTTATCAATGATTATGAAAGCCTTACAGACCTTCAATTTTAATTTCCGAGTGGCATTTAAAGTAATATAATGTATCGTTACTAATAAATATTAAATTTTAAGTGTTTTCTTCGTCAACTTCGTTAATTTAATTCATTTTTAACCAGTCGTCAAATTAACATTAATTACCCAATTAAAAAAAAATAATAATATATTTCTGAAACACGCGATTTTTAAAAATCATTATATTCAAATAAATCGGATTAAACTAATAAATTACGGACCAAAATTCATAAATTTCAAATTCACATTACATTTTCCCTTATGGATTAAAAAAAATAATATTATAAATGTAACGATATATTCAATGAATATCTGATGATTAAAGATTTGAATTATATAAAATATTCAAAAAGAAACCTGGACCCGTAAAGCCTATCATAATATAATATAATTTTATATTATATTTTTAAGATAAATTCAAAAATTTCAATCTAATATATATATCAAAACGACCTCGAAAAATATAAATCACCTCTAAAATATTAAAAAAAAAATAGACAAGGTCTGCACAGATTATATCGTCACAGATTTATATTTCTAATTTATTTACATATTAACTAATAAATTCGTATATATGTGTGTGTGTGTGTGTGTGTGTGTGTGCGTGTAAATCGAGTATAGAAAACATATTTTTACACACTTCTAGAAATTTTGCACGCGGAAATCGTTAAAAAATTGTCATTCCGCATAAAAATGCAATAAACATTTTTTTTTCTACATAGAAAAATAGAAAAAAATTGAAATTATTTATTAAAAAAAATATGAATTTTTTTTTTGATCGCAAATAGACTTTCACATATTAAATTAATTATACACTTATTCAAATTAATTTTTAGGGTTGCGTATTTTACGTCTGCTTTACGATTATATTAATCGTTCATTAAAATATTCTAAATTCAAACGTGAATCTGATGAATTTCAATATTTTGAATGGATTAAAGTGTTCGATCGCGGTTTGAAATTCATAATATTTTTTTATTATTATTGGAGTAATTTTATATATATATTTTTAATGAATTTATATATATATATATATATATATATATATATATATATATAAATGGCGAGACAACCCTAAATGTCGTCGAATAATTTTACTATGCATGAATCCTTCAATAATTTTATTGCTTCTTGCTTCACACGGCGTTTCAAAAGAAGACGGCCTTTGAAAAGTGTCCATTTGAAAACTTATCTTTTTTTTCTAAAATTTAAAACATTATCTAATTATGCGTATATATTAAAATATATATATATATATATATATATATATATATATATATATATTTTCAAAATACTACGTCAATGTCGCAACGATTTCGATCGTTTAATTTGAATACACATATAAAAATAAATGTTACATGCGTTTGATACTACAGTAAGTCTTGTAAGCTCAAAGCCTATCAACGACCGCTGTAAGATGAAAGCTTTTGCGGTAAGGACTTTTATTTTTAAATAGTGCGCATTCGTATATTGTTTCGTGATGATAAAATAGAAATTGTTGTTATTGTGGTGCGTTCCAGTGAAAATGTGACCGATATCGATAAAAATCGTTTTAGTTCACTTGGTGATTCAAATATGTAATCAAAAAATATTATTTATAAATTTAGATATATTGATTAACAAGACTGATAAAAATGTGTACTATTAAAAATATATTAATTATATATATATGGAATATACTATGAAAAATTTATTAATTATTTTAAAATTATACAGTGTATTAAAAAAAATAAATGATCAACTCCATGTCTAATTTTAAAATATTTACATGTGCTATATTATTTTTAAAGTGTGAATCAATATTTTAATTATTATTTTTTTCATTGAAAATAACGGCAAAAATACCATATTAAATATCGTTGAAATATTTTCAATATCGATCGTCGCTTATGTTCAACGAGCGTTGAGAGCTTTTATCAATTATAATTTAATTATTCTAATTACGATTATTATCGTTATTATTATTCGGTTTCTAACGAAACTTTAGCCCTTTTCATATTTAATGCGATTTCAGTAAAATTCGTACGAAGCGCTTTTTCTACCCTGCAAAAGCTAATATTACGGATATTTTCTTCGATCATTATATATTTATTTATTCGGGAATTTCTGTTTTAAATTATATAAATATTTTTTTTTATTATATATAATATATATATATATATATATATATATATTAAAATAAAATTTTAATTTTTTTATTATTATATATAAAAATCAATTTCGTATTTTTTCATTGAAAATAATTATATTGTTTAATTTTCATATTAAGATACACCAAAAATTTGAAAAATTTAATCTCAATAAATTATCAATAATCAAATTGACATTAATTTTATGAAATTGAAATAAAAAAATATCCAATCTTATCTTAATAATTAAATTTCTTAGAAGTGAAAAATCTTTTTGATCATTATTTTTTTTTAATATGAAAATTACACGACCATTTTATATATATTTTTAATCTTTTTTTTTATTATATATTATTAACATTTTTTTTTTTTTTTTTTGGAAAACTTGAAGCGATTCCGACGATAAAATCATCAAAATATAAATAATAATAAAAAAATATATATTATCATTGTGATATAAATGATTTATAAACAATTTTCAGATATTTCTACTCGTTGCATTGGTTCATGGTAAACCTCAATATGTATATCAAGTGCCGTCATTAGCGAATCCACCGCCTTTTTTACTGACACATTTGGGAAACTCCGACGATAACAGTCATCACACGTTACAATTGACTAGTGGTCCGTCGCCGTTGCCCAGTTTTGAATCTAGCGGTTCGTCTATATCGTCGTTATCGCAATCGTCCGGGCCGACATTGGTGCCGATATCGTCGTTATCGCAACCGCTAGCGCCGGTGCAACCGAACGTATTACAGGTCGGCGGCATCGACAGCGTTAACACATTCAACGCGGGACATCGTCACGATAACGCACACGCGCCGCCGCCGTCCGCCGAATCGATATATAAACACATTTACGTGCACGTGGCACCGCCCGACGACGATATTGTCGTGCAAAAAATCGTCATACCTAAACCGCCGACACAATATAAAATCATATTCATCAAAGCTCCGACGCCAAAAATCAAAACTGAAATACTTCATCATCGCGGCGATCACAAAACTTTGGTGTACGTACTGTCCAAACATCCCGATATAACGGCGGAAGCGAATTCTGTTACGCCGCCGCCGTCAAAACCGGAAGTATACTTTATCAAATATAAAACTAATGCGGACGCGGAAAGGGAAAAAGAAACGATCGTCCATAGTAAAGTGTCGCATTCCGGCGACAATTTGAATATAAATATTAACGAGGCGTCAAGTGTACCGTCGTTTAATATTAAACCGGTACAAAATCAATTGCCGACATTGAATGTGTTACCGTTTGCTCATGATTCGTCAAATTCGCAAAATATATTAATTAATGAAAAAGTGCAAGGCGAAAGCGCAACTATTAAACAGCATGCTGAATATGGACCACCGATATAAATCATCGAAATAAAATATTTTATAATACTGTAATAATCGAATTACTATTTCTATATCATATTCATATATATATATATATATATATATATATATATAAATTGATATATTGAAAAATTATAACAAATTCAAATTTTGATTTTCAACAAATAATCTTAAAATAATAAATCAGTTTTAATTTCAATTAACGATATTCAATATAAAAATATTTATATATGTAATGTATTATTTATATAGAAATTTTCGAATTTATCACGAACGAAAAAATCGTTTAAATCGATTATAATTATATTTATCCGATGTTAAAAAGATGTTCCAGGAAAAAAAGAGACTGTACTGAAAAAAAAATATTAAATTTTATTTCATTTAATCCGTTTTATTTTCCCTAGAAAATTATTTATACAATAATTATTAATCAATATAATATTATATATAAAAAAGACTAACGATAATCTAATAATATTAATAAATACACCAGATAATTATTAATAAAAAAAAATCGATCTATTTAACAGAATTTTAATATAAAATTAGCGAGATGAATCTGCAAAAAATGAATTAGTATTCCAATTATTGACAAAAACCTACATTCATAAATTTTTGAATTATTTTGTTCAATAAAAAATATTTCTTATATATTATTTACAAATACAATGATAAAGTATATTATAAAACAAACTATTATTTTTTCTCTATATAATATTTCTTCGTTCAAAATAATCAAAAAAATTATTCTAAAATACAAAACAAAATTCTTCATAGAGAATCCTTGTGATGTTATTTTCAACAGAATATATTATATTTAATAATATTATAAAATATTCATTAACCGGTAAAGCATTTGCGACATTAAAAAATAAATAAATAAATATTCTGACGAAATTGGATATGAATTTATTCTATTTTGCGTTCCGATCTATACATTAATAATTCTGTTTTTCTTTTTCATTTCTATCCCAAACTAAATATAAATCTATAAAAAAAAAAAAAATACTATTCGCGCGCGGAAAAAATGTTGAAAAACACTGGTTTGCGCAATCGGTGTGTCTCAAAATTTACGAAACGAATATCGAATCGATCGAGGTTACATTTGAATATCGGAAAATCTTGCCGTAACAAATTTTCGATTAAACATTTGCTTTCAATTAATTATTGATCTCTTTTCAATTAAATATTTGTTAACTGTTTGCGCGTCTGTATTATTTACAATAAATCAAAAATATTTATATATTATTCGTATAAAAATAAATTCGTTTCTAAATTTTAATGCGTTTATTTAATTTGAATTACAAACATCTTTATAATTTTCGTCATTTTTTTACATATATATATATATATATATATATATATATATATATATATATATATATATATATATATATATATATATATATATATATATATATATATATATATATATATATATATTGATATGTGTGTAATATGAATAATGAAATATATTTTAATATGTATATAGATAATATAAAGATTTATTTATAAAAAAATAAAATTTAATCAGATACAAAAAAGAAATAAAAAAAATATTCTCTAATTTTTACAAGAAAAAACATTTTTCAAATTAAAAATTGAGAATCAGCGATCTATTGTGCGATACTTGAAAATTTACGTTTTTATTTAAAATTTTGCAATATATCGTTAAATCTTATAAATAAAATAGTCTTAAAATTAAATTTACATTATTTATAATTCTGAAAATCATTACCAAAAAAATTTCGGTAATTATCCAAAAGTTTATCGTTTTAACAACCCTATTTTTACATTATATATATATATATATATATATATATATATATATATATATATATATATATATATATATATATATATATATATATATATATATTGTACAATATATTATTTACTTTATTATTATTTCCTATTTCCCAGAAAAGAAGTATAATTAAATACAACATAATTACACGAACATATGTCATTTTATTATATAATTTTATTACATTGTTGTTATACGTAATTTATTCGATTTTATCACATAAAAAAAAATATATAAATATCGCAAAAAGCTTACACGTAAATGATAAAAATAATCGTTTATAATAATTTTATGTGCTAGTTTTTTATTTATATTATTTATTATATGTAAAAAAAATATATAAAGATAAACTTTGCTACCGAGAATAATATGGTATATTTTTTTATATATTGTCGAAAATCTGATAACAATAATAGTTAAACAAACATTAGAATAATCATATATTATATTTTTAGCTAATATAGATAAATTTTATATATTATTTTATTATTAGATAACCAATGAATTATTTATTTATATTATAGTTATCATATAGATGTCACTATAAATTACTACTTATATATATATATATATATATATATATATATATATATTCTTTAATTTTAAGTGTTAATAGTATTTAGAAAATATTTATAATAATATTTAATTTTTTAATCATAGTATTGTCAAATAATTGAAAATAATAAATCAGGTTTTTTTTATTATTTAAAAAAAACTTAAATATATGTTTTATATTATACAAGACGATCTTTCTAATCACGCCAATTCTAATATAATTATAAATATTTATTACAATACCCTTTTAATATCAACTTTTATAATATATAAATATTTCATTAGAGCGATTAATTTGATAATATTTTTTTCTATTTTTAATATATTTAAAAATATTATCATAAACTATAGATGTTTAATTTTAACGTTAATTCTATATAAAAAAATAATCTATTATAATAAAACAAAATCGACGATCACTTATGAAATCGAAACCATTTTTATATTTTCATTATCTATTTAAAATTCATTATCACATTTTTTTTTGTAAATAAAATACTAAAATTATTTAGATATTAAAATTTTAAACAATCAAAACATTTAAACATCAAAAAATTACAAACTCTATCATTATATATATGATATATATTACATGTAATTTTTAAAAATTTAAAATAAAAATAATAATAAAACACTTCGACATATTTATTACATTAATATAGAAGATGCGAAGTTCATCGAACGACGAAACGACCGCTTCTTTTTTTTTAATATATTCTTTTAACTTTCTATTGAATAATAACGCGCGCGACAGATTTCTTTTCGTCTTTAAAGCAAAACCATACAATAGATATAACATATATATTTTTATGAATATTTTTATACTTTAAAATGACAATAAAATAAATATATTTATATATATATATATTTATATGTGTGTTAAAAAAATTGAATTGATAACGTAGTGACAATTTGATTGAAAAAAAAAGGATCCGTTGTCGACGAACGTGAAAATATATATGAGAATTTAACACGTATGATGTGAAGAGATGAGCGTGGGGGACCTCTTTACCCCAAATTTTGGACCCGTGGCGGGGATCCAGTATTATAAAGGCTTTCATGCGGCAATCTGAAGCATCAGTTCACGAGAAGACGAGCCGCAAATCAGCACCGAACGCGGTTTGAAGCTCACCATGAAAGCTTTTCTGGTGAGCTTTACAGTGATTTTTCGCATTTTTAATTTTAATATAAGTGGTTTCTTTTTGTTTTTTTTTTTTAGAATAAAAAGTGCATTTTTTTTCAAATATAAAAGTGATTTTTTTTTGTTAACTAGTTTATATTTATTATTTTGTATGTGAAAATTTGACTTTTGATATGATTATTTTTTTTTTAATATTTTATACTGAATAATTAAAAAATTTAAATTGTGAAAAAATATATAATCGTATATTTAATTACTTATCAAAAAAAAAATGCGTATATATTTCAATTATTAAATTTAAATATATTTTTTTAAGAATCGATCTGAATTCAAACAAAATGAAATTTAAATTCAATATTAATAAATTATGCATCTTATATAATTTTAACTTAGTATATATTATTTGAAAAAATAATATAAAAATTACATAATATGAATTAATTTTTATTCCTGATAATCCAATGTATAGACAAATTTTGCAATATTGCGTATTTTCAGGTACTGTTGCTGGTAGCCTTAGCGAAAGCTAGACCAGAAGCACCTTTAGGATATCATTATCATCATCCAGCTCCCGCTCCCGCTCCTGCTCCATTACCATCATTTTCAGCTCCACAACAAATACCGATAAGTATTCCAAGTAGTAATTACGGTACACCAATAGGAGGTGGAAGTATTGGAATATCATCGCTCGGAACATCGACATTAGGATCTTCGAACGGTCATTATATAGGATCATCCAATGGATATGCTAATGGTGGTTCATTCTTAGGATCTACCGGTAACTCTTACATCAGTTCTGGAAGTGGAATCAGCACTGGTGGCATTTTAGCTAGTAATGGATTAGGATCATCGAATTACTTCGGTAATGGAATCGGTTCCACTTTATCCACTTCGACCAATGGATTTGGTTCTACCTTATCCACTGGTAACGGATTCGGATCTGCAATATCCACCGGTAACGGTTTCGGTTCTACAATATCCACCGGTAATGGATTCGGTTCATCAATATCCACCGGTAATGGATTCGGTTCTTCAATTTCCACCGGTAATGGATTCGGTTCTTCAATTTCCACCGGTAATGGATTCGGTTCTTCAATATCCACTGCCGGCACTGGATTTGGAACTGTATCCACAGGAATCGCACAATCGCCGATAGTACAAAAACATATTTACATTCACGTTCCACCACCAGAACCAATTGAAGAACAACAAAGACTCATTCAATCAGCCGCTCCCAGAAAAAATTATAAAATTATCTTCATCAAAGCACCAACTGTACCAGCCGTTTCACCAACCGTCATCCAACAACAACAACAGAGCCAAGAGAAGACAATCGTTTACGTTCTAGTGAAGAAACCTGACGAACAAGAATCCTTGGTATTATCAGGATTAGCACCAACCAAACCATCAAAACCAGAAGTTTACTTCATCAAATACAAAACACAGAAGGAAACATTACCGGAAACAACACTCAACGTTGGTTCCACTGTATCATCTTCAACACAATTATTGGGAGATGCTGGAATTAATATTGCATCCGGTATTGGAACAAATACATTGAGCACCAATACATTGAGTACAGAATATGGACCACCAAAATATCATTGAGTGCCATAAAATTACCAATAATTTCATAGATGATTATAAACGACACGAAACGTTGATAATATAATTAGATCGATCGAAAAAATTCAATGTTCATGTCGCATCTGAACCATGTAAAAATTGTAAATATTTTTTATTTTATTTTATATGATTTCAACAGTTTTTTTATGTTTTTATAATTTTTTATTAATAATAAAAATAGAAATGAAAAATTAAATAATACATTTTTTTTTATTAAATTACCATATATTTTTTATTCTGGAAAAATTCTCGTTCTTTTTATAATATTTTTATATTATCCTCCAAATATGCTCATTATAAAGTCAGCCAGTTTGCGAGACAAACTTTTCTTTTTAATATTGATGTTAGACATGCTTAACATTCAGATAAAAATTAAATTTTTCGTGTTGCGAAGAATACATTATATATAAATTAATTAAAAGTTTAACAATATAAATAATGTCATTACCAATCGTAATTTATTTACACATTTTAAAATATTACAATAATTTTCTTGATAATATATATATATATATATATATATATATATAATTTTCTTTTATTCGATAATTATTAATATGCTTTTATTTCGAGATATTAATAAATTATTTTTATATGTAATCGTTAATAATATATAATACTTATTTAATAAGATTATTATTATATAAATCTCAATAAAATATTTATTATTGCGTTGTAAGAATAATTTCATTAATAATTTAATATTAAAATCATCGATTAAAAATAAAAGCATATTATATTATAATTATAAATTCAAATATATGAAAATCGATATTAAATTTAAGTTAACAGATAATATTATACGTTAAGTGTGGATGAAGCTTTATAAATTATATTATACAATTAATATTTTTGGATTTTAAATTAAATAAAAAAATGAAATTCACTCAACAAACGTTTAAATATTTTTTTTATTGATATAGTGAATTTCTCATTTTTATATCATCCAGATCACAGATTCTTAAACTTTCAATTTATATATATATATATTTTTTTTGTGAAATTAAATATTGATTATAAATTTATATTTTAATTTAAAAATGTAATCTATATCATATTACGAATTTTTGATTGATTTTTTTAAATATGAAATATTAAATTTTGTATATGAAAAACGAAATCAAAATTTTCGACGCCAAAGATTCAATTTTAGACGGATACGCCCTTTGCGCCTTGACATTCATTTCCGTGTTATAAAAGAGAAATTGTCACCGTGGCTTATTGTCTGTTTTGTGTGACATCTAGTTTGACTGGTGCTTGTTTGTGTCCCAAAACGGATGCCATTTCACCTCGCAACCATGCTAATCGCATTCACAAACCGACAAATTTCACATTAGCATCGAACAGTTAGTTAGAAATTCATAGTCAATAATTGGCGAACGAAAACGTTTCGTACCTCTTTTATATTTATAAATGTCTATTTTTTAACTTACTCTCTATTATTATTATTATATATGGTGAAAATAAATTCGTTCTTTGTTCCGTTTTTCCGACGCGACATAATATAAACCGGAATGTCGATAATATTGACACCGAGAAACTCGATTGTTTTATCGAAAACTATAAAAGCGGTCAATTTATATATATATATATATATATATATATATATATATATATATATATATATATATCAAATCAATGAATAATTTTCATTCAATATATAATTAATATATTTTAACTATAGTGGACAATTAAATGATAATTTTATAATATATATAATCAAACCTCGTTTTATGCGATTTCAGAGTTATTCTGTTTAATTTTTAAAGTATTTTACGTATTTCTTCTATTTCTATAGCTCATCAAATCGACAGAAAAGACTTTAATATATTCAATGTTGACAGTATTGACGAATTGCCTCAAAATAATATGATTTCTAACGATAATATTATTAACATAATTCTTAGTACTGAAGAGTAATAATAATAAATCTTGTTTTATGCGATTTTATAAAACGTAACGTATCCCTGATTTTTATAAGTAAATCAAAACTATTTTAATGCGAATTGTTTTGGGACATTTATATCATATAAAATGAGATTTGAGTATATATATATTATGATTATTTTATTAATTAATATTTAATTATTCTATTATATTACAATTAAATTACATATATGTACTGTAATATTTTTGTGCACAAATTGAAATTAATAGAAAAAAAACATCAATATATATATTGCTTAAAAAATCTGAATATTGTACAAAAATACGACGCTCTTAACGCTCATTATTACTTTTGGTCCAAAATAATTTGTTCACTATTTACGACGGGCAAAGACAAAAGCTTCGATGAAAAGAGAAAGTTTGAGGACCACAGACACGTGCGCACGTGTCAAAATTCTATTTATATTTCATATATAAGGGAAGAAGCATGCTGCGTTACCACCGATACCAACATTTATATTATTTGTATCTTATAATAGATCTTTGTTCGTCTATAAATCTATAAATTAAATTATAATTCGATATAAATATATTTTTCATTATTTTAAAGTTTTTAATTATATTTATAATTTCGCAATATAATTTACATTTTATAAATTTAAATATAAAAAAATTCTTAAAATATGCTTTTGATTTTAACAATTTGAAAATAATTTATCTATTTATGATTTTTCGAAAAATTATAATTCAATTAAATCTAAAATATCAAATATTGATCTTTTAAATCAAAGTTTGACGTTTTTCAAATTAAATTATCTTTAAATTTTACTTTAAGTCTTTTAGCAACAAAATTTGATTATATATATATATATATATATATATATATATATATATATATATATATATATATATAATATTATTTTTTAGAATTTTTGACCTTTATAAGATAATTTTTAAAATAATATTATATAAAACAATGTATATTTAACGTTTAAATGTTATAACACAAAATGTGTGTTAAATTATTTAATATAATTAGATATTTCAATATATTAAAATTAAAATTAAATTTCAATATAATTTTGAACGTTAATCATTATTACTAAATAGTAATAATCGATTTTTTAATACTTTGCGAAAGTTTTGCCAATTATCCTCCGTTAAATATTGACTCTTCAATTACGCTTTTATAGATAATCAATTTTAAAATTTGACTCAGCTCAAAAATTTATTATTCAATTATATCGGAAAAAAAATCTTTTCACTGATAATATCAAGGTCCAATAATGAAATTATAACTTTTATAATAAACGAATTGATAATTAACTGTCAACGGTGATTATTTCACGTTAAAATTTATATTTATTTAGTAATAAAATTGTCAGTTATACAATAACGCCATCTATCGTCGTTAAACTTTCAAAATTGAAAATTTTCTCTTAAATATATAAAATCAAATCACCATTTCTTTATTCACAATTTGAGTATTATTTTTCATTACTTAACTTAACCCTGAAACTACTAAATATATTTTAAAATAAAACAAAACACATATTGAAAAATATCATTAAAATTCTTCCTTTTATAACTCATTTATTTTTTTATGAAACCGCAAAATATTTTACTAAATGCATTCTGAAATGTCGTCGAACTTCCGTCAAACATCAACTCGTCAGGTCATTGAATACATTTTCCAACTGTTGTGACTTTTTTTTCTATTTTCACTTTTCAAAATGAAATAAAAAAAAAACACTTAAACATTATTATAAACTTATCGTTCGATCGCATTGAATATCTCACAACGAGAACCGTAACGATCCGATTCAGCTCCAAAATATCTCACATAATTACGACAGAACGTTTATTATTATTATTATTATTTTTGTTTAATATCAAAATAACTAACAAATACCTGTTGTATAATACATCAAACATAAATAATATTTTGACGGTCATAGGTTAACGAAATAACCACATAATCAATACTATATATTATATTATGACCTTAGAAATTAAACCTTCGGGATGATTTAAGACAAAACATTGTTTTTCCCGCCTATTTTTAATGATACGCATTAAGATAACAATTTTATGTCGGTGAAAGTCACGTTTATTTTTGAACGCACATGAAAATATATTGTATAATAAAATATGCGTTTCGTCATCGCTTCTTTTTTTTTTCTATTCTAAAATAAAATAAAAGTCATATAATTTGACGCGAACATAAATAAGTCTCAAAATATTATTTGTGTATCGTCTGCGACCAAGTCTGCTTAATTTCGATTAATAAAATAATATTATTTATTTATTTTTTTATTTACAGCCGTCGTAATGCGGGCGATCATCAACGTTTCGAGGAAAGAAGTCCGATTTACGTCGACAAAGAAATCTACGTAAGTTGAAATTATACAATAACAATTAATAATTTAATTTTAATCAAATTAATAATCGTTTGAAATAAATAATATATTTACAACGATCACGTTATCCCGTTATTGTCGAGTGCGAAGGGAAGAAAATAATTTTACTCTCGTATACTTTCTTTTTTTCTTTCATCATATATATATATATATATATATATATATATATATATATATATATATATATATATATATATATATATATGTTTACTTTCCTTTTTAACGCTCGTGTTTGTTTTCATCTTACGCTTCAGTTTCTAAAACCTTTACGATTTTCTTTTCATCGTTCTTACGTCGTCTTTCTTTTTTTTTAATATCCGTTTCAAAGTTTTAACCTTCATTTTGTTCTACTTCTTTCATATAAAACTCTTTCATTTTTCTATTTTTCGAAGATCATCCAATCATAATATTTTTATTCATTTAACAAAATCACACTTTTATATTATTATTTATCAATATATATATTTTTTCTTTTTTGATATAGTTTTCCAATCAGAAATATCTATCAATATTTATTCACTTTTCTTTCATATCTAACTATATCATCATTAATTATAAATATATCTGATATTCACAACCATACTAAATATTTATTTTAATATAAATCATCATTTTCATATTTTAATATTTATTAATAATATTATTTTGTGCTTTGAAAACCCATATATCAAGTTATAACGCAAACTTTTCAATCTTTTATATTTCATCACGTATATCCGATCAATCTTTTCGACTT
Organism: Leptonema lineaticorne; assembly: GCA_024500535.1. Taxonomy (NCBI): domain Eukaryota; kingdom Metazoa; phylum Arthropoda; class Insecta; order Trichoptera; family Hydropsychidae; genus Leptonema; species Leptonema lineaticorne. The sequence continues at coordinate 9,309,867 of JANIJI010000014.1, read as the reverse complement.
TCTTTCCCAATCTGTCCTTTGAAAATATACTTATTTTAATCTTTCCCAACACATTCTATCGATCTTCACTATTCGTGACCTTATCGTAGCTATCTAAAAACAAAAATAAACAACTATAGTTTCCATTCTATTATATATATATATATATATATATATATATATATATATATATATATATATATATATATTTATATATATATATATATATATATATATATATATATATATATATATATACATTATAAATTTTATAGTTAAATTAAAAAATAACGTCTCTATATATTCATTTTAAATAGTATATTATGTAATTTAAATATTTCTTCAGTATAAAATATTTCCGTATGACACGTACCCCCGTTGACCCCCTTCATATTTCGACATTTTCGATTTTGAAAACGATTCGATTTGAATACTGAAAATAAATATTCTCAGAGACAATATGCAAATTCGCATTGTATTTTATTATATATATATATATATATATAAACCAATATCCATATTTTACGTAATAAATGCAATAATGCATCATTGTGATTCAGTTGTGAAAGATTTTAATTATTATTTTTTTTAAATTCTATGATTTAACGATCGAAATCTATATTTCAACACGGTTTTTTAATAGTTTGCATGCAATAAAATTAATTTCGTATTTTTTTTACATAGCCTAAATTCCAATAATATTTTCAGTGATTTTTCTTATATATTATTTTTTTATTTTTTTTATATTACAATACTATAATATTTTTTTCATTACAAATAATACATAAAAAAAATATTATCGAGCAAAATAACATTATCAACTATGAATATATTTTTTGAAGTTCAAAAATTAAATAAAACTACTATTTTAACATTTTATCCATATTAAATGTTCTGGTTAACTTCTAGTTGAATTAAGTATTTTTTTTCTTTTAATTTATATTGTATATTTTAATAAGAATTTTGACAATTTACATTTATTAAAAAAAAGAAAAAATATTTTTCAACCATTTTTAAACATTTATAATATCGTATAAAAACTTTCAGAAAGAATGAACAAGAAATAAATTGTCCTTATAAAGGTTAACCTTTAAAGCTTATCGCAATGAAAATATCTAAAAGATAATGATAACATTTTTGTAAAACGTTCTTTTTTATTACAACTTTGAACTTTTATATATAAAAATTAATCTTTTTTTTATTCATAAATAGAATTTATAAATGAATAAAAAATTTAAATTTTCCTGTAAATTTCCTAATTAAATTATGATCGATCACCATTCCACTGTAACACACCACACATACGAATATATATAAAATATACAAAATCACAGTAAATATGACAATTTTCACATAACGTGTATTACAAGAATTCGATAGTAAATATGCATAATTTAACATCATATTGCGACGCGTTTTTATCGTACTGAATTTTAAAACATATTCTATCATATCTCACACTAAAATATTTATAAATATCATAGATTAGATATACAAAAATAATAATAAATATTTTTATATAAATTTTTAATAAAATAAATTGAATTTTCACAAATTGAAAACAGCTTGCAAGAAAACGCACGTCGCACGCATAATTTATTCATATCTCTCGGAAAAGGTCAATTTCTTCATGTTTTTTAATTCTTTATACATATATATAATATAATATAAGAAATCGACGTCACATTATCAAAATCGAAAATGGTTTCTTTTTCTTCCACATCTTCTTTTTCTTTTTTTTTTGTGCAAATTTCATATTCTAAACGTGCGAATTTTAGCATTTTCCATTCGGCGTCGTAGCAAACGCGTTTCGAATATCGAATAATTTCGAATTTTTATGTTTTTTTTTTGTATTTATATGTATATATATTTAGATTCACAAAATCTCTAAACTGATGTGTGAAATTCTTTTGATTTCATAATCTGGACATTCTATGATTTTATCGATGTGCATATTTGATGTATTTTTTTTTTGTGTCGTCAAATTTCGTTTTTCATTGATATATTGCATATAAATCAATTCACATCAAGAATTGATATAAATCAATATCAAATGTTTATTTTTTTATATATGATAAATTTTAAAACGAGTAACATTATATATTTATATATATATATATATATATAACATCATTTCATATAATGTACGATACAAATTTACACATACTTCAATACAACGATTCTGATTGGTTGTTGTATATCCAATCAAACTCTTCGGACACACTCATTTACACAGATGAACTAAAAATATTGTTAATTTTCTCTTAAATTAACTTTTTTATATTAATTTTGCTCGTACTCTTTTTTACATTAATTATTACTCTTTTATTAATTTTAATTATTTCCCTTTTATATTATTCTTATTACGATATAAAAATATACAAGTTATTGGTTTATATAATATTTGGTAACATAAAAAATAATTACAGCTGATTATTGATTGTAAGCAATTTGATATATAACACAACATTTAAATATGCAAATAAAATTATATTTTTATCTAATATAAATACTATCACAAAGACTTTAACCTGTTTATACTAAAAATTAAATTATTTTTAATAAAATATAAATCTTTTAAAAAATTTATATAAATTAATAAATATGATTTTAAAAAAAGTATATAAAATATTATAGCGCTATAAGATTATTAATGATTCCGTTTAACTGAACAAATCGATTTTTAAACAGTCGATATATAAAAAAAATCAACAAGTAAAATAATAATTACGCTTATAAAAGATAAACGACGTCGTTATCGTAATTTATTTGCCAATTATAAAACAAATAGCGAGTAAAATGTGTGTTAATCACTTAACGCTAAAATTTTTTATGACACCATTACTAATTACCTCAATAAATCAATTAAATATTAACTAAATGGAAAATATTAAATGCAGTCTCTGAAAATTATTAACCGTTTATCAATATTATCTACGTTATACTGGATTATTTCATATAATTGTATAATTAAAATGTTAGAAATGAGGTAGCAATACTACGACGCCATCTGTTGACAATATCTATTATACCTATACATATAAATAATTACAGATAACAGTCAATTTATCATATTGACATGAATTTGAAATATGAATATCGATTAAAATATAATTGGAGAGTTTCATTATCATTCATAAAGAGATCTTTAGCTCTATTCCGGTGTGTCACTGTATATTTTTTTAATTCAAAATGAATTTTTACTCTTTGATATTTAAATTGCGCCTTTCGAATTCCGATATCGCCTTTGATCTAATTTTTATCGCAATTTGTAAAGCGATCTCTTCCACCTGAAATATAAATATTATTGTTTTCAGAGTATTTCAGCAGATTAATTATCGAATTAAAATAACAATGATCATTTTTCCCCTCGTTCAAAATGCGGCATACTTTTTATTGAATGATTTAATTATTTTTCATCAATTTACCCTGAGGATGTGGAGAAAAATTCAATTTCCGTCGAAATATTTTCAATATTCTAACAATTTCCAACCAAGAAAAAATAACTTCAAATTTTAAAACACTTTTAATATTGTAAATAAATATATATTTTTAAATCAAACTTATATATAATATTCCTAAAAGTTAAATCGTATCTGAATTCTACAAAAAATTACACAATCATTCAAAATTTTACAACACACTAATATTTCAATTTTAATGTAATAAAATATATATTGCGATTGCAATAATACTTTTTTTATATATTAATAATAATTTATGCGTAATAAAAATTAAATAGCAATATATAAGCTATAAATACATCCATATCTATGTAAGTCTTTATTATGTAAATAATATATAAAAAATATTCATATAACCAAGAATATTAATAAGAGAAAAGTATATTAAATTTCTTTTGTATCTTTATGACATCAAATCAATGATTTAATATAATGAAAAAAGGATTTATATGGTATGAAATTAAATATATATTTTCTGAAAATAGTCACATTTAATTTTGATCGATGATAAAATAAAACGTTTAAATTAATTTTTTTTCTAAATTTGACTAAAAACAGCTTTCTCTGAAATTATATAACATGTTGTTTTTTATAAATTTCAAGATTAATGTTAAATATTTTATATGCTATAATAGATTGCGATAAAGGAAGGCGAAGCTGACGATATGGAAATAAGTCCAAATCGTATACATTTCGGTAGCCTTATTGGAGAAGGTGCCTTCGGAAGAGTGTTCATCGCTCGTTTGGAGAATTCAAGTCATTCAGTAGTTGCAGTCAAAAAACTCAAGGGTAACTTTCAATATACTAATGCTTATATAATTATATTAATATATATATATATATATATATATATATATATATATATATATATATATATATATATATATATATATATATATATATATATATATATATATATATATATATATATGGTATATAACTATTGCTCTTTGTCCTATATCCAATAATATTCAATGATTTGTCATATATAGACCAAGCCACATCGGACGAAATAAACGAATTTCTTAGCGAAATTAAAATGATGAAATATGCTGGAAGTCATCCACACGTAATAAAAATGTTGGCATGTTGCACAATTGGCCAACCATATTGTATGGTTTTGGAATATGCTGAGAGAGGTGATCTTCTTGCTCATCTTAATAAATTACGCGACATCTATCTAAGACATATTAATTCAGCATCAGGGTAAGATTATTATTCACCATTTTATTTCAATTATAATTGTCATTTCTATATATATATATATATATATATATATATATATATATATATATATATATATATATATATATATATATATATATATATATATATATATATATAATTAATATTATATTATTAGATATTCATTATCCTCGTCTTCGATACCACCTTCACGTCTACCTACTAGACCTTCGGTTGCTGAAAGTGAGTGTAATAATTCACACTAATTGTCAGTAATATAATTAATCACTCTCATATATATTTATAATTATAATGAATATTCGATGAACATAATCAACTCACAATTTTGATAAATAATAATTTTAAAATTATACCTCTATTGTTATTACGTTTATATATATATATATATATATATATATATATATATACGTGTGTGTGTGTGTAATTAATCCTTCATTGCTTATATGAATAATATTTCTATTCAAAACAATAATACAAATGAATAGCTCGGGGGAAGGAATTAACTATTTAGAAAAGCATCCCCTCTATATTCATTGTTCTAACAAGTCTATATGCCTATTTTGAGACACATCATCCTACATTATAAACGTTTAACAAACATACTTAGATTTCACTTTACAACCCATATTAATCATATATAAAGCAATCACAAAATACTACATTAAAAATATTCATTTTCAGCTGAATATACTCTATTGGAAAGCGAAGGCAGCGACGGAGTAAAATATATATCTGAACTTAAAACCGACATCACGAACACGTCTCCAAATATCTTTGATCGTATTATACGAATAGGATCCGATAATGGATCTCATATGAATAACTTTTTATCAAATGCAACTGGAGCATCTTTAGAGAGCGATGCTTTTGCTAGTAGTTCAGCTCTGATCACACATATGCCAATGCAAAACACACAACGTGTTTTAGATTCAGTGGAATTGCATAGTTACGCCGTTCAAATAGCTAAAGGAATGGAACATTTAGAGAAAAAAAACATAACGCACAGGTATAACATCTTGAATTTATATTAAATTATCTTAGATATGATACATATCTATTGTTAATATAATCATTTCAGAGATTTAGCAGCAAGAAATGTATTAATAGATATTGAAGGAAGATTGAAAATATCTGATTTGGGTCTATCAAGAACCGGCATATACGTGACAAACAACAGAAGGAAGGTGCCTTTAAGATGGCTAGCCATAGAAGCCATTCGAAACAGTCACTATTCAAGCAAAAGCGACGTGTGGTCGTATGCCGTGGTCCTCTGGGAGATAGGCACTTTAGGTAAGATCCGTTTATAAACAATGATGGAAACAAATAGACGAAACTGTACGATCTGAGAGACGATGAATAAGAGAGAAGAAGCAAAAAAAAAAAAAGTAAAGAGCGAGAGAGATAAACGTGAACAAGAGTGAGCAAATAACATGACGGGTTCTCTTGATTAAATTTCGATCAGTAAAGCAAATATAAACTTACGGAAGTTTACAGACAAAGAAGAAAGTAATTTTCAGTGGACACGAACGATTGTTTACATGATTGTTCCTCCCGGTCTTCGGTGAGATCGCTTTCTTTCTCGAAAAACACTCAACAACCGTTTTCCGATTGAACATTTATATTATATATGTATATATATATATATATATATATATATATATATATATATATATATATATATATATATAAACATTGGTGAAAATAAACACATGAAACATTACACCATTATCCTATATACTGTATTTACTGATTGATTCTACTTAATAAAAAATCACTATTTAATATTCTTATACATATAATTCAGCTCAATCGAACGCAACTTAAAAATTAGAATATAGTCAAATATAACATATATATTTTAAAGTTCCTTAACTGATTATACACTCAAAATTTACTAATATAAATCATATATTCATATTCTATTCGTCGATTTTCTATTACTTTATTTACAAGTTTCGCTTTAATAGCTATTTTAATTTATCGTTTAATTTGATGTTATATAGATTAAAATCATTATTAACTCATTGATTGCGCATGACGCACCATTTTCGTCATGGAAATAGTCTTCCAAACGCTGTACGACTCGGTAAATGCATATATTAGTTGGGGGGGATTTAATCGTCTAGGATCGATAGTTGACGATCGCTATTGTCTCCCCCTTCCACATAAATAAAACTGTGTTTCTACTATACCACAATTTTATCATTATTTTCACATTCCAATAGTTTCGAATATGAAAGCAATGTTAATGAATATATGTAAAAATAATAGACGGTGCGACAATCGTTCCGCAAGAACTAAATGATAAGTAATTATATATGTACAGTAATAAAGATTAAAATAAATGTATCGTCTCTATTTCGCGGATTTTCTCTTATCCATATTTTAGTGCAGAAATTGTGAGGATTTCTCTGGGCTTTGTTTGGAACCGTATTTTAGAATATTTCACAAACAATGTAATTTTTGTCATTAGTTTATATTACTTATTTCATATCTGCCTATCTAAATTATTATTATTTATTTTTTATTTTTTTGTACATACACTATATTATTGTGCCATATTTGATGAACTAAACTCATAATGTCCGTGTGATTGATTCACCAATAAATAAATAAATAAAATATATTTTGTATATTTAAGAATAAAGAAATAATAAATAAATAAATTTATTATCGTACAGTATGTAGTGTGAACGCGGCTTTTTAAGTAAGTATTATATCTATAAAATAAAACTTTGCTCCTTATTTTACGTTATATTTAAAATAAAAATAAAATTGGCGCGTTAATAATGTTTCAATTATTAAAATGTTATGGCGGTTACTTGTAACGTTACGACCAAAACGGTCGTATCGCTCTTGAAATCGAGCGAGCTTACTTCCTCCCCGACTTTCATACGGTTAGCACGGTGCACTAAATGGCTAACCGAAGCGCTCAATCCTGGTAGTCCTGATAATCCTGGTAATCGTTCATTAAATCCCCGTTCATGTGGATCACAAAATATAACTTTCATTCGTACTACGCTCATCATCCATCATCCATAACCTCCACATTGGTTATTCCGAAGTTGAAAACCACGTTAGTGAACTCGACTACCGCGTGGAGACGAACAACGTAACATTAACTATTGTTCAACTCATCTCGATGCTGCAACTCCGGATTGCAATACGTTCTGGACCCAGGAGTCGCACAGTAGGTAAAATAACCGCCTTGTATTTTCAAAAGTCTACCTAGTCTACGCGTACCGTATTCAATAAGCTGTATCATCAGAGACGATCCAGATCAAGTCAGAACGCAGCCGGAAACGATCCCCGTCCTCTGATCATCGGATTCTTAAGGTGGTAAATGGCGCAACATTCAACGTCATAATCAATCTTTTTTTATTCATTATATTCTCTTTTTAAAAACCACTTTGTTTCGAATTTAATCGATTCGAAGATATATAAAAATATATATACCGACTTTATAATAAAAATAACATCAAGTAGGTAGTATGCATTTTTCTGTTTAGTATTGTTAACATTGTAACCACTTATGTTATAATTTCGTACATAAAATATATTGTCACATAAATTTTGAACTTTAGTTTTGTAACGTGTATTGTTTTTATCTTTGCATCGAATTTTCTTAAAATAATAATATTCTGCAGGGGGCTGTGTGGCGGTTATTTGTGACATTACAACCAAAACGGTCTAATCGCTCTTAAAACAAAGCGAGCTTACTATTTCGCCCTTCTCTTCTTCCCTGTCTTTCGTACTGTTGACATGATGTACTAAATGACTAACCATAGCGCCCAATCCGTGGGGTTTCATCCCGTGCACTTCTAGGTAACCGTTCATTAGGTCCCCGTCCACGTGAACCATAAAATATAACTTTAATTCATACTACCATCATCACTCATCATCCATAACCCCAACATATCGACAATTATCACAATGTAATACTAACTTATCTAAATTAATGTCAAATTATGATATTAACCCTCGCTTTCCTATGATGTGTCCTAAATACACATCGATTCAATGAATATCTTTATTAATACAATAAATACGGTTTTAAGATTCCAGGTATTCCTCAGTCATACATTTTGTACGTTTAATTATAATATAATATTTTTATAATTAAAGTTTATTGGGTGGATAGAAGATGATTTATTAAAGTTGGAACGAAATCTACTAACACAATAAAACTCGTTACATAAATAAACTCAAACACCATGCGTCCACATGGTGTTTGCAAGTGCATTGTCGGTTGACACGTGCGTTTGCCATTTTTGTGATTTTGTACACTGTGCAGGGATTCTATATTGTTTTTTATAACTGTTTTGTTACACATGTCAGAAAGCTGTATTTATAAACCGTAGAAAAGAAAAAAAAATATTTTATGCAACAATTGTAACAAGATTTAAATCTAAAATTAATTTTATTTCTTTTTACCTTTTGCATTGTATTTTTTCTATTATGTTATTTTTGTCTTACTTATACTCTTTCATTATATTGCTTTGTTTTTTCTTATATTGTATGATAGTGTACCATATAAGTTTTGTATGTTATTTTTCTATAATTTACTATTATTCTGAACTGGCTTAAAATTACACTTTTTTGTGAACACAATTATTATATTTCATGTTTCCAGCAATTATATATAAATTATTAACATTTTTTTACTTTAATTATTAACAATTGAATGATGGACTGTGATAATTTTTATTTTTTCTATCTTAAAAAGCCAATTCAAAAAATGGGTAGTCACTCACTACACATCACCGGAGCGCGTGTAATTATTTTTGCACCAGAAGAGAAGGGTTAATATAGAGATATTGTATATTTTATTTAGTTAAGAATGTATGTATTATCTAAATAATATTAATCTAGCATTAATAATCAACATTAGTAATCTAATATGTATATAAAAAATTGACAAAATTGTGACAGTTAAAATTATATTAATTATAGAAATTGTAAATAAATATATATTTTTCTAATTTTTCAATATTATACTATTAAAATAATATTATTAATATTTTTCAGGTGGATTTCCATATACAACATTGAGTGATCATCAAATCTTACCATATTTATCCGAAGGTAGAAGACTGGACAAGCCGATGATTGTATCACAGGAATTATATGCGACAATGATACGTTGCTGGACTGAAAATCCTGACCAGAGACCAACATTTTCAGAACTGGTTCATCTTTTAGAAGCAGATGAATCCAAGAATAAAGCGTACGTCGATATAACGACGTTAAAAACGAACGTTTTATTTCCACCGACGGAAATGGAAAACGCAGCCTTCGATAGTAAATAGATATTAGATAGGACTATTCGATGGATTTTATAGTTTATAAACCGAAATATAAAAAAAACTTATGTGTTTTATGTTAATAGTATATGGAAGTTTATATTTGTATATATTATATATACGTATACATATATATGTGTGAAGAAAAGTCTGAATATAAAATAAAGAAGACTATAAAAATAAATATTAGTGTTACATGACACTAATTAACTTCATATTACTTAAACAAAGTACATATCAAAATTATTCGTAAATCGCTTTAAAATATGTTTTATTATTTATAAAAATATAAAAGTGAAAATGCGCTATTGTGTAAAAAATATGATTATTTCAAACATTTGTATATTATTTTAAAATATTTCGAAATTAGAATTTAACGAGTGTGATTATTTTGTATATGGTCGTTATTTTGTCAAGAGATTCACACGTATTAAATTAATTTCAAAGACTGACAACGGTAGATAACATAAATATACAAAAAAAAAAAATTAAAATTGTGAAAAATCATATGGCTTTAAATGAAAATTTGTGATAATAGTAGAAATGATTATTGATAATAAATAGAAAAACCGTGTAAAATCATCAATTTCAACTAGTCGATTCTGGGATGAGAATATCCGCTTTCAATTATTATCTAAGAGTGTCTCATTATGAAAAATCTACTTTTATAATTCTATATTCATTGTTTACTAAAATAATAGTTAAAAAAAATAACATCGAAATATTAATTATTTAAATTTTATGAAGAGTCAAATGTTTATATGATAAAAATAATTACACTTTTTTTTATTACGACACAAATGTAGATAAAATAAACAGATGTAAATTGACTATTTTTAAACATTGCTATATAGCATTATTAGTACTAGTCAAATATTAAACAATATACTGTGTGTTTTCTAATGATCTCTTATTTAATGTAAATCGAACGAAAATTATACCAAAAATTATATATGACATAGATAATTTATCATGATAAAAAACAAGCTGTATAAAGTTTAAATTTTAATCACCGAGCAGTGGTTTTATTAGAGAAAGTAAAAAAATTTACGTACCAAAAATATAAATAGTTATGATCTTATATTATTTTAAAAAATGTATAAAATTGTATTATATAATTTTATATTGTAACGATGATTTTTCAGACTGAATAACTAGTACTTTTAGTGATGCCACTGATCAAATATACAGATCTCATTATTCCAAATATGCCTTAATAATTAATTATGCAGTAAAAATATTTTATATCATATAGACTTTTCAAGTCAGCAGAGTTCCTGTAATAAAAATAAAATCATTACACTAGATTAAAAAAAACATATTCGTGAAATTGTAAATATTTATATCTGAAAATTGCCAATGAATTATAAATGTCTGCAAAATGTAAAAAAAACTACATCTTGTTGTAAATGTATATATTATTTTTTTATAAATCAATATAAAGATATAAACGTTTCAATATGTCAAATTCACTGACATTTTAATAAAATATCAAAATCTAGCACCAATATAAAAATATTGAATTATGTGACAATACTATCAATTTTTTGCATTCATAATAAAAAATATGTAAATATACAAAAAATATATAAAATATCATACAAAAATATCGCCATATATACTTTTGTTAAAATGAGGTACATGTGTTATATCTTTTTTTTTTTATTATACCTTATAGTTGTTAAATATATGAAATATTGAAACTCCAGAATCTTAGTTCTGAAAATTCAATTATTACAGCTGCCCAATATACATATATAAGGTCAAACAATAATTCCATATGATTCCGCGACACACGTTTTTGACGCATCATGTTTGGACAAGTTTAAACATGTATGATGACGTGTGATATACCATTGCAACCTGCAAACGTTCTTCTTTCTTATTAATGCATTATTGTTCTCGGTTTCTACTGCACGTGTCCAATATTCTCCTAAAACATGGAGCCTGAAAAAGTGCATCTTCGACACGTAACGTTGTATTTTTATAAGAAAGACTACAATGCGGTTCAAAAGCAACGAAGGATATCCGTGACACATACGGTGATAATGCACTATCGATTCACACAGTGCGCAAGTGGTTCAAAAGTTTTAAGGATGGAGACTAACCACTAACTAAGGAGGAGTCACCATTAACACGCAGCGCATTGCTGACTACGTCAATGAAAATCCTCGAAGCAGTTTAAAACACATTGGACAATGCTTGGACATCCCCCCGAGCACCATATTCGACCACTTGAAGAAGATAGGCTATGCGAGTCGAAACGATGTTTGAGTGCCGCACAATCTGAAAAATGCTACTTCAACGCAACACCAGAGCCTTTTCTGCAACAGCTGGTCACGGGAGATGAAACTTAGGTCCTCTAACGACAATGTGGTCTGAAAATGTTCATGGTCTCTTCCAAATTCTCCACCACAGACAGTCGCGAAAACAGGACTCCACACAAAGATCCTGCTATCTGTGTGATGGGATTTGAAGGGCGTGATTTCCTACGAGCTTCTTCAACCCGATTAAGACTATCAATTCTAACAAATACTGCAATCAACTCGACAACTTGAAGCTCGCTATTGCGAAGAAATTTCGATTCTCTGAAAGACATAAAAAATTATCTTGACCACTTCTTCTCCCGCCCACCCGAATTTTACAAAAATGGAATTTTGGATTTGCCCAAGAGGTGGAGGAAGGTTTTTGACCAAAATAGCACATATTTAATTTAATAAATATATTTTTTTCTTGATGGACAAAAATTGATACGAATATATCGGTTGACCTTATATAGTAAAAAATTTGCATGCACTAAAAAGAAATGATTTAATAAATTCATAAATAAATAAAAACATTACCATTCAAAAAAATAAAATAATAACATTTTAATACACTTTTTTTCTGTATTATAAATTAATCTATTAAAAATCATTAGCAGCATGTTAAAAAAATCGACGACTCAAATTATATAAAATATTAAAATATAATTAGTCGATCATTCAGTTTCATTCACTTTTAAAAAAATATAAATTGTTAAAAGTATTAGCTATTTTGAATAAAAAATAATTTGTGATTTTACTTCACCCATATTATAAAGCAAATACATGTAATTCAAAATATTCTTAATAATAACCTGCACACAAAAAGCATGTTGAAATCGGATATCAACACCTATAATTAAATATATATACAATATGTATTAAACATAATATATATATATATATATATATTGAATTCTGAAATTGATCACCAGCCGCCTGTTACTTCTATAGCATTACCAGTGATATAAGAACTCTTGTCGGAACACAAAAATACAACAACTTCAGCAATTTCTAAAATAGAATACCAGATTTAATAATAATACCAGAGAATATAAGATTTACGACAATTTATCTCAAAACTCGCCTTCGACTTTACCGAGACGTTTCAATGAAGTCATTTTTGATATTATATCTTTCACTTTGTCAGGTACTGTTTGAATCATGGGCGTTTCTATCATACCAGGTAAAATAGCATTTACACTATAAAATGTTTGTAAACAATAATAAACAATTGGTTTTACAATATATTATTTAAAAAAAAATGAAATTTTACTGAAATATATAAATATATATATACCGTATGTTATATTGACCCATTTCTTTTGATGCTGCCTTTGTCATACCAATCACACCAGCTTTACTTGCAGCATAATTAGTCTGCCCTAAAATGATTTTAAATAAATAAGATATACAAAAATAATATTATAATATAAAAAAAACGTAAACTGTAAGAAAAGTATTATTAAAAATATATAAAATCAATTAACCAAGATTTCCATATTTTCCTACAATACTAGATATATTTACAATAGAGCCCTCTGGAACTTTAGCATCTATCATCGCCCTTGAAAATGCTTGCATTATTAAAAATGTACCCTAAAATTTTCAGCATTCAAAAATATAAACATGAAAATATATAATAAACACAAATGACAATTAAAATTTACCTTCAAATTAACATTTATCACAGAATCAAAGTCCATTTCTGACATTTTTAACATCCAATTATCACGAATTATTCCAGCAGAATTCACTACTATCGTAGGAGGTCGTTTATATTGTCTCAAAACTGTTTCCAATGTATTATTCACCGATGTCGGAAGATCAACATCTAACAGTATAGCCGAATGATCTATATTAAAAATATAAATATAACAATTCTAAATCATATTGAAATTATATAAGTTACTAAAATAAATATTTAAAAAAATTCATATGCAATACATTATTTATATAATTAAATATAATTCATATAACAAGCCTTGATCTCCTACAGACGGAGCCGTATATTTATTTATGGTTTCTTCGGCGGCTTTGATATTTTTATCAGCAGCGATAATAGTTGCCCCTTCTTTTGATAACATTTGACATGTTGCACGGCCGATTCCCGATCCAGCACCTTGATACATCAATTTTAATTATATGTTATATATATTTTATCTATTCGAAATAATAAAATACAATGCTATCCTAATGCAGTAAAAATATTTCAATAAAATCATAAACTTAAAAATAGCTTAATAAAGATAAAAAAAAATATATAATAACCTAACACTTAAAACTCAGTTGAAAAATAGCTTAATATTAAATTAAAAAAATATATACTTCTTAAAAAATACAATAAAATAATTTGTGTAATAATTAATTTCACATATGTTACAATTTTAAAGCCGCTACTAAAATACATAATTCACTTTTATTATAATTTTATTGTTACAAATTTGAACATCGAATTTTTATTATAATTTTATTGTTACAAATTTGAAAATTGAACACAGAAATACTACATAAATTAGAAAATATATATACATATATATATATATATATATATATATATATATATATATATATATATATATATATATATATATATATATATATATATATATATATTATTTAATTACTTTTTATTAAATATATATATATATATATATATATATATATATATATATATATATATATATTACTTAATTATTTTAACACGCATTCAAAATAGAATAACTAATAATAATTTGAAACGTAAAATTTTACACATTAAACATATTGCTGTTTGCGATTTAAAAAAAAAAACAAACCTGTTATAAATGCTAATCGGCCAACAACGATTCCTCCAATTCTTGACATGATGAGAAGAAGTTTTATAAACTTATGCAATAACTTTGTCACGGTCCAAAAATCAACAAGAAATTGATAAGACAACTTTTCAAGAACATAACCTCAATTCTAACTAACATAAGTGTTGCCATTATATAAAAAATGTTATTTTTGACAATTAATATATTATAAGAAAAAACAATTAATATGTCTAACATAAATGTTAGAATTCATATAAATTGTAATATTTTTTACAAATATTTATAACACATAAATATTTTAATATAAAGTATAAATTATAATATATTTTTACTTATTTTTGAAATAGATATATTTTCATATATTTAAAAAATATTTTTAACAAAATCCTTAATACTTTTATTTTTTAATATTTTAAAAATATTATAAGTTAATCAAAATATTAAATAGTTATTATAATTTAATCAAAATTTTATATATTCAAATATATTTAATGCAAAAAATATATATTTATTTTTATTTATAAAAAAAATAATTGATATTAATTAAATATTTAAGCATTTATCTCTCCAATATGCATAAAATTTATATTATTTGTTTTCCTATCATATAGATTTTAAAATAAATAAAAACTTTTATTACGCATTATAAAAATTAAAAATATTTTAATAAATCTCAATAGATGTCAATCTAACATACTTATTAAATGTTTGAGAAATTAATATTAAATTATTAATTCAATAATTAAATTATTATTTATAATTATTAAATATTATAAAATACAAAAAGTAGTGGAGAAATAAAAGCTACATAGTTATTAAGAGCACGTATAGTTTTTCTATTAGGATTTTTTCCATTTCGTTTGATTAATAATTTATTGTTTATTTACTAATTTGTGGATTTTTTTTTACTTAATATTTACATGATAATTTATACCTATTGCCAAATCAAGGATTTAAAAAATATTTTTTAATTAAAATTAATAATAATAATAATGTTTTAAATTTCAAAAAAAAGATCAATTTAACCTTTGACCTTCGCCACTACTTTTTATCAAAAACAGAAAACAAATAACTTCATAAATTAAAAAATTTAAATCAAAAATGAAAACTTTCATCGTATTTATCAAACGCACAGCTTTGATGCCATTATACTCTTTCTTTAATATAAAACGTATAATAAAACGAACAAAAGACGATAAATCATGTCCACGACCAGACTCGCAATACACACACACACACACACACACACACATATATATATATATATATATATATTCTGGGCACTGTTCTGATCTTTTTTTTACTGACCGCCCGTAAAGACCCATCCTCGCTTTACGTTATCTTTTAATTTTTATTTGTTTTACCGGTGCGTGTGCTCTTCATCGACGTAGGGAAAGAACAAAAACAAACATCGAACAGTAACAAAAGCAAAATAACAACAACAACCCCGGGGTATATTAAAAAAAACAAAACAAAAAAAACTCAAAAAACGAAATTGAATACTCGACCTGCGCTCATCATATTTTCGATGGGAGTCCATCCGTTGTGTAAACTCACCATGGGTCCGAGAATAAAATTTTTTGGTATACTACATACATTTTTCGTGACTCGATTTTGTGTATGTATATATATATATATATATATATATATATATATACATACACAAAATAAATATATATATATATATATATATATATATATAAATATATATATATATATATATATATATATATTTATATATATATATATAAATATATATATATATATATATATATATATATATATATATATATATATATATATATATATATATATATATATATATATATTCGAGAATAAAATAAAAAATAATAATAAAACGACCCCGAGATAAAAGGAAAACGTTATTTTGATTCTCATGTCTTTGTATATTGAAGGGTAATTAATATTCGAACCGTAGTTAATGCAAGAACGTGAGTGTATGATTTTTCTATTAGCCATGTTCCCTTCAGAACCTGACAATATTTTATCAAATGACCGTAATGATTCATTCTCTTTTGTATTTATATTATATGTATATAAAATAACTTATCAGTTCAATATTGAATCATTAATATTAAAAAAAAAATTGTTAATGGAATACATAAAATGATATATAAATGGTTGAGTGGATAAATTCACTTACCCGCATAAAACGTTTGAACCTTTATTATTAACGCAGTTGTACAATATGTTAATTAATTTAAATAAGATACAGATGTATTAAAAATGCATACATATATCAAAAACTATAGAATTTAAAAATTGAACTTAGATTTGGTGACTTTACATGAAAACTTTAGTTTATTATATTTTTGGTGATCAACTGTCCTCCTCTCGGAAGGACAGTCCTCCCTTTTTCGGAACCAACCTAAACATCGAGGACCTTTTTTTTGAAATTTGACTTCAAAATAGAAGACCTCTTTTTTTTGGAATCATCAAAGTCTCGATAGTTTTTTTTTTCTTTAAAATCAATTTTAAAATCCGTTCATCTAATTTCAAAGTATCCTTCTCATCAAACGATCCATCACCGTGTCCTCTTTTTTTTATTATACAAAAATTGGTCACCGTATTTTATTATTAAAAAAAATATATAAGATTATTCTTCATCATTTATTCGCATACAACAAAAATTTAATTACATTTTAAAGAATATAAACGAAACGCGTTCCTTGTAAACTGTCAGCAAAATTTTAATATACGAACAAAAAGTCACCATAATGAATCACATTGAACATCGTTCAGAAAAGAATTCTTTGCATATTTATAAAAATATATATTTTAATTTCACCGCGTTTTTCCACTATTTTATTATTATTATTATTATAATTACAAAGGATCATAAATTACTATGTAACAAAAAGAAAAATAATAATAATAATAATACATTTTATTTAATGTTTCATTAGGCGACTAATACGTCTCAATTCGAAGCGGTTTTATGTGACTAGACATATTTTATTGTTATTAAATATATTAAACTTGACATTTGCATTGAAAAATAATAGTAATAAAAGAAAAAAAAACAAGATGTCTATTTTATAATGAAAAGAGTGAATTACGCGATATCGTGCAGTCGCAATCGAACTTTTACACTATGCATTTTACTATATATCTATTTCATATTATAATTTCGAGATTCTCAAACATTATAATTTATTTATTCAAATACTCGTAATATAAAGTATGTTTTTTTTTAATATTTCAAAATTATTTTTTGAAAAAAATTGTTACGTATAAAAAATTAATTGATTTTCAAAATTGCAATTGCGGTATAAAAAACATTATCATTCTATAATTCAATATTTTTTCAACGTTTTCAAAATCATGTAATATTTATAATCTTGAAATAATAAAAAAAAACGCTTGCATACATTGTCACCGATTTTCCAATTATGACAAAATATTATTTAAGTTTTTCGCGAAACATCAATTCATAACCACTGCTCTGTTTGATATATAAAAAAAAATATTTAATGCAATATTTTTTTTTCGATATCGTATTATCGATATATTAAAAAATTTAACATGTTAATATTTTTCAAAATAAAAATATGATCTACTAACAACAAAAAAAATGCGACCAGCTAAAAAATAAATATATATTTATTAAACTATTCTATATAAAATTTAAAAATCTTTATTAAAATCGTACCATTTTGCATATTCGTAACAATTTTACAGTTTGAGAATTACAATTATACGCAAATTTATGCATCGTCGAATAATGTAATAATAATAATAATATGTGTGACCTTCGTTGCACTCGGCGTTCGTTGATGTTTTTTTTTTCGCGTTGGCAAACCTGTGCGCAAAGTTTAGACGCCTATTAAATTAAACTAGGCGCCACTGGCGTCATCGGCGCCACTGGCATAGTTAACGCCTAACGCCGTCACTGTACTCTTTAAAGAAGAGAAAAACGATGTGTGTGTGTGTGTGTAGGGGGGGGGGTAATAGTAAAAGGCCGCATGTTCAGCTGTCAGTTGATCCGCATTTGTCGTCTGGCACGCCGTGTTGCAACAGTTGGCAGCATTGCATGCATATATATACATACATATATATATATATATATATATATATATATATATATATATATATATATATATATATATATATATATATATATGTGTATATATATTTAATTATATACAAAAATAAATTGTAATTCTTTTATATAATATTTATAATTATGAAATAAAATATTGATTTAATTTAATCGATTCAATACATTTTTCTGAGACACGGTTTCAAAAACAATTGCAAATTTCACAATATTATTATTATTAACCCTTTGCACTCGAGGGGTGCCGTTTGATCACCGTTTAGATTAATTCGAAAATTCGATACGCTATTTTCGTTCATTTCTATGTGACGAATTTATATATTCTTTCTGTATAATGTTATAAAATACAAAATGACACCATTTTAAATAGAGATAAAATTTTCTTATCTTAATTTAGTTCACAATTATGTAATCACAAATCAGACTGCATTTTCGGTATTTGAACCTTTTTTATTTTGGTTCAAACTTGACAATCTTGCCAAGTTTGAATTGATAACCCAATATACTGTTTTTTTTATGATTTAGAATTAAAAAAATAATAATTTCATATATTCTATATAAAACCATTAAGCAGCAGAAATATATAAAATATTAAAATATAAAAGTTTTATATATTAATTTATATTTATAATTTTTTTAAGTTAGGTGTAAAAAATCACCAAAAACGTTATATATTAGCAAACGTTAAACGTTATATAGTGCAAATGATAAAATTTATTTTGTACAGATTTCACTTATTTTTTTTTATATATTTATAGATTTCGTTTTTATAATATATAAAATTTAGTTTTTAATAGATAAAAATTAAATTTAGTACATGAAATATTCATGAAATAACAGTCAAAATTTAATACATATAAAAAAAACTGGTCAGATAGATGAAAAAAAAAACTTGTTCATCATCATTATTTCTTGATCAACCAATCGACTGTAATATACTTTACCATTCAATTGCTCTAATAAATAACAGTATTTCTAATTATTATCCAAATTCCGTAATCCTTATCGTAATATCATTTTTCTTATACTACAATTTTAAATATTTTTAATCAGTAATAACATTAAAACCACTATTTTTTCACAATGTTCTACTTATAAATTATCTATAATAAAAATAGATACATCATTTTTTTTATATATATGGTATATATACAATATAATATAATGCGAAAAATATAATCAATATTATTTTCTACACCGTAATAATTCATAGTATTACAATAATAATTTATAAACACGTTCATTGACCCTCAACGCTCGAAACGATTAGTATATATAATTAACACTATTATTGTTTTTATTTATATATTATAATGCATATATATATTTTTTCTATCTGCATATTAAAATGGCGAACGAAGGACATTTTTATTATACGACCAAGTTAATAATTACACAGTCTGACGGATAACGAGTATTATTTTCATACATTATACAATCGCGGGAAATATTATATCGAACGACCTGCAATTTGATAGTGTCGCAACTATTATTGACATTTTCGTAATGACAATGTTACGATTAAAAACCGGTAGCTGATTGCTGCTGGAATTGAACCTAATATTTTCATATAAATACGTCTATTATTCGATTCGATTAAAAATTTTCAGAATTATCTATTTAAAATATTAATATATATATATATATATATATATTTAATTGTATCTTAAATCAGTTTTTCCCTTATGATGGGCGCCAAAAATGGGCGTCGATTACAACATTCAATTAATCAATTATTTATTTTGATTAATTGACACGCATTCGTATTAATTAATTGCACACGCGATAGTTGTATCGATAATTATTATTTAATATTCATCGCGGGGGCGAACTTGTACATTATTTTTAATCCAACATCGTTCGTACATGACAAGAATTATTTCATTATTATTATTATTTATTATAAATTTTTCTCTCTTATTTATATATTTGTATTTTCATATTTATATAGTATATTTTTTTATATGCTAATAAAACAATAAATATGTATTTAATTATTTCTTTTCCGTTCAACGGCAAATTTTATATGCACGAAATGCTGGTGAAATCGGCAACCCTGTAATAACACCTGTACGTCCTTTTCCGGTGCACAACAACGGGTTTTATGGCCAAAAGCGTGTAAATGGCGGGCGCCGGCGCCTGTAATAACGGTACTCGACGATCGGCGAGCGATATTTCGCATTTAATTCTCCGGAATGTTCATTTTTTTTTGTTCGTTTTTTAATTTATATTTATATATATACATATATATGAACATATATGTACACTGCGGCTTTATTTCATAAATATTATTATTAACGATGCACCTGTCGATACATTCGAACGGAACAAATAAACGAACATAACACGCGCGAATACGACCATTATATATTTTATTTTAAATTAATTAATATTTATTATTCAATTGAAAATTACAACATACTGATAAAAAATTAATGTCATATTATCATGTTAAAAATTTAACATTTTCTTCTAAATATTATATATATATATATATATATATATATATATATATATATATATACATATTTAAAATTATTAATTATGTTATAAATAATATTGTAAAATAATCGTAAACTATTTTTTTTATATATGTATAATATTATTTTTGCAAAATAATATTATACATATATAAAAATAAAAATATACATTTATTCTGATATAAATTTCTATAGTGTAAGCAAATCTATTGCAATATAATATCGAAATCTGATTGGCTGTTACATATCCAATCAAACTTTTAGACGGGTATATATATATATATATATATATATATATATATATATATATATATATATATATATATATATATATATATATATATATATATATATATATATATATATATATATATATATATATATATATATATAATAGTTTTAAAACGAATAAATAATATATTATAATTTTTAAAGTGTTTTTTTTAAACAATGATTTTATTCGATCATGTGTTTATATTCTACTATAGATATTTCGAGTTCATTGAACGTAATCCGTAATAGAAAAACCAACATTTTTTTCTATTTAACCTAAACAAAATCATCTCAATACAAATTTTTATATCAATATGTGTGTGCACGTGTGTGCTTCATCAAAAAACCATTTGACCACATAATTTTTCCAGTGCGTCGGTTTTTCTAAAAGCGAACGACTTCCACAATGCCGATCAATTTTCGAAACGAAAAAAAAAATAATAGAGGTCTGTCCGCTTCCTTGACAAGTGCTTCGGCCATATTTCATTATTGGTAACGTCGGATAAAATTGCACTTTTTGCGCGGTTAAATGCCGCGGGTCATTTTTGAGAAATAATCGCCAACAATTTGCCATTGCTTCTTTTTATTATTATTATTGTTGTTGTTGTTATTATTTCGTGCCCCCCTTTTTTCGAATGCCGGCATACGGTTTTTATCTAATTTATTTTCCACGTCGTTCGACGTATAAAGACTATATGATACCGGTTTCATATCCCCGAAGCGCAATTATAGTTTTACTATCGAATTTTATCATCTTGATAATGCGGCGAAATAAAGACATTTTATTGCTTATTATTATATTATACAATTGTTCACACGGTGAGGTAAAATTACGAAAAAAAAAATTCTCCGAGACCTCCTGCAAAAATTATTGTATCGTAATATTTTGTGTGAAAAGAATATTCTGAAATATTAATTCTCCTCTAAATGCTTTCATTCTGATACATTTTGTTAAATTAAAAATTATAAAATTTTGAAAACGAATTATATATATATATATATATATATATATATATATATATATATATATATGTATATATATATATATATATATATATATATGTATATATATATATATATATATATATATATATAATTAAAAATTCATATTTATATATCATATTTTAATTTATTATCCTACAATATTTCGTATAAACAGTTATAAAAATTAAAATAAAATCAATTGTATTAAAAAAAAAACAATTCAACTGCTAGGAGTTAAATATTGATAGCCCAATAAAATTATCGTATGTATTATTTTTAATTTTATAGCCGGCGAATTTGTATTCCATACAATAAACATTTATAAATTTTTAAATATTCTCGTTCTCTATTATAAAAAGTCATAAAATAATCCGTCGTAAAACAATACTAAAAAAAAATCTAATATAAAATAAAAACAAACGTTTATTTATATATAATATATATATATATATATATATATATATATATATATATATATTTTTTTTTTAAAAGAGATTCATAATAAACAAATATTTACCGCCATTTTCTTTTTACTGCATTATAATAGACGATATATTTTTTTTCTTATAGAACGGCTAACTTTTCTCTATTTTACAACAATATAAATTTACAAAAAAAAAAAGGTTTCGATTTATAAATAATTAACGATTTTCGTAATCAATGAGAATAAATTAAACGCACGTGACAACGACAAGAAAAACAGAATATAAAATAAATAACGACGAAACATGCCGTTTAATTATCATATTTTTAATTACGAACGTCTTTTCGTTGTTTAAACATTATTATTATTATTATTCGTCGTATATGCGATTAAAATTTACAATCGTTCAACGGGGTCTTTATTTTTATGTAAATGATACTATTTTGTCATGTGTGTGTGTGCGTTTTTAAATTTAATGTTTTGTATAAAGGGCAAAAGAATTGTAGAATATAAATGCATAAAATCCAATGATTTTCATGAAAAAATATTAAATGTGAAAATCTTTTGTATTTTTATATCATAATAAACGAAATATATATCGTTTATACTGTATAAGAAAACTTTTCTTCACGTTCCAAACATTTCTCCTAATCTTTACACTTTCAACAAATATTCCTTATTAATGCTTTTATATAGTCCTGAACAATATATAAATTTATTTTCAAGAATTTTTATAATACATACTATCTTTTAATTTTCATCTTGCGATTTCTATATATTTCGTGTTACTTTTTGTCACAAAATTGCACACAATTCTTTCTGTTTGTTTTTTTTTTCGAAAAGAATTTTTTTTTATTAATACCGAACCATCTTGTAAATAATTATTGAATTAATGAAGATATTTATCCGATATTTACAGGCGACACACGTTTATTTGCGACTTTTATAATGGACACAAAAGTACCAGAAGATTTAAACGCATTAATATTAAACCGATAATTCTCACCGAGAGGTAAAAAAAAAATACATATATATATATGTATATATATTATAATGTATATATTTAGTGAATCTAACGACGATAAAAGCGTCGTTATATCGTTAATTTTCTTTTATTTCCTGCGATAATGCGCGTATAAATAAGATTTAAACCGCCGACTGTAAAACGATAAAATAATTAGAAGTGAGTTGAAAGAAAAAATAAAAATATCTCAGAGACATGTCTTCTTTCGTTTTATCGACGCCACGGCGTTTCTTTTCAATAATATAATACATATTTGCATAAATATGATTTTTATTGCGTGTAAATAAAGATTTAACTGCAAATATGCGATAATGTCGACATGTTTATTTTTCGGTTTTATCGCAGTAATCCGTTTTTCACAATATTGAGATTGTTATTTGTTTAATCTTTTTTTTTTCTACTCGTCTATTCTATTTTTATTGGCTGTTTGCGAAAAGTTTCGCGAATTATAATATATTGTAAGAGATATCTGAAACATTGAATTTCCATTTTACGTATTGAAAATAAAAGTAAGAATGCGTTAAATTTGCCTAATTCGATAGTTTTCGATGTTCTCGCGAAAAAAAAAATTTACATCGAATTTAATCCGAAAATATATCCTTTAAATTCCATTATATTATATACGGTTTATTTAATAAAATTTAATATAATATATTTCGAGATTTTATCTATGAAATAAAATACATACTTTTTATCTAATTTATTTCAGTAAATATTGCAAGAATTCCAAATTTGATAATTAATATTGTAAAATAGAATAATAATTTACAATAAATGTGAAGTTAAAAATATTATAAGATATTAAATTTTTATGTACACACATTTTAGAATTTTTTTTTTTTACTTTAAATACTTTTAACCCTTTCAATACTGACTCATATAAAATAACCGCGCGTTTTTAACTGGGGTATTTAACTCACCCCAAATAGAATGTCATAAATTCAACTTTTATACCTTATTTATTATAGTTTTATTCATAGTTGGTTAATGTATATATTTATATCTCAATTTATTAAGTAATGACTATGAAATTTCTAACTTAATAAATTTTATAAAATGATTCCAATACAGATTAAATTTTTAAATAATATTTTTTTCATAAATTTGATAATTATTACACACTTATATCGTTTAAACTCCAACCATCCGTTACTAATTTATACACAATTACAACTTTTATGACGGAACAATATCTAGATAAACATTTTCTCTTATGTTTTTTTTACACACACACACATATATATATATATATATATATATATATATATATATATATATATATATATATATATACATATATATATACATATATATATATATATAATTATTAACATTACAATTTTAGATAAAAATCTTCGAATCAACGTATTAATTATCAATTCTAATTTTTTTTTACCTTATCATAGTCACATTTACATCTTTACACGTTGCTCTAAGACGGCGACAAAAGAAAAAAAATCGCATCTTTTATCATAAATTTATAATAATTTTTAACGCCTAATTTGCTTTTTCAACATTATTATTATATATTTATTTTATAATTATATTTTCTCATTTTTTCAAAAAAAAAAAAAATGTACGCGTGCTCGGAATTAATATATTCTTTTATACATCATATATTACACAACTGTGGAATGTCGAGATTTATAATACTGAAGGCCAAACATGAACCGAATATGCATATTTAATATTTTCTTTTTTCCATCACGAAATATATATATATATATTTATTTATTTTATTTTCTTGATTGCTTCGTGGCTCTTGTTATTGTTGTTGCTTGATATATACAACAATTTTTAATCACCATACAAAACAGTTTATGTCGAAAGAAAGAAAAAAAAAGACATCGACTATAAATTAAACGGCATCTCGTCTACAGGTGCATATAAATAATTTAATAATAATACAATATAATGATATTATTAGAAATTACAACTCACACAAAATTGACATCATTTGTATATAATAAACGATTGCGTGTTTGTTAATCAATGCATCTCAAAAAAAAAAAAAAATATATATATATATGTATATATAAAAAACATGTTCATATTTTGTGTTGTAAAAGTGTAGGTTGTAATTTTGCATAAACATTTTTGAACGTGAAATAAAAAAAATCATAGTCATACTCTGTTTTAAATCACATTATATATTTTGATTTAAATAATCTAAAAAAAAAGTATTTACATAGTACAGATTATATATATATATATATATATATATATATATATATATATATATATATATATATATTGAGTTTTATATCTTCGAATGCATCTCTGCGAAATTAATTATTTACCGAAAATCAATTTGAAATAACAGCCTTTTCAGCAAAGTTATAAAACAATAACATACAGCAAAATTTATATGAAAATGTATGAAGTGAGTCTTATACAATTATATTCTGAGCTTGAAAGTGTGCCTTATACGGGTAAAATTTTAAAATATACGACTAATCCAGGGATAATTTATAGAAAATAAACGAGACGAATCGAATGCTGAAAGCCGTTTTATAATCGAAGCTTTTTCACCAAAATTATGACTATATTTTTTGCATAGAAAATTGCAATTTCGAAAACGAGAACAGAAAATTTTATATGAAAAATTGTAACATTACATTGAATTTGCACGCGAAAAAAAATTTATCAAAATTGCGCGGAATTTTCATTCCAATTTTGCTTTACAACATATTCTTCTGATAGTAAAATATTAAAAATGAGAGGATTATACTTTTTTTTTCCTCAAATTAATTGCAATTATAAATAGATTAGGATCGCATTCCTGTCCTAGAATATAACACTTGCGATATATATGAGGAATTATTCTATAAACATTTTTTTTTACATTTTGGTCACGTAGTAATAATTCGAAATAAATATAAAAATCTATATGTGGTAAATATTATATACATTATACAATAATATAATATGAAAAAAATTACACACACACACATTTATATAGCGGATTGACCCGTCACGTCTTAGAAACTTGCATTAGATCTTTTGCTAGCTGTACACATCAAAAGAGCTTTTACAATCTCGATAAAAAAAGTGAAAAAAAAGGCGGTTAAATCTTTTACGAGCGTAGTAATTTGCGGACTGTAATTTTTTTCCTATTATTACTATTTTTCATTCTCTATTTAATGCAGGGCCACTCTCAAAAAGTTAAAATCTAAAAAATATTTTTAAAATACGTTAAAAACTTGAACGCAACAAAATATTTTTATATAGATATTGAAGATCTTTATTTTTCAAAACGATATTTTTTAAAATTTATATATAATTTAAAAAATTTTCAAAAATATAAAAAAAAATATTATTTTAATAATTAAAAAATACGATGAATCAAAAAAAAATATTAATAAATGATATTATTCAGTAGTACACAGCATGATTATAAAAATTGTGTAACTTAAATTAATTTTTTTTCTCAAATTACAATCTGTCAACCCTGAAAAAGTTAGATGCGGTAAAATTTACATCGATTTCAAATCGTACTATTTCTATACACGTGACGAATTTCATGATTGTAATATTTCTAGACTACAAATTGTACTTCCAAACATAGGATCCAAGGATATTCGTTTCATAATATATATATCAATTTTACATAATACAAAATTATGGATAATTTTAAATATATATAAATATATAGAAAATTGAATTTTATGTAGATATATATAATCATTGTGTTTAGTCATTATCCTTTTTATATCATCGCAATGAACACTTCTGAATCCATTAACATCGGATGTGGTGAAATTTTGATATAAATAAGCGAAAATAAAATAAAAAAAAATCAGATAAACTCTCTCACTGTGAATCCCATTGTTTCGCAGTTAACAGTTTCATGTCCACAATAAATTGGTGTCCGGCTGTGAATCCATTCGCGTCCTTGGATTTTGGCCAAAAGATGATTTTTTCCGTTCATCTTTCGACCTTTTCGAATTTCGCGCACTTATAAATTACATCCTTAATATTTCTCACTAATTGTTAACATAAATCTCACACATTTCAGTCATCAAATAAAATATATATTATATAAAAATATTATTATTATTATAATCGTAATCGATTAATTAGTTTTAAATTAATATATGTGTTTTGTTAATTTCAATATGTCAAAGGATTTTCCGTGAGATTTTAATTATGATTTTTTTTCAACGTTATATATTATCTTAAGTTTATTCGATTTATGCAAACTAAAACTAATTATTTAAATGATTAGATAACAACATGAATATATAATATAAATTTTAATAATTGAGATATCAAGTTGGAATCAGTTAAATTTTATCAGTTATCAAAAGTCGCTAATTGAAATCATATATTTGCATATATTTTTATTTTAATATATAACAATATATGATATTTTTCATTCTAATTTTATATCATTTTTTTAATTATTAAAAAATAATATTTTTAATATGTAAATTATAAAATATTTTATTTTGATTAAATATTGTATTTTAATATATTTTTTTTAATTATATAATTAATCTTTCATTTGTCATGAATATTTTAACAATATTTAATCGATATTTTAAATACAATATTAACTAATGAAATTGTTCTTATTAGAAAAAAAAGTGTTTAACTACACTTTTGACTGATAATTTTGAAATATTTAATATGACATTTTTTACATATTTTCATCGTATTTTTTTTTTGTATATAAATTTAAAATAATATTTTTTTCTATTAAAGAAAAAAAATATATATATAAATATACAGTTCGATTAATATAAAAAATATATAACTCTCTAAATTGGCAACTGTATATGCGTAATGTATTTTTTAATATATATAATATATTCTTAAATATATATTGAATAATATAATTTAATATAATAATAAAATATACGAGTTCATTGTTCAGCGGTACATACTTTGAAAATAATCGTGATCTTTAAAGCCGGTGGTCGGCGATTATGTTAATGTTCTTTTGACAGACGTTTACGAATTTTTCACAAAGTAACCCAATACTTTTCTATGTATTTGTGCATATATATATATATATACTAATTCATGTATATAATATAATAAATTCTTTGTAATTGGGCAACGGTCTATCTTAAAAAATAACGGATTGTACAAATATCACCTGTCCGTTGTTGCATACTTGACGATTGTGAAATTACAAAAATAAAAAATGCCTCTGAGATATTTTTATATTCGTTCGTATAGTCGATTGATTTTTATGCCGTTTCTTTTTCTATTCTATTCTATTCTATTATAAATCTATTTTATTCTAATGTATGCGCTCGTGTGTTATAGAGGCAGTTCTCATTGTGCGATGCTATCAATTTTCTATTATGATTTTTTTTTTATTTTGATTGACTGCCGCTTTCTATTTCGTTATGAATTTTATTAAATATATTAATTTATTAATTAATAGTATATTAATTTTTTTTTATATAGTTTTCAGATGAGTGATATTCAATCTGTGGTATATAAGTCGTTTTATATAGTTCAATAATTGTATTTTTTTTTTTTGGAGAAAGTGAAAGTAAAATTGTTCAAATAAAAATAATGTAGGGTAAGAATGATTTTTAAAAATTTCATTTTAGTAAAATTTTGCAAATTTTATTAATTATTTTTGTATTAGAAAATATTTCAAAGTTATATTTTTTTCCGTACTCCGATTTTTTATTTTTTTTTCTATATTACTTAAAAATTAATTCTGTATTATTGATTTTAATTTATTTTACCATTTTTCTTTCACTAGACATATTACTTAAAAATTAAATTAATTTAATTCAACAAAATTATCCGTAACATCTACAAATCTTTCATCATCGCTTCATTATTTAACTGCATTCCGTTTATATACATAAAAGAAAACAATATGACATTTTGGATTAAATTTATTCATTTTACACAAAATAATAAATAAAACATTATTGACGGATAATATATAAATAAATAATCTAGGCGCCACGATTCTTTTATCGATTATATAAAACTGCATTTCGCCGCTTTATCTTATCGTCGCGAATTAATTGAACCGTCTATTTGCATCTGTTATTTTCTCTTATCTATCGTAAATAGTCACTACATATATATATATATATATATATATATATATATATATATATATATATATATATATATATATATATATATATATATATATATATATAATATATATATAGTTTTCCAGATATTTTCATTCGATTTTATCTCGCGAAACAAGTGATTTTCGAATGAAATTTAAACGGGACCGGTTAGCCGTTGTTGCACAATTGCATTTTTTAAAAAAAAAGCCTCGTTTAATCCGGTCTAATTGGAAAATATCGTCTGAATTAAACGAATGTCTCTAGTTTGAATTAAAAACGATGAATATAATTGGTGAATTCTGCCGACGTTCCAAGGTTTACCGAGAAGTGAAATAATTCTATAATTATCGTTTATAATGTCAATTATGAATACTTAAATTACACGAATCAACTGTATATATATATATATATATATATATATATATATATGTGTGTGTGTGTGTGTGTGTGTGTGTGTGTGTGTGTGTTACCGTTAAAGTTTGATAATTTATTTTATATCAATTAACCTAAGAAATATATAGGTAATCATCATAGACTAATTACATTCTTATACATATTAAAGCTTTAGATTATTTTTTATATAAATATCTAGATTATTAATTACAATCCAAATTAAAGAAATAATTATTTTTATCTTTTACATGTTATACATGTTCTTATTATTTAAGTGACTCAAAAATCTTCCTTTGAAAAAATCTCCTCCTGAATATCCTCCTCTTTATAAATTTATAAATTTTCATATTTGATTTATTCTAAAACTTTTCAAATTAATAGAAAGACTATTTTTTATTTAGTCGACACTATTATTAAGGACCTCTTTTTGGACTCGTTTCGAAAACTAAATTTTTTTTTGGTACGTCTTAATTTTGACGACCTTTTCATTATAATTTGAAAATTTGTTTGATCGATGTAATCGCGTTCTCCTTTTTATTGTATGAAAAGTTGAACACTTTATCGTAAATTTAAACTCTTTAATTTATCTATAATTTATTTATAATATCATCTAAAAATTAATACAAATTAATTAATACAGTAACGAATTTTTTTAATCATATCTTTTAATATAAATAAAAAAAATATTCTACAATATAATATCGTCATTCTAAATAAACACATGGATTATGAAATTGGTTTCATATTTAATATATATTAATTTAAATATTCAACGGTTTATTTAAACGATATTATATTTGATTTAAAAAAAAAATGATTTAATTATTAATTAATGATATAATAAAAATTAACATAGTTCATACGTTAATAAATATATATTTATATTATTTTGTATAGTAAATCGGCGGTAAATAAAACCAATTAATAACACACTATGCAAACAAAAACACGCGGTACTTAACCCGTTGAGTGATTTATGCGAATGCGTGGGCACTATTAATGGGTTTTTTTTTCTTAACAGGTAGATATCATCGAAACATAAATTAAACCATCGTTGAAAACTTTGAATCTCTCCAACAACAACAACAAAAAATATTATATTATATTATATATATATATATATATATATATATATATATATATATATATATATATTGCATTGAAATCGTTCTATTAAACCCGATTGATAAAATATCGCCATTATTAAGTGTTTATCGTATTTAGAAATAGATGAAAAAAAATTGCACGTATTTTTTTTAAATTTATTTATTTCAATAGTAAGTGTTCAATTTATTTGTAGTGTTTTTTTTTTGTTGTAATTTTATTTTCGCATTTATTATTAGTAATGTATGTGGAATGCGCGGTATTTGCGAATATTTAGTGACGCAATAAAATCGAATGACGCCCGCAATAGACGTTTGATTAACACATCTCACTATTTTATATAATATTTTATAGTTTCTAATTTAATACTGAAAATAACATTTCTTTTATCTATTATGCGAATTTTCATTTTTACTGATTTTTAAATATTATTTATAGTACTTTTTTTTTCTTTTCATTCATAAATAATTTATATTTTTCACTAATAATTATAGAATAGAAAATGAATAGTACATTAAAAATAGATATTAAAACATGCTCTTGATATGAAAGAAAAATACTTTTGAACAAAATTTTCCACTTTTATACAAATCCATAGTTTATTATATTCAAAAATAATGATTTCAGTCGATAATCTTTGAATTATTAATGAGTAATTTCTGTGAGAAAAATATCAAAGTAGTTTCTTATTGCTTTTAAAAGATAATTTAACTGCATTTTTAATGTTGCTATTTTCGTAATAAAATTTATATTTATATAGAAAATAAAAATATATATATATTTATTTCTCTATTAAATTCAAATAAATTTAACTCCATTATCTATTAAACGAAAAATATCATATTGATTTGATAAACTAAAAAAAAATAGTACAACGTCACAGTAATTTATAGTTATTTTTCGTAAAACAACGAATAAATCTAAACATCCCTAATCGTGCATAACATATAACATAAATTTAACAATTGCTTTCGCATAATAAACTAAACCATTAGATAAAACCATTAAATTTTAAAGCGTATTCTTGTTTATATCGTATGCAAATTAAATTGCACTTTAATCGGAAAACGACATCGGATAAATTTTCCGGCGTCGTTCGTAAATTTCGATATTTATTATAAATAATATATATATATATATATATATATATATATATATATATATATATATATATATATATATATATATATATATAAAAAACACGACATTCGATTAAATCGTTTTTAATCGATTTAACATGACACCGATTTTTTTCTTTCTTTCACTCCCCCCACTTCGCCTCTTCGCTCCCCCCCAATGATTTACGATATGAATATTAATATTTGTTGGAAAAATTATATTATTTTTCCGCTATCGGTCGTTGTGAAGTATAATTTTATCGTTTTAATGATTGTGTAAATATATAAAAATCGTATAAATAAAATATTATTAAAGCAATATTTCACGTTATTTTAAAATAGTAATAAAATAGAAAAGAAATATTGTATACGGATTCCATTTAAATATTTATATATATATATATATATATATATATATATATATATATATATATATATATATATATATAATAGGAGAAATGGACGTTATAAATTTTTTCTTCAATATAATGAGGCACACATGTTAAATAGTCAAATATTGCATGTATATTTTTACAACTGTTAAAAATTTAAAAATACAGTATAAATAAAAATAATATTATCAATTGAATTTAACGTAAATTATTAAAAATATTGAATAATATTAAAAATTATAAATACTTATTCTCAGTATTTGTTAAAATATAATATATTTTTATTCGATATTTATACAATTGTTTTGTGAATTTTGAAGTATTTTCTGATCATCCTGTACCGATTGCCGAATAGATTTGTATACTGTGACTTTATATGGCCTTTTAATTTTTATTCGGCGCACATTCATCAAGGAAAAGAGCGCTAATTAAATTCGAAGAGCAAAAAAAAAAGCTTTTATCGCTTCAAAAAATCTTATGTTCCATTCCGATACAAATGATAGCGAAAATTAACGACACACTAAAAGAAATATCGAATATATGAAACCGAAAAAAAAAATAAATAAAAAATAATAATATATGTATAGAAAATCGAAGATTTGTGTGTGAATTTCCATTTTATTTCGTATATTGAAGCTCATCGCTTTTTTTTTCATAAATATATATAAAATTTTGTTCGATGAAAAAAAAATCACTTTTCCGATCGAATAAAAAATGTCTAATTGGAGAAAATATTGAATAATTTTGAGAAACTAGTAGTAAAAACATAATATAAATTAGGAAAAAAAAATACGAAAATATATAGTAAAATTTTATAACTTTTCGGTAACATTTGACAACGATGTGCGAATTTAGTTAATTTGTTTTTTTTATATTATATTTATATTATATATCAAACGGTTGACGCTATTTTTTAATCTATAAAATATAAATATTACTAAATTATTCCGATTTTATTTTATAAAATTTATACGAATGCGTAAATTATTAATATTTTCATATTTTTTATATATAAAATTTGTCGCTCTTATAATTTTATAATATATTTAAAAGCTTTGAAGCTTTTAAAATATATATGATATAATATGATCAAATTTTTAATATTTTATGATACCAATAAAATATATAAAAACAATGCTATAATGGATTTTAGAAATAATATAAAATAAAACAGATTATTTTATAAGAAGATTATGAATCAATATATCATATTTTTAAGAAGAAAAATTCACACATTAAATTTATATAATATTTAAATATTGCTTTGTCATAATAATAATTTTAATCAATCAACTTTAGTTTCATCATTAGTTTAGTTTCTAAATTTATCATATATAATAATATATATTTAAAAATTATTTAATCGTCGACAAATAAAGAGATGAAATTGATAAATTGAAAATTATTCTTTTAACCCTTGACTTCGTATTATAAATTTACTCTTATTAAGTATTTCAATTATTTTAAAACAATTTTCACTAATAAAATATATACTAAAATTTTTAATTAATTTGTATATTTAGATTCAAATTAATTTTACTATAAAAATATATTATTTTACCAACATTTTCTCATTGTTTCACATTCAGAATTATGATTTAGCAATTTTTTAACATTCCAAAAATAATACTAAATTCAATATCCATCACAACCGTTTTTCATCCGATCGATCATTTTGATTCATGATTTTTCTTTAAAAACCATAAAATTTAAAACATGACGTATACCAAAAAAAATATAATTACAAATATATATATATATATATATATATATATATATATATACAAACAGTCGAATAAGCATTCTGTATCGGTAATCTGAAACGAAATGAATCCGATTAACATTAGAAGTCGGTAAATTACCAAGTCAAATGGACATCTTCAAATAACTGAAGCCACAACTCCTCAGGGGGGCCCTCGTCGTCTTTCTTTGCAAATATATATATATATATATATATATATATATATATATATATGTGTGTGTGTGTGTGTGTGTGTGTGTGTGCTTTAAAAACGTTCGATTTTATGCGATTTTATTTCTCTGTTCTCTGTCGAGCTTCCGATCTTGAAATTCGCCAATTTCATTAATTATGTATACGTCGAGTATAAATTTCAATTTAATCGTTTTCTTTTTTTTTCAATTCTTTTTTTTTATTCTATCCATCTTTTTCTGCTCGATTCGACGTTCGTCAGTGAGATGGGAAATATAATGTATGATATTTAAACGATTTCTCGTGAAAAAATAGCCTATCTCAAATATATGTCCTACTTTTCGATTAATTATAATATATTTATATTTTGACTCGTTATAAATGGTTAAAGATGGAATTTAGTTGTTTTTAATTTAAAATCATCAATTTTCGATCTTAACATAACTATGTCAATAGTTTTAAATCCTTCATAAATTTTCTTTTTTTTTTTGAAAAAATTCTATAAACCGTTTTTTAATATTATTATTTAATGGAAATAATAGAGAGAAATATTTTTTTATGTGACAATTAAATATAAATTACAATAATATTGGGTGGTCTAATTTATATCAACCGTTACAAAATACATATTTTTAATTATTTTTTTCATGGAAATATAATATAATAACACTATGTAAATGATCTCTATTTTATTGCTGACAAACAACAAATACTTATTCTACATTTTTAATTATGATATATTATTTGCAACAATAATAAATAAATACTAAATTATTAATTCAAACGTATATAAAAAAAATGCTATAAAATATAAACGAAAATCTTGATCAAGATTATTTAACATAAAAATCGACAAAATATTACTAGAAAAAATAAAATTTTTGATTTTCACCAAAAAAAAAAAAATTTTAAATTATTACTTATATGTTAAATATTTATATATTATTCTAAAAATAATCGTCGAAATTTGTAATCATACTCAAACATCTCGAATTTTTTCGAACGATTCGTGAAATACGATCGTCTTTAATCAGCTTATTTTATCGTCAATCAATGGCGAAATTGATGTGTCTACTACGATTTAAACTATTATATATATATATATATATATATATAT
Organism: Leptonema lineaticorne; assembly: GCA_024500535.1. Classification (NCBI taxonomy): domain Eukaryota; kingdom Metazoa; phylum Arthropoda; class Insecta; order Trichoptera; family Hydropsychidae; genus Leptonema; species Leptonema lineaticorne. The sequence goes on along the minus strand of JANIJI010000014.1, from coordinate 9,273,435 downwards.
ATATATATATATATATATATATATATATATATATATATATAAATAAAAACCGAATAAAGCATGTTTAAAGTCCGGTAGCGCTAATGAATCTGGTCATCGAACGAGATTTGTGAACGCTCCTTATTTATTTATTTATTTTTTGTTTGTTTATTTATTTTTATCTTCTTATTTCGATTAAATTTGATATCTTGACTAAATATTGTTATATACGATGTTTTGATTCTCGTATTACTTCCAATTAAAATAAAACATTTTTTTGAAAGTCGTTTCGTATCTGCTTATGATAAAATGTCAGCGATAAACGACATGAAAACAAAAAAAAAAATACACCATGATAAATAGTAAAATAATGATGAAATTTTAATCATTATTAACATATTAATATATAAAATATTTCATATTTGATTAAAAGAAAATATGCCGACTATTTTCCATATTTATGCGAATGTCTCGTATATATTATATATTTATATATATAATCCTATATAATTAAACTTTCAAAAATATAAATTTATCTAATTTTATTCATAATTATTTAATACAATATATAATTTTAAAATATAGTAAATATTTATTTAAAAATTCTCTCGATAATCATTTAAACTAACGAATTAAATTATTACTATTTAAAAAAATGAGTCCTGGATATGACAAGTTCAAATTCCAATTAGTTATTTATAAACCTTTTTTATAATAATAATAAAAAACGTGTGAAAACTAAACATAATTTACTTTAATAATAATATAAATACAATTTTAAAGAATATTAAAAAAAATGTTTTTTGAAACATCGATTCTTAAATTTATCGACGATTACAATTTTTTCTCATATATAAAATGTCGTTAAATTTAATTTGATACATATATAAAAATCTAATTATAATAATATTATAATTAGATCCTTGTATATAATGATATCGTATATATATATATAAAATTCACAATTAGTATATTTCTTTTTCTCACGTTCTAAATCGTTACGCACAACAAACAAACAAATCGACGCCGCTTACAAAATAGACGATTATATATATTTATATTTAAATTTAATTTTAAAACACCACAATATTTATTTAATCCGTGAGAAAAGTTTACATATTCAAAAACGTACTTCGGTTTATCTCGTTAATTTATTACGTTAAAAGAGACGTTAACGCACTCAATAAATAAACAATATGCATTAATCTCACGCGCGTCAAAAAAAAAATTTTTTTAATACATTAAAAAAAATAATTTAAATATATATATATATATATATATATATTTAAACAATAGACATTTATTCAAATATATTTATATGTATATTAATCGTGTAATTGTCGCCGTGAATCTGAAATCGCCCATTAAAAAAAAATTGTTTTTTTTTTCGCAATACATTATTATTAACTGAAGCCGTTTCGAGCGTTCGTATAGAATTTTAATATACGTATTTTTTTTATTTATTTATTTATTTTTGTTGCGTACTCGTATTTTGTTTGTTTTGAATGTTTTATCGATATCGCAGACGAAGAAGTCCGGAGACGTATATTTTATAAGTTGACAGCAAATATTTTATGCAGAAACAACGCTGACTCTAATCAGCTTCATGAACGGTCGTCAAACTCTAAATCTTGTCTTTTCGCGAATAAAATATACAGATAGTGTCAAAAAAAAAAGACATTTTTTTTAAACTATTATAAAAAGTATAAAAACGAATAAGCGCAATTCGTAAAAAGAATCAATTTAAAACGATTTAATACTGACTGCAGTCTTATGTTGTAATTTTAAAATATTTTATCATTATTATTATTATTATTATTATTATTATATATTAAATTAAGAGATGCTTAAAAATATATTATAATATATTTCTTTAAAAAAATACGCAGAAATAAAACGATAATAATTGCATATAATAAATTAAAATTTTTAATGCGTCTTTTTAATACTATAAAATTAGTGGCTTATAAAAATAATATTTACGAAAATTAAAGTCTTTATTTTGAATTTTTAAAATTTTTAGTCTTCAGTTCTACGCTCAACTTTCAAAAATAATTATTTTTTAATAGATATCAATTGTTATAATATAATATATAAATATTAATTGATTCAATATAAAAAAATAGTATTTTTATATATTAAATCAATCGTCTACTATCTAAAAAATAAATTTAAATTGAATAAAAATACTTTTTATTATATATAATTTAGTATCAATACGATCATAAATAAAAATTATTATTATATATATAAATTGAAAAAATTGTCTGTTTATTTTTAAACAATCCATTATTAATTATAATAAAAAATTCTTTAACGCGTATCATATATGTAAAAAAAAAACAAATATAAAAATAATTATTTTAGCACACGCTGTATATATACGTATAACACATATTTTCACTATGCAAAAACCTACTTTTACGCGGTAAATCGCGCATACAGAGCAGCGGTTCTCAAACTTCGTCATTATGAGATTCTTCGCGTAATTTATATTCCCGGTTAGTTAGGATTTATAAACTCGTTCGCTAAGGAAACTTTATTTATGCGATTATATTCCGTTATTTTTCTACGTGTTTGTATCTCGCGTATGCTAACGACTCGCCTATCGAATGTTTTTTTTTTCTTATATATTTATATATATATGTATATAAATTTCTCGTCCGACAAGCATATATTTAATAAATTAATCGTAAATAATTTAATAACGATAAACCGTAAATGTTTTGTAATCAGATATATTAAGATATTTAATCGTTATTTTCGACGGTAACGTAGTAATTTTTCATACAAAATAAAAAAAAAATAAAAAAGATTTTTTATATAGTCGATAAATTAACGATTTATATGCATATATATTTTTTGTAATTATAACGAATGTCTATATTAAATTAAAATATAACTATTGCTATATTTCATAATACTTTTTAAATTTTATATCAACTCTATCTATTATTATATATAAAAATATTTTTATACAAATAAAAAATTACAAGATTATTAATTATTTTTACATTAATATAGTTATTTTAAATGATTAAAAAATGTTTTTTTTTAATATATATAAATCGTTCTAATTAAAATAAACATATATCGTTTGTGTAATGTTAATAAGTCCTTGCGACATTTCGACTTGAGGTCTCTCATTATGCGAAAGTTTCTTTTGTGCAACAGAATTAATTATGCATAAATACGAACACACACACACATTTAAATTAACTAGAAAGAGAAAGAATTATTTTATACGAACGACGGATGAAAACGAGATAGAAACGAGAAAATAACGAGAAAAGGACCCGCTTTATTATCGGCATTCGTGATCGTTTCTTATATTTGAATAATTAAGTCGGATCCAGATAATGCAATGTAAATGCGAAAATAATTAAATAAATACACGACATTTTGCATTTATTATTTTAATGTATATATATATTTAAATGCACTTCTTAAAAATATAAAACGTATCCGTTTATCGTATATTAAAAGACGTTTAGTAAAATGGAAATAGAAACATCATATGTTTAACATTTTGATTCAATTCGCGGAATACTAGAATTCCTAGAACTGACTTTTCAGAAATGTTATTCTGAATTATCAATGAAGACCGTCGTTTGTCTGAAAAGTGCATAAAATACAAATTATACGAATAGTTCTCAAATTGTGCAACAATATAATAAAAGTTCGCCTTAATAGAATAATATCTACATTAGAAATATATTCAAATATATATATTCAATTAAAATATTATTTTTAATTATTAAAAAAAAAACATTTTTTTTATACTTCAAATTAAATTTTTAATTCATCAAAATATAAAGAAAAAGTTTTTTAATAATTTTTCAATTTTCAATATTTTCTATTGAGAAAGATAGTTTTGTTTTGGAAATGAGAAATACTCATTTTGCGCACATATATCCGTCTCCACGATTCAATTCACAGATTTCACAATATCCGGTTTCAATTGCGGAAATGATCATAAAGGAATTCGTGTCGTGAATGAATCAGGATCGCACTTTACCAAGAATGATTAGAAAACATTCACAAATATTTACAATATTAAATTTACCGGTGTCTTGTTACGCTTTACGAGGTCCACCCGGAACGATTTACTTAAAACGAAACGCGCGTACGAAATATATCGTGTTCTAAAATAGCATATTGCAAATTTTATATATGAAATCGTATCACGTTTCCGATTCTAAATCCACCTTGCAAATATTATATATTGAGCAATTTTCTCGATAGAAATTTTAACCGCAGCTCGGAAACATTTCGATTAACTCGAATTATGCGCATGATTTATGACACAGACTGTATATAATATATATATATATATATATATATATATATATATATATATATATATATATATATATAAATTTATAATTGGAGCGAAACGAACGTTTTGATGGTTATATATTAACATTTAAAGCATCTGCTCTAAATGATAATGTGGAAAATTAAACGTTAAGTATGCTTATAAATATCGTTTAAATTCAGATATATATATTATATATATACATTTTAATCTCGTATGTAATTTTTATTAAACTTTAATGGATTTTTTTTATTGCAATTATTAAGTTGTAAACCGTATATACTATAAATATTTGTATCGGAATTTAATACAGTTTGTTGTATTATAAATATTTAACCAACTATATTTGATGTTTATAATACGCATTTAACTATGTTATTATTTAAAAATATAATAAAATTTAATACATTATTTTCACTTATATCGACCAAAAAATTTGATAAATTAATAAAATATTTGTTACAATTTTTTTTTATATTTCATACACATTTAAATTTATATTCATTTTAGGACATTTAATCTCTTAAAATTATATATTTTTTAAAACATTATAACTATAACTATATTTATTTTATATAGTTATAGTTTTACATGAAATTGACTTGATAGTTAAAAAAATATTTATCTCAGATGCAAAAAACTGTAAACATTATCATATTTATTTAAATTATTTTTTCTCATTTTACGATATATTTTAAATACTAAATTTTCCCATTTTTAAGAAAAATAATCAGATTGATCCCCGCAAAAGATATATTAAAGATAATTTAAAAAATATTATTAAAAGTGAATATGAAATTCAATGACTATATATATATATATATATATATATATATATATATATATATATATATATATATATATATATATATAAATATAGAGGATAAATCATTAGATAAAACTTGTCTATCTACTAAATTGTCTAAAATTGACATACTAATCGAACCTTTGAATCTCGAGAATACTTCAAAGAATCAATAAATCTAACGATAATAATAATAATAATAATAATAATACTTCATTTAACATGCATTAAACAAATATACAATATAATTTTCAACATGTTAAGAAATCGCATCCTTCTTAATAAATAAACGACTGCGTCTATTAATTCTATTGAAAAAAGTAAAATGCAAACATTTTCATACTTTATATTTTCGGGCACAAGGTTTTTTGATCTATTCATAATTTTTTTTTCACATTCTCCACGCGTAATTTATATGGTTTATGGTCGTTTTTAATTCGAAGGCCGCATTTTGCGGTGAACGTAAAATACTACATAACTTTAAACTTCACTCATGCATCTATCTATCAAACCGTGGTAGATAAAAATCTAACGAAAGAAAAATATATATGTATATATACACATCGACAACATAAATAAATAAATAGATAAATAGCAAAACTTTAATAGATTTGCCCTAAATTTTTGCGGTCATCGTAGAAAGGTAGATAAACGGTTTAAAACAAACTGCTGCTAAGTTTAATGTGTTTTTATTGTACTTATCTTATAATTTTTTCACGTCTCCTACTTTTTCTTTCTTTCTTTCATTATTTCTTTCTTTCTTTTTATATAATGAACCGTTACTTGAAAGTTATCCGACATATCATATGTGGAATTTACGGTCGGTTTGATGTATCTACTATATATATATATATATATATATATATATATATATATATATATATATATATATATATATATATATATATATATATATATATATATATATATATATATATATCTGTTTTAACGATAGAAAAGAAAATATTCGCGAAATATAATATCAACAATCTATATTTATATATAAGAAAATGCAGCGGCTCTATTCGAATAAATTTTCTATTTTATAAAATTCGACATTTTTATTAGATAATATCTCAATATTTATTTTCACACTGTAATTTTTTAATCATATATAAATATTTTATGCTATAATAAATTTAAATAATATATATATATATATATATATATATATATATATATATATATATATATATATATATATATATATATATATATATATATATATATATTATTTCTTTATTTATATACAAATCAATATTCCTATATTTTTGAAATCTTAAATCTATATCTAAAAATAGTAACTACAGTCAATGAACTCGTGAAAAAATTATGAGGTGGTTTCCCGTTACCGTCCCTGAAATATTTCTTCCTTTAGTCCAATGCTTCTTAAACTGAAATGCAAATGAAATATTTTTTTTAATTTTACATAAACCATCCTTTAATTACAAAAATGAAAAAGCTTGCTAATATTCTTTTATATTATTATTTAAAAAATTGTATTAATATTAAGAATGTTAAAAATCTCGATTTTGATCAATGATATTTAAATCAAATTTATGATATTATTATTTTTTACATTTTTTGAAATTATTATTACTTTATATATATAATTTAGAAAATTTTCATATATAGTATAACTTCAATTAAAAAAAAAAAATTCAACGCTACATTCTCAATTATTCAATTTTTTTATTTTTCACACCATAAAACAGTTATAATAATTATTTTTACAGCCATATACCGAGTAGTATCTGGATGCGATTGTATCATGATTATTGCGATATTTATCTCAGGATAGGATGCGAGCAATGAATAGACGCATCCTTGCAAACATGTACTTAGCTCCTTTAATAAATATCTCAATTGAAGGTTGCGAAACGAGTCCGTTACTCGTTTTTATATACACACTCATGAATAAGGAGACTTATATACATGTTATCGTCAACGATGATAAAACAATTATAAAAATGAGTCAAACATAACGCATATATAAATCGTAGTGTAATTTTGTAATATTATAAATTTATTTTTATTATCAAATATATACTTTAATTTTAATGTGTATACATTAGTAATGATATTTATAATGATCTTTGATGGTGATATATATATTCGTGCATACATTTATTCGCATTTATATGTGAACGGTAGGGAAATGCGGCGACGTTGCGTCGCGTCTCGATAAAGATCCGACAAGTTATACCGACTCGCAAACATTCGAGATTTTTCCCTATCGATAATCCGACGCGCACACGAATAAGAGAAGAGTTCAGTAATCCGACGAAGATATTCAGTCTGGCGTTACACTGACGCAAGCATAACGCAAGAATCGGCTCGTTTCACCTGTTGAACGGCGATCGCGTTGCCCGTTTCTGTTCGTAGCGCATGTCGTTTTTTTTTAATTTGCGTATTTTTTTTTTTAGAGATATAGAGATTTATTTAATTTTTAAATATCACTTTGATACATGCAAGAGAAATAAGATTAAAATAAATCAATAAGAATAAAACTGCATTTCATTAAATATATCAATATAATAAAAATAAAAATTATGTATAAAAAAAACAAAAGTTTAAAATATTCAAATAAAAAATAAAATATAACGATTTTGATGCATTTTATTTTAATTTTCATGCATAATTTTACGGAATGATAAATTATATTCAATAAAATGTAACAAAATTCATAACTAAGTTTTCATATTATTTTAAATATATTAATTTTTATTCAATCAATATTTGATATATTTCAATATTTATTCAAAAAATCTACATTCAAAGATTCGATTATTCAAAAAATATTTCAAAATACAAATCAATCGATTCGAAGAGACTTGAAATTGATTGATAAATACTCAATAAAAATTTGATAAACTTACAAAAGAAAAATGTTTAAAGACCATCTTATATATTATTAAATTTCAACTTTTTGTTTGTACTTTAAACCTTTCGCATATGAAAATTAAACTTTTCAGTTTTCCAATATATAATTTTACATAATATATTATAAGTAGAAACGTATCTTAGAAACATTACTCAAAACTACTACCTTGTAATATTCATATTTAACCTTTATAACCCCTAAAGATTACAATTTATTAAAAACAACATTTATATATATATATATATATATATATATATATATATATATATATATATATATATATATACATATATATGTAATTTAATATTTTCATATAAATTCATATAATAGAAATAAGTATAGAGCTTTCTATGTTTTGTGCGTGGAACATATCGTTCGATTTTATGAGCTGTATCTTGATTTTGTGCATTCGCAATGTCTATAAAATAACAGTAAACGATTGCAACGATCGTCCATTTTCAAGATGGACGATAACGATCGCATCGAAAATACGCCATTTTATAAAATGGACGCCGTTTAAAGTTTGTTTTATCAGCTATAAAATCGTAATAATCAACGGTTGCTCTCTTATATCAGTGTGACACGATTTCGAATAACATATGAAATTAATTTCTTTATCGAATAAATTATAATTTATTTAATATATATAATTATATAATATAATATTTATAATGCGTATTTAATACGGTTTTGTTATTTATTGCGTTTATCTCGTTTTGTAAAATGCTTGTCTTTAAATATTCATGTAAACGTTCATGCAGTGTCACAATATTATAATTAAATGCACGTTGATATTTTAATAATATTTCTGACTCGGTCATATGAATTAATCGTTAATAAATTTATAAATCGAATTATTCATTTAATAAATAATATTTACGATTTTCAACGGCTTGTTGCATAATTGTATTCCCCCCGAGATTTGAATCATGTAAAATTAATAATTAACTATTTGAAAAGATTATAGAAAATGAGTTTATTTTTACGAGACGAATTACTTGTCGAAAGTGGTTCTGGAAATACTAATTTAAAATCGCAATTTTTCATCTAAGTTATGAAAAATAATAGAAACTAAAATGTATGAAAGAAGTAATAATGTAGCAAAAAATATTTTCACAAATATATAAAAGATTTTTCAAGTTTAGCGTTTCAAAAATTCCTCCAAATTAGACACAAAACAATTTATAATATAATAGATTTTAAGATGCAATTCTACGAAAAAAAAACAATATGTTAATAATAGATTTTCGCCATTAAAATATTAATATTTATAAATTATTATTTTATATGCGAATACATTTAAAATGATGCATTTCAAATATAATAAAAACAAATTTTCATTTATGGAAAGATGACATCGTTCGATAAAATATGTCTTTTGAAATAAACACACACACACACACATATTAAATAATAATAATAAAACAAATCAATGAGGCGACAGTCCTTTTAGGGTTAAAACCGCTGTTTCGAATTCATTCGGCGCCAATTTTACAACATAATAAAATATTAAAATTAATTTTCCGCTATTTACACTCAATTAAATTCATTGTAAAATATCAAAAGTCACTTTTCCGCTTATGCATTTTATATATTTATGATTTTTTTTTGCGAATATATAAACATTTATTGATTATTATGTTAAAATATAATGTCGTCGATGCAACATTTTCGATATTCGAAACAACGTCGCGTGTGGTCTTAAATTTTCATATTTATCGTCGCACATTAAAATAGTTCTGTTTAGTATTTATCAAAAATTCGTCTTACTAATGATCGATAAAAATAATAAAAAATAATCGTAAACATTAATCCTGTACGATAATCCGAATGTGAAATTTATTTTTCGGTGTTTGTGCATTCGAGAGTTAAAATTATTTTTATGTTCATCGCTATTAGCCATATATATATATATATATATATATATATATATATATATATATATATATATATATATATATATATATATATATATATATATATATATATATATATATATATACGAATTTAAGATTCAATAATGACGATATTTACCGTAAATACAATGATTCGAAATGTACGATAATTATTAATCAATAATAAAAATAAATATATATATATATTTTTTTAATAAATTTCGTTTAATACATTTTTTTTCTTCCGTTATAAACTTATATACCAATTAATTTCTTTTCGATAATTTTTAATTTATCCGCTCTCCGCCTATAAAAAGATTTATAATTCGATCGATAAAGTGCCGAAAAAAAAGCACCGACTCGTTTTTATAACGTTAAAGTTGTAAAAGTTTTATATTTTATTTTTCAGTTAATAATATTTATCGCCGTATCGGCAATCTTCCGCGATATACGACTATATATATATATATATATATATATATATATATATATATATATATATATATATATATATATATATATATATATATATATATATATATATATATATAATATATATATTTCTATCGAAAATTTACAATGTAACAAATTAACAGTACTGTTGTTTTATGAAAGTCAATAAACGATAATGTTAATAATATCTGTCTATGGCGGTTTATAATTGAAGTTTTTTTTTTCATTTTGATCCATATATTTTACTAGGATCATAGAAAGACATTAACAAAAATGATTCAAAGATAAAAAAAAGTACAAATACTTAGAGGTAACGAGTTTTCATCATCCAGATATTTAAAATAATGGAAATGCTTTATATTAAAATATTTTCAAAAAGTATAAAAATCGTTATTACATATTTCATTATACTTTGTATTTGATTTTTTTTCCAATTTTTAAGAATTTTTAAGAACTCAAAAAAAAATTTTTTTTTTTGTTAAATTTAAATACGTTTTAGAATATAAAACAATTAATCAACGCTTTCTCCAAAAAGATCTATTATATCATTAATTTACATATATTATTTAATTTATTATAAAAATTTTCAAATCATATCAACCCTACATTATCAGCATTAACAATATTAAAATATGACTCAAAATTATTATTCATTTACCAGTTTTCTCCAAAACTTTTAAAATCATCTTCAAACATTACATCTTTCAATATATTTAAAGTAATTTTCAATATATTAATTTTATCGCTAAATATAAAAAACGTAAATTAAAATTAAATTTAATATAAAACAAACTTTACACATATTTCATTAAAAAAAAAAAGTGTTTATATAACAGTTCAAAAAAAAAATCACCGCAACTTGACATCTCTGTTTTTGCGGTGACACCGCATATTTATAAAAATAAATCTTCATTAAGAAATTAAATTGGTCACACTTTTTTTTTCAGACCACCGTATATATATAAATATTTACATGGAGACCGTATTTTAGCGTTTAATTGCCAGACGTCAGATTTATATGCGAAATCAATTTGTCTTTCGATTTCGAACGATATTTACACAACAATTTAACGTTTTCGAAAGCGCAATTAATTTCCATCCCCCCCCTTCCTAGCTTTAACGTCTCCTTCACCCCCCCCCTATCTTAAATGAAATAAAATAAATATATTAATATAATATTGTCGCGTTCGAAAGTTTTTTTTTTTACGTATGTGTTTTATTAAAATATTAACGACGTACGACTAAATGACGCTAATTGACGGCGTGCGATATTTTTATTTGATAAACATAACACACAGTCTTGAACAAATATATTTCTATTCTATTCCATCTAATTAAAACCGATTTTTTTTTCATATTTTCGCTTCCGTATTAATTAAAATAATATAAACGGCATTATCTGAGTTAATTTTGTTTCGTATTTCGACTTCATATTGACCCCGTCTTGGAATTTTCTTATCTTAATATTACGAGTTCACTGCACTGACGTTCGTATATTCAATATTATAATTGATCTGAAACGTCTGATGCTATCCAGGCTTTATATAATATATATATATATATATATATATATATATATATATATATATATATATATATATACATATATAATATATAAAATTTTAAGAAAATAAATATCCCGTAATTGACCTAAAGATAATTTTTGACCTCTTATGAAAACACATCATCCAAAATATCAACCCCAATCAATTGCCAATATCCATTTTCTGTTACTATAATATATTTTAAAATAATTCTATTAAGAATTAATATTTAAATTAAATAATTTTATTTAATTTAAATCATTTATAAATAATACTATAGGATCAAAAAAATTTTGTTCTTCTCAGTTCATATATAAAAAAATAAATTTAAACATAGTATTAATACAAAAAAAAAAACATCATTTTTTTCAACTACTTGCGTATATAAATTAAAAAATAATTACAATATAATTTTAATTTTTAACTAGAATAATATTACATTTTTCAAGTTGTTTATAATATTTTTTTCATTTAAAATTAACGACTAAAGATTCTAGAAAGACTTCAAATAATTTTCAATTATCTATTAAATCACATTAAAAAATCGAAATAATTTATATAATAATATATTTTATTTTATTTCACATTATATATATATGTAAACATATATTTTATATTTTTCTCAGACCATAGTTTTTAGACGATCAAAGGATTTAATAATTTATAGTGAACATACGTTCAGACATATACGACGATGTATATGAATATATATAGCATTATTTATTAATAATAAATATTGTTTTATTGAATCTTTAGACGTATATCAAAATATTACGAGACGCGTCATACATTTTCCGGTAATGTATTTTATTTTATTACAATTAAATTTTAATATGCGTTTCGCAAAACGTCGGTTGTCAAAAAAAAAAAATTTTTTTCTCCGTCCAAAACCTTCTAAAAGCGATATAAATTAGAAAAAAAAAACAGACGTTAAATACATTTATTTTATTTATATTTTATTGCGATTTAAATGTCAACCTTTTTTTCTAATTTATTTTCTTGTAAAATGACGATATACGACAATTTCATATGAATAATGTTTTTATAAAGGCGTACTAACATACAATTTATAATGAACTAATCGATTATTTAAATCGATCATTATAATTTTTAATATATCAAAAATTATTCGATCGTAAATTAAAAAAATAAACTAGGCGACTTATGTATCGATAATTTATCAGATTAATACATTAAGTTTACTTTCACTGCGTCTAATGATAATTATAGCATGTTAAATCAATAATTATATATAATGGTTTCGTGACAGTTCAACGCCTGAAACAAAATGTGTATATAATTAATGAAAATAATTACATAATATATATTATATGTGAAATATTATTTAATTTAATTTATATTTAGAACAATAATATGGATACAACGTCGATGAACAACGTTCTACATAAAATATTTTATAATATTTATTATTTTTTTATTAAAGTTGTTCATTCAAAAAACTTTCTAATATTATTTATTATATATTTCAATCTCTGTTTGATACTAAATATGCTACTGTACTATTCTAAATTTTAATTATTTTTTTTAATCATCCATATTTAGAAATAATTATAATAATCATATAGTATATATTGACTGAATATTCCAAAAACGTAAATTTCTATATAAATATATAATTTTTAAGCTTCCAAATAACAACATATTCCATTATCTCAATATGGAAAAGTAGCCATATATTTTTTTAAATATAATTCTCATTTTTATTAACAATAAAAACACGACTACTTTCCTCAAATATAATTCCGAAAAATAATATATATATATATATATATATATATATATATATATATATATATATATATATATATATATATATCGGATTCACATCATTAACTATGTCAAGCGTTGATATACGATAAAGAAACGTCGTATTTTATTGAAAAAAAATATAACACGTAAAAGTCTTACGTTTCCATCTATTCGCTCAATAATTCAATCGCTTTTTTTCGATGAATAATATATTAAAAAAAAAATCTATATATATATATATATATATATATATATATATATATATATATTTATAAATATAAAAAGTGAGACACGAACGAGCAATTAAGACATTAATGGACATATTCACACGATTTTCAATGGGCGATTTATGCCAATCATGGACCGGCTTCACCATTAAACATCATTGTCTCGATGCATTGTTATGGACTTCTTGGCGCCGGAGACGTTCATGTCGTTAACTATTGCAAAATTCTGTATATTATTATTATTTATATATATATATATAATAGCTTGAAAATTTTCACCTCAAATTCATCATTTCAATGACCAAAGAGCGTAAGCGTAATTTAAGAAATCGTATAAGCAATGTGAATATTGAACGATGGTAATCAATTGTATTATATTATACTAAAAATATGTTCACAATTTATATATATTATTCATGATAATTTTCTATATACATACATACATATATATATATATATATATATATATATATATATATATATATATATATATATATATATATATATTTAAATAGAATATTCATGATATCAAAATATGTATAATTGTTCATTTTTCTTAAGACGTTCTTCTACTAATTTTGTTGCATTCTAATGATCAATAAAATAATTTAAATTTATTTTATATTACAAATATAGAAAATATTTATATAAACGAAATTGGATATTGTTAATTTTTTTTTGTGATAATTTGTATCCATAGAAAAAAAATTCCATTTTCATTTCAATGACGATTTCGGAAATATTTTTTATATTTTAATTTATTAAATTATATTTCATATTATAAAAAAATATATGAATTTTTTTAATACGTGAAAAATTTACATTTTCAAATATACATTCGATATGTTAATATTAATATATTAAAATCAATACACATTTAATTATATTAAATACTGAATACATTTTTTTTAACAAAAAATACAAATAAAATTATTATTTTTTAATTAAATTACAATATCATTTCATAAATAAAACATACACGTTATATTATTATAATTAATATATATATATATATAAATATATACCCTTTAACCTATATAATTTAAATGTCCAATCATTTATATATTATTCATATAAAACGTCACCTTCATGGTAATTAATTAATACTCATTTGTATAAAATAAAACGTTTTCATCTCATATAACATACGTCTATATGTATTTATATATTAATAATTATTCGTAAAATATTCATGAAATCAGTAAGCGATAACTTAATATCTTGTTTACCTTTATGTGACATTATCAGAATTGTTGGTTAAATATTTATTATATATATATATATATATATATATATATATATATATATATATATAATATTGATTTGACACTTGTCATTAGCATTGAAAAATCATTTAGTCACTTTGTATTTAGCGTTCTTATATTTAATAATGTTTATTCGACTATAATTTCACGTGCGATTATGTTATTTGCATTATCGTAATTAATTATTCAGCGGTAATATCGGCGTAATTGTTTGAACTTTAGTTAGGAGCAAAAAAAAATGGCGCCCATATTTATATAACATATATAATGAAGGTCATAAAATATTGTTTAATATTTTTTTTTTGAATTCTCAAAATACAAACTGCATGATTATTATTAAACTTAATCATTTATAAAAAATAATTTAAAAACGTAAAATTAATATAAATATATAATTTTAAATTTCAGCTTATTCATATAATTTATTCATCTTTTTAAGTTTTAAATTATACTTTTATTTTACAATAATTTTTAAAATATTAATGAAATTATAGTATCAAAGAAAAATATTAAAGTTTATATTTTTTTATATTATTTCACCATTTCATAGCAATAAAGAAAACGCACATTATAAAATTTCTTTTATTATAGGATGAATTTGATGGATAATTATTGAATTATTAGAAAAAAAAATAAGATATACGAGTATATTATTATATATTTTGAGAAACATATTAAATTATATCAAATTAATATAGTGTTAAAATTTTCTATTAAAAGTATTTTTGTCTTCTTATTTTGAGTCGATAGCTCTTCGTTAAATATCATAAGTGATAAAACTAGTTTCATACATAACGATAATTATTAATATTTAAATAACAGGGAAGTTCAAGTATATTTTATTAATATTAATATTTATTAAAAAAATATGTACATACTTTAAAATCAATTTTGCAATATACACTTATAGCGCAAATTCATTAAAAATTTTAAATCGCTCTAAAAGGGGGGCGAGGGGGGGAGAGTGGAGCCGAAGTATATCGAAAACATTGAAAATATCTATTTTATTAATATTGATATATTTTTTTTTATATATAAAAATTCGTTTAATATTCGATGACAGTCACTATTAAATACGATATAATCGGTGGCATCTGTCCGCGATAAAACGTTGGTCCGCATATTTATAATTGGACTCTAGTGGACAGCTGCCGACTATAATTTCGATTTGGCAGCCCCTTCGTCTTCTGGATAGTCACTAGTGTGTCAACGGACATTTACAACGACGTTTTTTTTTTTATTCCGAATCGATTCCGTAGTTTTATAAATAAAAAATTATATATAAATATAAATAATTGATGAACGATTCCGCGGAATGACGCGTGAAATACGATCATTTTCTATATCATTATTATTTTTAAAATTATTAAATTCGATATTTTATACAGTTTTTTTTTTAGTTCGAGGAATTTTACAGTGTAAATATATATTTGCGATAAAACAATAATTTATTTATTGTAACGAAACAATGTCGGTAGTTTGATATAAAACTGGTAAAGAAAAAGAGTGTGCGACATATTAATAAGGCAATAATTTTAACAATAAACTTTACTACTTTAAATTATAATATAATTTAAATTATATTTTTATATAAATATATAACATATTAAAATTATATCAAATATTTAAAATCGAAGTTTTGATTTCGACAGTTGAATATCGATTTCATTATAAATTTCATTATAAATTAGTCATATAATATACATACAAATAATAAGAGATCGAATATATAATATACTGAAATATCATACTATATTTTTGTAATATCTAACAATAATATCGTCAATTGATTCCAATAATCGAAATAAAATAATAGTCATTTTTGAGACTTTTTTACTTTATTAAGACACTCGTTTTTATGATTAAAAAAATAAGCTGTTTATTAAGATTAATAATCAAAAATAAATAAATAAAATTCTATTCAGAAAATTACAAAAAAATAATAATTTTAACGACTATCGACAAACTTTAACCGATTAATCTAATAATATTAACAATAATACAAAATCACAACGATATTTTTTAATAATATAAAAATATTATATCACATTTATAAACACATCACGCGTTCTCCGCCGGATATTTTCTCAAAAAAAAAAAATAATAATATATATATATATAATAAAAAATAATTTAAAAAAAAAGAAAATGGGAAAAAATCGAAATCCACCGAAGAATTTCAATTGCGGAAACGTTGATTTGTCATTTTTAAATCGTTTAGTGTTACAGAATTTTCCGTGTTACCCAGATTTTCATTATTTATAGAACGATGCCGTTGCCTTTAATCCCACGCATTCACATAGTCGACCTTCATTGTCGTCATACGATTTTATTTTTATATTATTTTCTTATGTGAACCGAAAAAAAAAATAAAAATATAATATATCATAACGTAACCGACTTTCTCGCCGACGTAAATTTAATATATTTATTATATATATATATATATATATATATATATATATATATATATATATATATATATATATATATATATATATATATATATATATATATATATATACACATTTTTTTTCAATAGTCGAAACATGCCAAATTATTTAACCGTAATGCGATATTTAATGACAAAAGTCCATTGACATTCATATAAAAAAATTCATAATGCATGCGCTATTATTACGAGTAATCAAAAGCCAACAATTCAAAAAAAAAATGTTATATCCAGTATTAAAATATATAATTACGTATATTTTTCTTTATTAATATTTATGTCTGCATATTATATATTATATTTTGTTGATAATATTATTATTATAAATTGACGTCTTATATATAATATTAAAACATTTTGCGTACCATTTTTATTTATTTATCGGCGAATAATTTTCAATCGTGTAAAATCGTTTTAGTTATATGTAATAATATACTTTCGGAAAATACATTCGTCCGTCGTCGTGCGTGTAGTAACAAAAAAAAAAAGAAAAAGAAAATTTTCCGACGAAAAACCGTTCGGCTAAACATCAGAGGAAAAGGAAAATCAGAAGGCGAACATTCGTCAACGCGCGAGTTTTTCTCTCTTGTATTTATTATATTATATAAATAAATAACTTTTTTTTATTTATTTTTTCATTCTCATTTTATCGATTTTTTCACCGTTTTATATTATATATATATATTTTTTTTTCTTGTACATATTACTGAAATAATTTTCGAGAATCATCTCCTAAAATAAAAACGGACGTTTTGATATTTTCCACCGAAACAACTGTCGTTTTTCCTTTCGACGCGTTTAATTTTCCGATCCAAATTTAAATTTATTTCACTATAACTATATTCGTTAAAAATATTTTAAAACGTTCATAAATTAACATAATATATATATTTTTTATTTTGGTCCTAATAAGTGGTTAGTCATTTTAACTAGTGGTCCCATTATATAATATTAATATTAAATATATATATATATATATATATATATATATATATATATATATATATATATATATATGTATATATATATATATATATATATATATATATATGTATATATATATATATATATATATATATATATATATGTATATATATATATATATATATATATATATATATATATATATATATAAATTATTCCTGATTGATGTAATATATACTTTTAAATATTTTTCTCATGATGATATAAATTTATAAAAATATTTAAATTGTATAAACTACATTCATTAAACAATATAAACTACAACCAGGGATAGTCAACATGTGGCGCATTATAAATAATAACGATATACTCCAGAAATCTTTACTTTTTTTTTGGTAGAAGATCTTCAAAATATCGTTGAATACAAACAAATTGGCTCGTGGGTAGCAAAAAGATTGACCATCACTGAACTTACATTAAACAACGCCTTACCGTTTTCATCCATCGACACCCGATAAATTCGACTTCGACTATTCGTATACCCGTCCATTTTATTTTTCCTTATATTTTCACTTTATTTTTCGTCTTTTTGATGTTCGCCTTATACCAAAAAAAAAAAAAAAAAAAGCCAAAGACGAATCACTCGATCGGATAAACAATGGAAAAACCATGAAAACCTCAGCGAACGGCATTCGAACCGAGGATATTTTGAAGATGTTTATCGGTGAATGTCTTCATTTTAGCACACGTTTGACCAACGTGCCAAATGTAAACCGATCCGGTTTGTGTCGATTTTTTAAAACTTTGTGCCCTTCTAACATATATTAGGCAATTCTTCCGTTTATTCTGTCATAATTCATAGATTCTCAAACTGTTCAAAACTGAATTCAAATAAATTTATCTATACTAAGAACTAAGAATTTTCATCAATATGATGAAAAAAGTCACTATTTTTTATATACATACTCATATTCAACTTGAACTGTTTGTTGGTTTGTCTGAATAAAATATTGCAATCGATTTTTCGACCAATTTCCAATATTTAATTCAGTTAAAATTTTGCATATTTGTTCATTCTTGATGACAATATACGAATCATTTAACAAATTTATGAATTTGTTGATCAATTAGTAGCAATTAATTAATTAAAATTTACAGCATTTTTAATTTACAGCTACATCTTTAACTATATAAAATCTACAAAAGTATAGTAGAAGTTGCATTATGGTACTTCTAGTTAATATGAACACTTATTAGGACCAAAAAAAAATATATATTAATTTTATTTTCGGTTCATCAAAGCAGCCGTATAATTGGACCAATATGGCTGTATCCTAAATTGGTTCGATTAAACAGCTTCCATTACAAATATTATATAAATATACCATATATATATACTACTTAAATATATATATATTTTAATAATAACTCAAAAACCTCTTTATAATCGAAATAATATAATCAATAAATTTCAATAAGAAGTTTACAACATTATTATTCGTATTAATTAAATATCGCTTTTCTATTATTAATATTGACAATAATTTTTAATCAAATAATAAATCTGACGAATCATTCATAAATCTATCTATTAAAATCGACACTTAATATTCGATCATTTATATCAATATATAATAATAATTTTTACTAGAGTTAATTGAATACAAATTAACGAACATCTCTATACATTAATCAACCGGTAAACATTTATATTTTATTCAATAAACTGACGCAAATACTTCTTTACACAAATACATTATTTAGAAAAAATCAAATTAATTAAAAATGTACGCCTCAAATAAAAGACGTACACATCTTCAATATGACATATAAAAAGATTTCATATCGAAGTGTATACAATTCACTTGCAATTAATATATATATATATATATATATATATATATATATATATATATATATATATATATATATATTGGGATGAAAAGAAAATATTGCGCAATATAATTATTAAACAGTGAAGGTTGATAAGTCGAGTTGAAGATGAAACGAAAAAAAAATCATTCTCTTATCGTCTTCAAAACAAGTTTAGAAACTAAACTCGAAAGCTAATGGAAATTTCTTCCAAAATTTTACAATCACAAAAAATATATGTGTTACCTATAAAAGAAATTTAATCACATTTTATTATAGAAATTGAATGGAATATTTTGTTTTTAAATTTATTATTTTAATACATTTAATTTAAAATTCATAAGTAAATAAAATTTTCTATAATTCAATATGAAGTAATTTAAAGCTCATATAAGATATAGAATTGAAAAATTACTAAAACTCCTTAATTATAAATCAATATCATGAACATTAAAAGAAAGTTATCCTTCTAAAAAAAATTGAAATCAACCCTTAAAATATATTATAGTATATACAAAAAAAAATCTTTTCTATATTATTTAATACATTTTTTCAATTGATTTAGAATTATTATAACTCGAAATTTCTATATATCTTATTTGTTTTTTTTATCGACTATAAATTTCATATTTAGATTAAATTAATACTGATCGATATTTTTGATCAACTTTCTTTAATTTTTTTCAAATATAAAAATACTTTGAAATTCTATATAATGTATTGAATATTAATGTAATTTTAAAAAAATAATTATAATGATATATATTTTACCGTTTAATAATCTTCATTCGACTTCAAACCATGACTTTTATATTTACATTGTTTTTGTACGTCGAATGGAAAATACAGCACGATTCAACATTCAATGCACGCGTCAAACGCTCGATTTTACCGAGAAGTCGATCTTTCACGGTAACACATATAAATTTATATATATATATATATATATATATATATATATATAACGAAAATAATGCATCAACGGGTGTTTGCTTATTCATCGGCATTCAAAGGCGATGACTTTTATTCGACGCTGTATACACACACACACATATACATATATATATATAATACTATAAGAAAAGAAGCAGCAAAAGGCGATGGTTTTATTATTAAACAATATACCAATGCCTTGGAAGTTATTCTAGCGGCCCTTTCAAACGTCAATCGAAGCCACGTGTCGAGGACTCTTTACGATGCACGAACGACATTTGAATCATTTTTATTTATTTATTTATATTTATTTTTTTGATCCGTATAAAATTGAAAAAAAAAAACCAGAGCTCTCATTGTTTGCTCTGGGTCGTTGTAAATAACGGCGTTTTCGATTTGAATGCAATGATGAAATTGAACCACAGAAAAACACGAGCCTACATTTCAAAATTCTATTATATCTACGTATATATCTTTTTTTTAATATATAGCAAATTAAAAATATATAAAAAAAAGTTTACTAGACGAAATTTAAAAAATAAAATATACTTAAATATACAATACATTATAATATTTTATATATTAAGTCATAATAGTAAAAATATATACTGTTAAATAATAGGATTTATCCTAAAGATATTTTATATAAAACATGTTTTGTTTCTTAATAAAGTCAAAGGTTGAAGGTTATTGATATATGATATCATAAAAATACGAAAAATCTCAAAGACTTTTTAAGTTATGGTAGCTTTTTTTTATTGAAATTTATATTATTATATTAAACATCGATTTTTTAAAGTTATTTTTGATTGATTTTAAATAAATAATAGTATTTACAGTAGCTGCAAAACTATCGAATAATAATTATACATTCAGATTAAGCATTTAAAATTTATTTATTACAATTATATATTATTCTTTTATATTATAATATTTAAAATTCGAAACGTATTTTTATGTACGTGTATAATTTTAATTTCATTTTAAAACGAACGAATATAAAATTAAATAATGCTAAAATTTTAATGGCGTTCGAACGATAAATATCTTTTAATTGCTTTCATATGTTGTAAAGATTATAATTATTAATATTATATTAGAGATCGTCAAAACAACTAGATATAAATGAATTGTGAAATTAAATCAAAATTTCGAAAATTTAAATTAAATCACAATTTCGAAAATTTTCAATGTTGCGAATATCGATTACAAATAACTCGAATTAAATATATTTTTTTTCACGTATATAATTAATAATTTCACACGTTAATATAACAAATAAATAAAAAAACGTTAATTTTCCATTTTAAAAAAAATCGAGTTTTTCTTTATATATACATATTTTTTACAAATTCCGACCGAATATTTCAACATTATAATTTTCGAAAAAATTTTAAAACGAAATTTATATATCGCTTCGAGAACTTGCATACGTATTTTAAATTTAAATATCACGCTGTATATATATATATATATATATATATATATATATATATATATATATATATATATATATATATATATATATATATATATATATTGATATAATGACAATTTAACGATACGCCGTATATTGGAAATTTATGCTCGACTATGTAAATTATGAATCTACATAATATCGGCGTGGACAAACATGTGTTTTTGTTTTAGATATATTTTCGACATTTAAAAACCATTAATCCAGAATGTAAAATAGCGAATATTTTCATATAAAATACGTATATATATGTATATATATATATATAATCAACGTTTTAATGAAAACTCATTAATTATAAACGCCGTTTTAAACGATTCATTTTCATTGTTTCGCATCAAATTATTACGATTCCGAACGATCGTCATAATTCTTTGAATGGTGTTTTTAATTCTTAACAATAATAATAATCGTGACTATATATGATTTTTTTTTTATTTTAAAATATCGACAAATATTCCGGGTTCAATTCCCCGTTCGAATGCAAAAATGTGGAAGCCCATAGAACGGGTCAATTATAATTCACTGTAATATATTGCGTTTAATAATATGATATATCTTATATATATATATATATATATATATATATATATATATATATATATATATATATATATATATATATGGTATTTATATATATATATATATATATATATATATATACCATATATATATATATATATATATATATATATATATATATATAGGAAAGAAAAAAATTGGTAGTCTTGTGCGTATATTAAAATTAAAATATATTCATATATCAAAAATGAAATATAGGACCTATCAAATTTTCAAAATTATGATCTTATATTTCAACTTGGCGAATATATATATATATATATATATATATATATATATATATATATATATTTATTTATATATTTCTTTTTTGTAAACGAACAAACATGCATATTTAAGACGCATCAATTTTATATTCAATTTAATTCTGAAATGAATAAATATATATACTCGACTTTTATTAATTTTATCTACGCGAAATCTCTATGAAATTATATAATTCTTATCAAAATCCATACGAAAATTAATTTATATATATATATATATATATATATATATATATATATATATATCTTTTTGTACGGGTTTTTGACCTCACAGTTACACGTTTTATATAAAATATCAATCTTCTTTTTTTATAATAATGTCGAGAATGTAATCGAAATATATAAAGATATTATTCACATTAAACTAACATTAGAACTTCGAGTGCTGAAATATGAATGTTAAAATAATGATGAATCATCGCATTTCATTATATAATATTATTTTTATTTTCATTAAAAATAAAATTCCGAATACTTTTCAACGTAAGTAAAAATATTTACATTGATGTACATCATGTTAAAATATTAATCAATAAAAAATGTATTATCATTATTTTAGTATGACTGAAAATTCCTATCTATTTATACATAGTATATGCACTAATCTCTATATAAAGTAAACGTTAATCTGAAGAGATTATTTCCGTTGTGTAATTATGTTGTTAATGTCAATGTTAATATTATATTGCCACGCATCTCAATCATTTTTAATCCGCTATTTTTTTTAGTAATTATTTTTAATATATACAATTTAAAAAAAATGTATTTTATGCTATGTTTATAACGTCGATGTAACGCTATTTAATATACAACAGTATGAAACTGGATCAAACTGCAAGAGAAACGTATCAAATTTCCGATTCCAATTTCAACTTTGCAACATTGTATGAGATACAGGAAATTAATCCGTGGAAAAATAAGACGTCGAAAGAAAAAAAAGAAAAGAAAACATAGAAACAACGAATAAGAAGACTGGGGAAAAAGAAAAACCAACGAAACAGACATTGATGAATACTTACTTGGCCATTCTTCGAATAAATAGCAGAGATCTTCTGCAATCGATCCTTTGACGAGATACTTAAGAGAATTCGATACCAGCAACGGCATCATCTTCGTCATCATCATCATCATCCACTTCGTCTTCGCGATCCATCATTATCATCATCGGCATCGTGGCCGACGTTAAAGACGAGTGCCAGAAGATTCAAGCTACTTCTTCTACTGTGATTCTCAATTATCTGTACAATTAGATTATATTTCAAAAATGAAATCGGTAATAAAGAAGCTCTTTTATGATTAATAAAAAAAAGACGAATATTCTATATACAGTCAAGTCCAGTTAGTATGACAATCTTAAAAATATTTACATTTTTTTTAACTCAACTCTGATTAGTATGACACTCTTATTAATATGACATAACTATTTTCACTGACGTCACACTAACCGAACTCGATCGTATTTCAATTATGTATAAAGAATAACTTAACAATAATCAATCGTGTCCTTTTTTAATATATATTATAAATAATTAAATTGAATTCTACCATAGATCATATAAAATAAAAAATCACATGAAAAAAAAAAATATATATATATATATATAACGATAGATGAAATGATTGAGAAACACCGTTTTATAACTATATACATGTGTTTAGTTATTGGCCACCGGTTCGAGAGATTCGCTCGCTGATCTCATCAACATGGAGTGTTTCTCTCTTCGCTTCTATATATATATTTATTTTTGTAATCTTCGCTATATTTATGCTTCAATCGTCGCTTGTTTTGTACGTTATAACCACAACTACTTGTTCTAATTCTTATTAAAAGAACGAAAGCCAATAGATACAAGTGCGCATCGAACAATATCAAGAAACGCTCTCAAAAAAAAAAAAAGCTCATTTTTTCATTATGAAAATTGTCAATTTTCAATCTATCTATCGTAGAATAAAACATTTATAATTCTCAGTTTCTAAATACATGATATAAATACAATGTTTCATTGTGAAATAACTTTGATATTCTTGTTTCTGTTGCAGTATAGTTCAGTTATATATAATATAACTAGTCTACTTGACGTTTATCATATATCATTTCATATTATAGGAAATATGTATATAATATTATTCAATCATTATATAAAATGACTAGTTTTTATATATATAATATATTAAACTTCATATATAATATATTGAACAACTAAACTTCTTTTTTTTTTACATCATAAATATATATTCTTATAAATAGACGCAAAAGAAACTATTGATTTCATTGAAAAAAACGTATATTTCTAACAAACCTGAAATAAAATGTAATATAGAAAGTATAAATATGAAATAATTATAATTTATTATATATATAAATTTTTAAATTTGTTATATAAAATATATAATTTTTGAATTTTCATCAAATCGACGAATGAAATATACATTTTTTACAATTAATTTTTTTGAAGATTTTTTTATAAAATATTATAATTAAAATTAATAAAATAGAAAGTATATTCTATAATAATATAGGAGAAAATTTTTATAAATATCCAATCATAATAAAATATTACACGTTGAATCTTAATTGCAGTTAAAACATATTTACATCAAAAAAAAAATCCTATATTTCTATTTAATATAAATCATTTTGAAAATTAATAATATATGATATATAATTTACATCTCTTTGTGCTTTCACCGCCTCATATATAATGATAATAATGATAATGATAATACATTACGAAGCGAAATATGCTTAGAACGACCGTCGAATGCGGCATTTCTCAAAAAATTCACTGCGGCTCTTTACAATTTAAACGCAACGTAAAATGCAATTCATTAATCGACGCAACATTTTTTTTAATAATAAATAAATAAATAATAATTATTATTTTATACGTGAATTATCAAAAAAAAAACGTATATATTCACACGGACAATGCGTTAAATGTTAATTAACCGTGAAAGCGTTAAACGATTTCCATGAAACGTTAATATGACGACTTTTCTTGAATTTATTTTTATATATTAACGGAAAAAAAATTCTTGTATTTTTTTTAATACTTAAATTTTCTTTTTTTTTCTCAAGTATGTCGAAATATCGAGATTAAAAAAAATGTAAATTAAAATTTTAATTTAACATTATTATATTATAATTGCGAAATGATGACTTTCAATATATTTTAATTATATTATTTTTAGATCGAAATTAAAATTTCGATATCTTAACAAATAATAAATGATATATTATATATATATATAATAAAAACAACATATTTAATGTTTATTATAAATGCTTGTTATTTACATATGTTAAATCTCATATTTGCGGTTTAAGTTCGTTGAAATTATTTTTCATCTTTAAAAAAAATATTATAAAAACAGAACGACATTGACCTAAATTCTTCAATAAAAATTTATATTAAAAACATACATTTATCTAAAATTAATGATTTCATATTTTAAATAAATTTAAAAAAATTCAATTTGTAAAATTATAACGATACAGATTATTTATGAAAAAAGCAAATTTTATTATAATATGATTGATTAATGTATAATGAAATATAATTAAATTTTAGATATAATCAAAAATATATTTTTCATTCGCATTTTTTTATATATTTAATTAAACTTCATATTTTTTATCAATATCAATTAATTCTGTATTTGGAATAATTTATATAAATACGTACTTAAAATTAATAAATAAAGTTTAAATATTATTTAAACATAAAAAAATTATAATGTTAACAATATAAAAAATGACAATATTTTAATTTAAAACATATTAAAATTCGGCAATATTGTTAATTTTTTAGAAAAAAAATTAACATCTGAAAATTTGATTAAAGAAATAACATTTCTTAACTTTTTTAATTCCATTTTCAACATATAAATATAATGAACATTTTTTTAAAATTATCTGAGCATTAAAAAAAGTCAAAAATATTTTCAAAAAATTTCATAACCAAAAAATAATAATTACTAATATTATTTACAAATATATTTTAAAAATAAATAAAATTAAATTATATATAAAAAATTAAAAATCATTATATTATTATTATATAAAAATTCGTCGTTATATCTCGTTCGACTTGCGCAAAAATCGCGTCCGATTTACGTTCGAAATTTATTCACGTATTAAAAAAAAAATCCCAGCCAATAATTCACCGAATCGCCGCATATTATATTCAATATTTATTGTAATCGATTGTTGTAAAATTGATAGGTAAATTATACGATTTAACGTCTAGTTCGTTAATAGCGACGCCGGTTTTTCTATGCGGGAATCACAGCGGGCAGTCCGAGATTTATTAATTAGTCGGATGACTTTTATTTTATATTTTTTTTATTTTTTTTTTGTTATTTTTATTTTTTTTTTTTCAACTTTACATATTGAGAAACGCTAATGTGTATTTTTGTACCGCGGACGTTTATGTCAATAATTAAAGAACAGTTTGAAAAATTCAACATGTTAATAAAATATATGTATATATATATATATATATATATATATATATATATATATATATATATATATATATATATATGTGTGTGTGTGTGTGTGTGTTCGTTTAGATGCAAGGCTTTCACTATAATTAAAATATTCTTGCTTCTATTGCCTATGGAGATGTAATGCGTCATATACGAATTTTGTCTAATTTTAATAATTTATTTATGTATTTTTTTTTTCAAGCATATGTTGTTTTCATTATAATATTTCAGAATTTATTATATTTATATTCACACGATAATGCGTTTTTCATTTTTATGCCATATATATATTTTTATCTATATTTTCCTATTAATTCTCACATTTTTTCTTATTTTCGTAATATTTCATTTTTAATTATATATAGAGTATAATTTTATAATTCATATAATATAAAATATTTTTAATGATTTCACTTAAAAAAATCCATATAAAATTAGTATTATATATATATATATATATGTGTGTGTGTGTATATATATATATATATATATATATATATATATATATATATATAATTTACTTATCTTCATTAAACTATACAAAAAATAAAGAATTTAGATCTGATTATATATACTTAATATTTAATAAAATTCTACAATACATTAATTTAATATAATTATTATTATAATTCTATCTATACTTCAATATGAAATATAATTAAAATAATATATGAAACTTGATAATAGAATTAATGACTCAAATAATGAAAAATTAGATAAAAATATTTTAATCTTTAACTATATTGTTCATATTTTTAAATCTATATATGTTACAATATATAATCACAAAAAAAATAATCACTTCATTTATAACAATTTCACATCCCTTAAAACAAATAACAACTATTTATATTTCTCATTAACACTATCATTATTTTTCATAAGCGAAAACAATTAATCTACAATATAGACGAATTAATTTTCTTAAAACTCAATTAAAAAAAAAAAAGAAAAATAATAACGTATACAATTTTAATCTCAACATTCATTAGTATTTTATGTAAATATTAACCATGCATAACGTTATTTAACATCGGTTATCTATTAACCATCAATCAATCCAATGGCAATCATTAAAATAAAATAAAATAATAGATACTTTTACGGCATTTTAATGCAATATATATATATATATATATATATATATATATATATATATTCATAAACCCGTTACCTTTTTTTTCTAATCAATGTCCGGCTTTTAAAAACCTTTTATTCGCAATAAAAAAGTATCGGAAGATGAATATATCGTCTTTTTTCCGATATATTAAATATATATGTATATATATATATATATATATATATATATATATATATATATATATATATATATATATATATAATATTTGCATACAAATTTTCCATAAATATAAAACGTTATCTGGTCACGCGTTAAACTGAGGTAGCTTTTTTTCTAAATAATAGAAAATATATATATATATATTTATCTACTAGAAACGATAATAAAAATTTAAATCGGTTTTTATGACGATGGAAAAATCTATTTTTTTTTTAATGTTGACATTGCCGATAAATGGCGATGAAAATTGTTCAAACAGAAGCCATATTACAATTACTAATAAAATATTAACATAACACTTATTTTATTGAATACCGAAAAGGCTCTTAAAAACTAAACGCGTTATTTTTTTTTTATAATCCAACTTTCACTGATTCAACACATCAATATTAAATAATCATAGTGTTAAACACCTTATTTTTATTTTAAACGAATTTATATATATATATATATATATATATATATATATATATATATTTGTTTTATCTAAAATCCGATGCATTAGCGTTATTTAAATTATAACTCTTTAAACGCCGCTTCAACTAAAAGAATTTTATTAGCGTATTTTTCATTATTTAATTACGACTATTGAAATTTTTTTCGTTGCACAATTTTTTTTTCTTGTCAGTGTTAAAATATATATATATATATATATATATATATATATATATATATATATATATATATATATATATATATATATTTTACATCACTTTAATGTGTAACTGTTTCGTGTGAATTATTTTCATTTACAACTCTAAAATGAAAATGGAAAATTCATTTTCATCGCAGCACTTATGATTCATTCATAAATCACCCATGAGAAAAAAATCCATATAACAATTCACAATTAATTATTAAAACAGTTTTTTTTTCTCAAAATTAATCGACTGCTTTTTTTTATTCTTGCATAGAAATAAAATTTTAATTAAACGTAAGTATGCTTAAAAAGTGATTGGATTTATTCGTTTTTTTTTAAATTTAAATAAAACTTTTCAATTCATTTATATTTATATATAATGAACGAAAATTATTAATCAAACTTTCGTGTTCGGTTAATTTTTTGGGTCGTGATCTGCGATTGAGCATCATTTTTCTTACTATTTATATACGTTCAAAAATATATAAACAAAAATAATTAGCGATGTTTAATAGCGTACATTAATATTAAACATTCAAATTAATCCACTGCTAATTGCCATTTTTTTCCAATAATCAATATATATTAAATATTAGAATATTTTCTATATATATTTTTAATCATATATTCGATGAAATTTGACATTTTTTACATTTAAAAATTATTATTAATAGTTAAAAATTATTTTTATGGTTCATATTTATACGTAATCTTGATATATGTCCATTTTAAATCTTCAAATATGAATTACAAAAATAATATTTTAATCTAGATTAAAATCAAAATAATATAATATTTTGATTTATAAAAATAAGTGTGGAATCGATAATTTTAATTTTGAAATAATTTAACGCTATATACACACGAAACATTCACATTTATTATATAGAATTTTCAATTCAAAGACGCTTTTTCCTCATTAAAACTCATAAAATATTATATATGTAAGCTGTCATCATTCATCATACTATAAACAAGTAATTAACGGTGTATTTAATACTGTTTACTGTCAAATTCGACTTAACACTGACTAATTTAAACGCACGATAGAATTTCTACTATAATTTCATATAAAATATATATAAAAAAATTTCAATATTAAATATATTTTTTTTTCGGTACTATATACGATTTTATTGCATCGTTGCATTAATAATCGATATCATAATCTACATAAATATTATCGGACAATGAGCAAATGTATTTACAGATCATTACCATATATCAAGCATAAATTTTAGTTCGATAGATAAATAATGTTGTATTTAGAGCGACTAGACATATTTATTGCCCGACAAAACAGTAGCGAAATGTCATTTTGGCGACACACTTTATCGTCGTTTTATACCGCACTGTTCAAATTATTCTTATCTATATTTATTTATATTCGACGTTAATAAAATTATTTACGTTTATTTTTTCGATTTTGTTTTCATACAATAAAA
Organism: Leptonema lineaticorne; assembly: GCA_024500535.1. Classification (NCBI taxonomy): domain Eukaryota; kingdom Metazoa; phylum Arthropoda; class Insecta; order Trichoptera; family Hydropsychidae; genus Leptonema; species Leptonema lineaticorne. Next base: position 9,241,913 of record JANIJI010000014.1, on the reverse strand, counting down.
TATGAAAAAAAAATATCCATTTTTTTTTATAGTTTTCTTTCATTATGGTGATCAAATTATTATATTTAATCAATCAAAAGGAGGACTCGATGAAATATTATTAAAAAAAAATTACAGTGACCAGATTTTAATGAAGATAAAGTTGAAAATTTTTGAAAAATATATGAAGAAAAATAGTCAAAGTAACCACAAAAATACGACGAAAAGAAAATAACTTATAAAAAATTATTGTCTTGCCCAAATGAGAACATAAATATATTCTTGAACTTTCTTTTAAAATTATAACTTTTAATGCAAAAATTATATTAATATTTTTAATATAAAATTTGCTATAAAAATTTAAGTATAAATGCTTGTTTTGAAGATAAACATAGACCGGTTATTTATGTGTTTATATAATATTTTATCTAATATATTTTAAATATACTGTATTATTTAAAATATTTTAGTTAGAAATTATTATAGAATAGTGATCCATCTCAAAAATATTTTTTTTATTATAAAAAAAACTATAATAAATAATAGTAATTGAAAAATAAATTATAATTAATTTATCAATTTCATCTAAATACAACATTACACAAAAATTAGAAAAAAATAATAAAAATATTCATAAATATTAATTTAAAAATGCTTTGAAAAACAATTTATTCTTTATTTTACATAAAAATAACAAAATATTTTTTTTATAGAATCTTTTTATAAGTATTATAATTTAAAACGATAATCATTTTACACAATGTTTTCTTTAAAATAACTAATTTTTTACATCATATATAAATCTTTATTTTCAACACATTAATATTTCCACCTGCCAATATTTCATCAATAAAACTGAAAATCGGGTCAAACATTAATAAAACGAATATAAATCGCACACTTCAAAAGTGGAAAAATATTCAATGTTTATTATTAATATAATGGCGACGATGCGTTATCTTTGTTTTCGCTTCGTTTTATTATTAATAAATAAAAATATATATATATAAAATGTAAAACGTCTTTTCAACGGCTACCGCTTCTCAGATAACCCTAAATGTGTTCGTCAATATATCAAAGTGTGACCGCTAAGTTACCGGACTTATCGCTTTATAAATTATAAACGACAGTAAAATTCCGTACGACTTATAATAAAACAGAATTAGTGAAAAATTCCTACAAATATACATTTATATATAATGCACAATGATAAACGTAATAGTCATTATTTTGTAATAAATTATTCTGTCAATATATAATTATTATTTTTTATATAAAAATATAATCTAAATATCTGATATTCAATCTTAATAATTCATTATTATCGTTCTGAAATTCCAAAATTCCAATATTGTAGATAATCTATAATAATATTTTTTTATATTGCCATAAATCTAATCATTATTCTTTTCATTTTTTCTAATTGTTTAAAATTATTATATTTATAAATATAAAACAAATTACAATTATTAATCTTTGATTTATATGAAATTTCTACATTAAACATCAAATGTTGTAAACGTAATAAATTTTAATTACATCACATTGTATATATATATATATATATATATATATATATATATATATATATATATATATATATATATATATATATATATATATATATATATATATATATATATATATATATATATATATATATATATATATATATATATATATATATATATATATATACAATTTAAAATGTTGAGTTTTAATATTTTTCTTTATATTTAGAAATACTATGTAAATATTTAATATAAATTTCATACAAAAATATTATTATATTATCATCCCCAATCCAAATTTTATTATAATATAAATTCATCCATTTTTTTTAATAATAAATATAAAATATTTTTCATCATCTAAATATAAAATATTATTCTATATTCGAATAACATTAAATTTTAATATTAACAAATACTATATTATAATTCCGTTAAATATATTTGCATTATAAAAAATGTAATGCCATATTCGTAAATATGACCGATCGATCGCATATAAAATAAAAATATCAAAATAAAATAAAAAACCACCGCCTACGCACTCGTTCGTGCATATTACAACATAAAATTGACATATATTTAATTTAGTAAATAATTATTATAATAAATAATCTCATACTCCAGAATATGAAGTGTGGCGCCTACTTTACATATAATAAAATAATAAATAAATAAACTGTGAGATCATCAAATTCGATTCCCACGATACGATAATAACGTGAATAAAATGCGAAAAATTAATTTTTACATCTATATTAAATATATTGTATAATAATATAAATAAGTAGAGGATTAAATTGAGAGAGAAAAAAAAAATAAAGGACACGCTCTCATCAATTACATCACCGGTCGACTTGTCACGAATGAGTATAATATTTCATATGTTGCATGGTGTGTTTCTACAGCATGAAACCAACTGAGAAGCATCATCACGATTTATATTCTTGTCTTGGAGTTGTTGAATTAATTGCTTTCATGACAGTGCCGCGTCTGACTTTCGCGAATGCTCAGAAAACGATCCGTTGTACGTTTATTTTATTTCAATATATATATATATATATATATATATATATATATATATATATATATATATATATATATATATATAATGTAATCAGTAATTTCGACGTTTTCCATTCGTCTGTCGAATATGTCATGTTAACCTTTTCCGTGTCGACATTTATTATTTTTCGTTGAAGTGTATTCCTGTTTTTTTAGAAATACATCTCATTTTTTTCAAATTTCTTTAAAAAGTTATACCTCTTGTTTTGTATTTAAAAATATACTTGATTGAATATATTATATATATATATGACCTACAAAGATTTTCATGTCACTAATATATTACTGTGAAATGTGAAATTGTCATTTAAAACTCTCGAGCATTAGGAAAGCGAGTAAATTGTATTTTTTTCCTAGGTTGGTAAGACTGAGTATATTTTCCGTGCGTTTGTTTGTCAAAACGTTTAATTATCTCCGAGTTACAAGTGTTTTTACAACTCTTGGTTCCTTCATCACGATAATGCACGATATCATACTGCATTGGTTCTTCGCAACTTTTTTTCAAAAACTCAACTCATATCGTTCCGCAACCACTGTATTCGCCCAATTTGACTCCATGCGATTTCTGACTACTCAGCAAATTCAAAAGACCAATCCGGGCACGTCATTTTGAAACGATTGAGGAGATAAAAACCGAGTCGAAGAAGGTCTTGAAGACTATACCGAAAAAAGACTATTTCGACTGTTTCGATGTCTGAAAAAAGCGTTGGCAAAAGTGCGTTTTATCGGACGGATTTACTTTGAAGGGGTTGAAATTGATTTGGAAGAATAAATAAAGAATTTACATTTTATAAACGAATTCACTTTACTTTTTGATCACAGTTCAAGGTATTAAAAAAATTGATATCCATTAAGATATAACTATTATTAATTAGCTTTAAACGAGAATTTTTTAATTTGTGATTCTATGGAATTGTTGACGTCTTCTCAAAATAATTCATCTAATAAAATTCTATTTACTACATATCTTTAATCTTCTAGTAATTTTTTTAAAATATTTCAATATACCCTACAAAAATACTATAAAAAATTAGATCAAAATATTCAATAAATTAATAATATGAATTCCAAACATACTTCTTATATATAATATTTACCACTTTTACTAGTTAATATTCATACTTGAAAAATATGCGATAGAGAAGCGATTAAAAAAGAAAAAATCGTCAGTAAACTGTTTTCACTTTATGACGTTTTGACGTCAATCAAAAACTATAGACGTCAGTTAAAATTAATTTGTCTTTCACTCTTCTCTGGTCTATTTATATATATATATATATATATATATATATATATATATATATATATATATATATATATATATATATATAAGCGTTCATTTGTAGATTTTTCTATTTTTTTTCTTTTCTTTTTTTTCATTCATCGTGTTTTTCTCGAGTTTAAATATTAAACCGTTAAAACCGTCGAATATTTTTAACGTTTGACGTATGATTTTTTTAACGATCTACATTTTTTGTAAATAGTAGGCTATTTTTAATATTTTTACTAAACGCTCACTTTTCTACGATATTTTTTAATCGTTCACTTAATCATTCTGACAATGATAAATTTTCACTTAATTTTATATATATATATATATATATATATATATATATATATATATAATATTCTCAGATTTGTTTCCTAATATATACGAATTAAATATATTTACAAAAAAAATCAGTTTTCTCATATCAATAATATTTTATATATCATGATGAAAAATATATAAATACTAAAAAAATGCAGTTTAAAATTATGTAATATTCTTTATTCAATCTAAATATAAATTTATCACATCGAAAACGACATGAATTAAGATGATACGACATTCCAACATACGACAAATCAACGAGTCCACTTCATCATACGACATTCCAACATTGTCATACAACATATGAAAATCTAAACTCTCATAAATATATGTTCATAAATGAATCAGTTTTAAATATATAGTATAAATATATTAAATCCTTTAAATATTATTAAACCATATGAGATGATTAGTCTATAGTGTAATGTCGACGCGACGATGTGTTGAAATGTCATTATATCATAAATTAGATATTTAATCAACACAAGCGGACACTGTGATCGGTTTTTCATGTCGCACATTAAAACTCAAAACATGATAACATAATGGTGGCGCCAGTACAATTGAACAGAAATCTAAAATCTTTTGAAAAATATGTTCATCAACGAATTAATTTTAAATATATAGTATATAGGATGTTTTTTTTTAACAAAAATGTAAAACTTTATGTTAACAACACTTTGATATGGTATATCATTTTGGCAGCCATTACTTATTATGTATGTAGTATCAAGGAAGAATCAAATGAGTCCATTTGGCATGATACTCGAAAATTTGGAGCTGTTTCCATCTACTTTATGGAAGATTTGGGTTTGAAAGTTTACAAAATTAAACTCGTACAAGAATTAAAATCTTACCACCACCAAATCGTACATTTGGTGAATTAGTTCAAAATGGACCTGTGATTAGATCATACGATTTAATACCGCTGGACTATTTTTTCTTGGACTATATAGTCTTTGGACTACACTAATAAGACATAAACGATTAGGCATCATAGTATTCAATATTTGCCACGTTATCACTGATATACGACGACTGATAGCCACATAATAATATTCAAGTAAAAACGCATAGAATTATCTTTAAAATAAAGTTAAATTCATAACAAATGTAACACTATTTATATATACTTTATTTTAATTTAAAACTCTATATACAAAAAAAAAAGTATCACTGTATATTATTAAACCCATACGTATTTGAGTTGTCTGTAAGTGAAATGTCATTATATAATAAATTAGATATTTAATCAATTATTACAGATACCGCGGACGGTTTCTCATGTTTCATCCTAAAACTTCAAACATGATAATATAATGGAGGCGCCGGTACATTCGGGTAGCCAACTGCCTCACGAAAACTAAAAATTACGTGCTGGATATGTCTTGATTGCCATACCCCACGGATACCATGAAGATACCCATGTGTCATCAACGACAAGCACCCTTTTATGGAACTGCGCTATATTGGTAGTTTTGTTATTTTTCCGCACGTACTTAAATAATACAGTTCCTTCCGCTAGTGACATCTGTTGTTCAATAGAAAATATAATAAAATTTCAGAATAAAAATGTCGTAATATAGATCTTACGATCTTTTATAAATATTATTTATTATTCAAATTTCATTCATAACAAAAATATAAAATATCAATTAGACGTTTGTATGAAATAAAATTAAAGTTTTGAATAGCTAAATCCAAATTCTTCAGAAATGATAGATTAAAAAACGTTCAACTCTAGAAATGTTGATTTTCATGTAAAAAATATTATCATAATGGGTACTTTTTTTTCGAAAAGATCTTTAAAATATCTAAACAAAAATTAATTTGAAGGTCATCGCCAAAAAATAGTGATATATTTGAATCTCAAATAGTAGCAAAAGATTGGTTATCCCTATTCTACTACTTTATTTCAATATTATTCATTATAAAAATTGACGCAAATAATTTTACATTTTATTTCAATTAATTATTAACGCGAAAGAAAGTTAAACTCTTTAAAAATTTACTTTCAAAACATGGAATCATTCAAAATATTGTTCAAAAAAATATATATATAAACATTATTATTGCTATCGAAAATATAAAATAAAATAAATAATAGTCATAAAATTGTATTATAAATGATGATTATTTTCCTCATTGACAATAATTACATACCTGCAAATATGCATACATCTAAGAATACAAGCGTGTCTAATTGCATAAACATTGCACTATTATTACTATTGATATTTACTGTGATTATTATAAATAATATAATATGAAAACTCACCATTGGCCGTAATAAACGTTTATTAATGACATTTAATGATTGACATTATCCGCTGTCATTATTATTACCAATATATAAATATAATATATATATATATATATATATATATATATATATATATATATATATATATATATATGAATATTGAATTCAGTAATTATAAAATTGCCGACTTTACTAACAACATTATTATGTAATTGCTAATTTAGCTACGTTCAAAATATTCTAGAGAAAATAATTATATAAATCTATTATAATCTATTTTTTTTGACGAGCGTTTTTTTAAATTAAACAGTTTAAAAATAATTGGACAATATTGCCTTTTTTATAATATTATCGAAATAGCTCATTAAAATTCAAATGTATAGCATATATATATATATATATATATATATATATATTCTTGATAATTTCACTTGTGTCCTTTGGCATTCGACCGTCTAATTTAGCGTCCTACACTAAGATTCTTCCGTCTATTTTTGAATA